>CAEFZP010001373.1:0-474246 GCA_903064625.1 Mallotus villosus | reverse complement strand
CTTCTCCAGCCAGCCTGTTCCTCCTCTTCATGAGTTCTTTTTAAACCCCAGTAGTTTTTTGTTTGTTTGTCCACTCGCCCCTGCCCAGTCAGCAAACCGTGCTTTTTGATCAATATTCGAATCCCTGATTGGCCAGCTTGAAACGAGCAGTGGGAGAGAGTTTCAGTTTCCAGCTACGGAGGGCTTTTTCTCAAGCTGGTTATGACCTTTCGCTAAACACGTTAGCTGACTTCTCCACGGTGCCCTTTCAGTCTCTGGCTGTGCGTCAGGACAACCCTTTTATATAGTGGACATTTGGTTGGAAAACACACCACTATACAATGGTCGTACAGTGACCTATACAGGGATACAACGATTCTGATCATGTAGTGATCATATGGTGATGGTGGTTAAGTAGTCATAGCAGTTATACAGTGGTTGTAGACTGGTTATCTAATGGTCATGATCTCATTCTGTGGTCCTCGTGTGTGCTGAACTGAGGTCCCTCTAACAGGAAGTAGCTGAGGGCTCACAGTGTGACCCTCCACAGCCCAGTGAGGTTTATCCACATTATGTCTTTAATAACCAAACACACACACACTCCAACCCTCCGAAGAGTTACCCAAACCCCTAATCAGTCTCTCTCTCTCTCTCTCTCTCTCTTTCTCTCTCTCTCTGTGTCTCTCTGTTTCTCTCTCTCTCTCTGTCTGTCTCTTTTTCTCTCTCTGTCTGTCTGTATCTCTCTCTCTCTATTCTTTGTCTCTCTATCTCTCTGTCTCTCTCTCTCTCTCTCTGTCTGTCTGTCTCTCTCTCTCTCTGTTCTCTCTGTATCTCTCTGTCTATCTCTCTCTCTCTCGTCTATCTCTATCTCGTCTCTATCTCTCTCTATCTCTCTCTCTCTCTCTCTCTATCTCTCTCTCTCTCTCTCTCTCTCTCTCTCTCTCTCTGTGTCTCTCTCTCTCTCTCCTCCCGTTGGAGGACAGGGTGGAGGACTGTGGATCTCTGTTGTAGATGAGACTCCCGCAGTAGAGGCGGACTGTACATTGCATCGATACATCTGATTCTCTGGAAGCCTAATAGAACTCGTTCAGCACAGTTTTGCTCATAAGTCAAAGCCTGTGTTGTGTCCAAAAGGAGATTAATATCGTGGGAATGAAATCTGAAAACCCAAGATTCAGTATTGATTCTTTCCCGGATTGCGAAATGACAGATAGTTGAAAATGTACCACGTAGCAAAAGGCTAAGATGTGAATAAGTGATTTTCTCTGTGGACATTTCCCTCCAGAACTGATTTTCTTTGGCCTTTAAGTCACAATTCTCCACGAATAAATCAATGAGGACGTTAAGCCTGTTGCTTTTTGTTGTCACTCAGGTGGCCTTCTTAGTCCTGCCTTGAATACCAAATCAAATAGCTGAGATGAGAAAATGACAAATGTGAAATTGAATATATTGATTCTCTTCAAAGTGAAGTTTTAGATAAAGTTTTTTTCGTGGGCCAATTGAATTGGCCTTCAGCAGTGGGGAAAAAAGTGCTACCATATCAAATAGAAAAAGCATCAATTTGAGTTTCAATTAGAATTCTTAGTTTTAGGATGTAATTACAAAGTTTGTACGAAGTGTTAGCAAGGGTTTTCTTCGATGGAAAAAAATGTGGCTCTGTGTGTGTGTGTGTGTGTGTAAGAAAAATATATGTGTGTGTGTAAGAGAAATATATGAGTGTGTGAAAAGCAAGAACACAATCACAAAAACCTGCAAAGACGAGGTATTCGACAAGGTTTTCGCCATTGTATCATTCATTCCAACGGTGTCCTTGGTTTGCCTTTGATGTACCCCCCCTCTCCCCTGTCATCCCGCAGCTCCCACTGCCAGCAGCCACCTCCCTCACTCAGTCTGAGGACATCCGCAGGTACAAATAAACCAGCTGCATCGGGCTGACGTCCCTCCGAGCCAAACGAGGAAGACAAAGTAATAAACCAAGAAGCAGCCGCCTCACCCGCAGTCTCACACGGCCCCTCGTTGATCCAGGCTGCAGCCCCCCCCCACCAAACTGCACCCCCCATAGCCCTCCACCCCCCCCAGGAGCCTCACGAACAGTCCTCTGCCACACTCACTCCGCAACGCTATATTCATCTCCATTCATTGACTCCAAAAGTACCCAGCAGCGTGTTCTTGGCTTAGCTAAATATTGTGACCGCACCCGGCTCAGCCTGAGGAGCATGAGAGCTTCCGTCCTGCAGTGCTGTGCAGTGTGCACCTTGTACTGTGGGTCAGTGCGCACCTTGTACGGTGGGGTCTGTGTGCACCTTGTACCGTGGGTCAGAGCGCACCTTGTACGGTGGGTCAGAGCGCACCTTGTACGGTGGGTCAGAGCCTCCATGTAGCGTCTGAGAAGTACGCCTGCTAAACTGCTAAACGGGCGGCGTTTGATTGGATCCAAAGTCTGATCGCTTTATCACCAATATCAGGACGTTAAGTTACTCGTATGACAGCTGCGTACGGGCTTGAAGTCCAGAGGAAGAGTGTGTGTGTCTCATTTGAAAGATGTTGCTTGAGGGTTGCTGTTGTGTGTCCAGAGCAGCGGTTGGCATTTGTCGTCAAATATTCACCAGCACACCCTGTCACCAGCAGCAATTTGAAAGCTGGTGTCGAAAATATGCGATTTTAGCCAACAGAGAAATAAGACAAGACAAAGGGATTTTATTTTCGTTCTCAGCCCAAATATTTTGCAGATCAGCTCCATGTAAGTCCCGAATGCCCCCACGACAAGTTGAATGTTCTTTTCACACACACAGCCATCTGCTGGATGCTTCCTCTCTGTCTCCAATTCCTCCACCCCCCCCCCACACCCCCCCACCACCCAATTTCCCCCCCCCCTCCCCCTGGCCCCTGTGCTTCCTGCCCTGCCAATTTCCCAGGGACTTTATCTTGGTCATTTCAAATAGGATTGAGACTCAATTTGCCTCGCTTCATGTCAGTGTGTCGCAATTCCACAGTTGATTTAGATACATCATAAAACTGCAGAGTGGCCAAAAAAGGGTGTGTGTTGTAACTCTTTTCCAAGTTTGTCAGTTATAAGATTTAGCTTTCCATGTGACGAGTGTGTTTTGTCACGAGAAGTCGGAGCGACGGTATTGGGCAGATGGGAGGTCTCGTTCACGAGGCTTGATTGGTGGAAGGCGAACGGCGGTTGTGTGGCAACCAATGACAGGACCTATTAATTTCACCGTTTGGTTTTTAGCCCAACACCGTCAAGCTCCAACACCTTCAATCTCCTCCTGTCAATCAGCCCTGGCTTTGCTGGTGGCCACACACACACACACACAAACACACACACACACACACAAACACACACAGCAATGTCCTCAGCTAAACGGATATGGAGGGTGCAACCACCCAGACGTTTCCTCCACCCTCCTGTGTCCCGGCTGCTTCCTGGAGGCCCCCCCCTGCACACGGCTCCAGCCCAGCCGGAGGGACTGCAGGTGCCCGTTCCATCCCCCTGTCGTAAAGCAGGGAGGTACAGCAGTCCCACATATCTCAGGTAATGGCCGTATTGATCTTCACAATCCGAAGCCGAGACGTGTAAGGGTCGAAGTGTGCGACAGAATTCCGTGTGAGAGATGAGCCATAGAGAGCAATGTGACACGAGAGTATAAATGAATGCGCCCCCCTCACCCCCATCTGTGTCTCCCTGTATCTTTCTCTGTACCCCTCTTTCTCTTCCTTTCCATCTGTCTCCCTCCTTTTCTCCATCTGAATCCTTCTCCGTCTCGCTCTTTCTCTGTGCCCTCGTCCAAAATGGTTTGGAATTCAAGGTCAAAACTGCCGGAGAAAATATGACTTCAGCCAACTCCTCAACTTCCCTTTCAAACCCCGCCACAGGGCTGTTGAGGTAAAAACTCTGGAAAAAAAGCACAAAAAATACATGTACACCATTTATAACTGCTACTTTTGATCTCAAACCAAACTGGAGGCTTTTTTCCAGTCAAATTCTTGTTTGTTTTTTTATCAGGCTGTTTTATGGGGTTGAATCATCCTCAGGCAGTTCCTAGTTATGGCTTCCTATCACTGCGGACAGTAACTCTTAACAATACAGGGACAGGCAGCACGACAGTCCCTAATGTCCTGAGGATGGATGTAACAAACACGCTGCTGTGTCAGGAAGCTGCGTCTCATCGTGGGAATATTTAAATGGGAGATGTGTTCTGTGGACGGGGCTGCACCGGGACGGGCTGGTTGGGAAATGAACAATCCGTTCCTTTTCTCAGCGTGCCTTTTCACATTCACCACAATTCAACCCCACTGATTGAGAATACCTGTTGTAACTAATGAGCCAAATTGGATTCTGGGTAACGTATGAAAGCGGATATCGAGCCAAATTGCGAAATGAGCCGAAGCGCATTAAGACGCCGTAATTCATCCACTAGATGCCAGTGTTGATTCATTTTGGGCCGATTGGGTTTGTGTTGTCTCCACCCGGCAGTAATGAAGATTTGTGACTCGTGCGTGCTCGTTCGGGCCCACGGACCACGACTTACACCGGCTCTAATAATCACAGATATGTTTATCCCTCCACTCGCTGCACCGGCAGAACAACCGCCATCAATACTCTTTAGTGGAGACGAATGCTCCGAGGAGGCAAACATGAGAAGGTTGTTCTTCACCTCATATCGCCTTTTTAACTGGCTCAGCTGACTTGAGACACGGGTCTGGGCGTAAACCATAACGCTGTGTAGAACGACGACAGCGGCCGTGACTCAGGTAGCCCACAGCGATGGTCCCCCAGGGAGACGGGCTCTTCAGGTGAAGCGTTACCGTGGTGTTTATTACCTACAGTAGCGTTGTAGCCCACCCTTTACGGTACAGAACACAGTGCAGATACTACAGCTCCGAACAAACCTCCACCCCCGCTCCTCTCCTCATCCTCCCGGTTTGTCCTCTGCCTCAGGATAGAGTAGTACACAGTGGTGTTGACATGCCTCCAGGGCAAGGCCGAAGCAGGCCAGGTTCTTTCCCCCTCTCCCCGCCTGACAGGGGCCCTGGCTGGGGAGGCAGGGAGGATGCTGGGCTCTGGGGCTGGTCCCCCCCCCCGTGTGAAGAGGAGAGACATCCACCCTTATCTTCCTCCCCAGAGGGGAACTGCTCAGATGGAATCACTTTCCTTCCACGGGTTATGGCCTGTGTGTGTGTGTGTGTGTTTGTGTGTGTGTGTGAGAGAGACACAGTTAAAAACTGAGAGGGGGAGAGAAGGTGTACCTACCATCAAAGTTTCTCAGGCATCCTTTGAACCGTCTCGGGGTAAATCTGAACTTTAGTAATGTAGTCCCCGCAGGTATGTTGTGGGGTGTACTCTGACATTTACGAGGTGTCTTCACAATAAGCAAGTCCCAGAGCCCACAGCACCTGTCTCCCTCCTGCTCCCAGAACCCCTGTTCCTGCAGAGTTACGACTGTACCAGCCTCCAGATTATTCTACTCTCCCTGGAACTGGGTGGTACAAAAAAGCCTCTGTAGTGTGCAAAATGATTCAGAGAGTACAAAGGGATTTTCTCTATATCCAATTACTCTCGGAGGCAAGGCAAGACAAAACCAGCTTACAAACTCATTTTTGTTGGAATGTGAAGCTTTTGTGCTACGGTATTTGTTGTGGTGTGTGTGGCACGTTGTTTCTGATGGAATACCTCAGAGTTTAATTTTCAGGCAACGAACACATAACTCACAAGCGCCGGTATGGTAGTCCTTAATTCAATTATCCTAGTATTGTTGAGTGTGATGTTACTGTGATGGTATATTACGCACAGCTCCATGTTGCACAGTTATTGTAATTGCCCCGTCTGCCTCCCCATTTTATACCCCTATAACTCGATTTAATCGTTTTTAAATAATTAGTCCTCGACAAGAACACGAAGTAATAGAACGGTATAAATGTCCTATAAATGTTAATATATATGTCCTTCGTTGTAATTCGAAAACCGGGATGCCACATGGTGGCACTGTTGCACTGTGATTCTTTCAGGCTGAAACTAGATGGTGGAATGAGAAAGTATAGAGATCAGATCAAAATAAAATGATTATTAGTTTTTTGCGGCGTACTCTTATATAGGTTATTTGGTTCGTTCTGCATTTTGTTATTAAGATGTGTGCGAAGTGTGCCAAGGCATATATATGTATTTCTTTCGTGAAAAATGTGTGGATTAGTCTTTGAACAATTTTGCAATCAGCGGTCACTGTATGCGAAGAGGGGCAGCGCGAGGTGTAAAAGGAGCCGTCTCGCTCCCTTTCAGATTTGGATAAATATTGCTGTATGTCGTGTTCACGATAAACATCTTCGGAGTATCCATTTTGTATCAAGTTTGAGAGGTGAAGAAACATACGTGCAGTAGCCTATCGAATGGACGAAAGGATCCGTACTTTTCAACGGTCTGAAGGATGAAAGTACGTGCTGTGAATTTAGAAAGACGTGGACTGCTGTCGCGTTCCCCTTGGACCCTCCGCCTTTATGCACATTGCTCATACTAACTGAAGAGGGACAGTGTATAACGGACATTCTCAAATATATCTATATTCCAATCAATCAAAAATGGCTCATGGTGTCACTTTTTCACAGCAAATGAATGGACTCTGTCATTAAACTCCCGTGATCCAAGTCATTACAAAGTATTCACCCGTCCAGTTCAGTAAACCGAAATATATTCACTTTAGTGGCATACGTGGTGCTTTTTGATAAGTACTTATGGCTTCGCTGTATCAGAGGTTCTCGGGAAAGATCAACACGAACACCACTTTCCCCAACCCTCCCGAGGCAAGCCGCCTCCTCGTCGAGCAGAACGCCGAGGATGAGTGCGTGGTGAAGAGCCCCCCGGCCCGGGCAAGAAGACCTGCGAGCCCGTTTCCAGTACCAGTACAGGACCCAGTGCGAGGACGAGGATGTAAGAAACCAGAGTTTACTCCTCCATTCCTCCCCCTTGTCTCTCCCGCGCAGAGTTAAAACCTTGTAACTGATAAGTTGATAACTCAAGTAGCCTATTTGCTCGCGAAAAGTCATTTTTCCCGAGATATATTGCCGAGTCAAATGTTGACAAAATTGTCGTGTTGATTACACAGAAACAAAGTGGACATACCTCACGGTACAGTCAGTCAACCGTGTCAGATCAAACCGTTTCTTTGTGTCAATATTCCAGAGAATATTTTTGAGTGAGAGCCTATAGGTAAACACGTGGTGTCGTAGTTTAGATCGCCTCCCCTGTCCCAGGTTGCTGAAGCCCATGTATTAAACAGAACAGATGGCTTGGAATATGCAGTCTAGCGGCTGGTGGTGTTATTTTGGGTATTTGTACCATAGGGATTTACGCTGAACTTGCAATACGTCACGTGACATGATTTTAGTCGTTGGCTTACATATTTTTTTAATTGCAGAAATACCATGACAAAGTGATAGCGGGCTATCCAGTGCTTCGTAGTGCTGTCCATGGTGCTGAAACGTGTTCTAACATGCACGAGTTCATCGTTATGTTTAGCCAGACCCATAAAACACTGGCGATATAGACATTGCAACCTGTCCAATACAACCTTGTACGTGTAATATATGTTATTATATGTTATTTGAAAATAGTACTTTTCATTTCAAAGTCAATCTCTGTCTCTTGAATAACAGGCATTATTTTGACCAGCACATTCCACAATTCACTTAGAAGTGGTGGGAGGCAGTAAAACATTGGTTGAGGTCTGCATGAATCTTACATGAGATTGACTTATTGACCGGTGGTCCTCTTCTTGTGTTTGTTGACTGGGAGGCCTCCCGACATGACCTGAAGTCAATACGCTCGCTGGGGGGGATGGTGTCTGTCCTCCAAGCTTCTCCTCATCTCCAAGACCCACACTGAGTCAGGGGGGATTTTGCTGTGGGGTTCAAAGCTGTTTTTGGACACTTTACATGCAGAACACAATCCTCAGGTCCTGCTGTGGGCTTTGATGTGTAAACCCCCCCCCCGAACTGGGGACCTACGGTCAGTTTCATGTCAATATTATCCACTAGTTTTACGGCGAGTGTTGCCCGTCTTTGCCGTTGACCTTTACCTCCGGCGTGTTTCTCCCTCCCTCACACCGGAGGGGGGCCTACCCCTGGGCAGGGCTGCAGTCATGTGACCTGCTGTCGATTCACTCCCCAGGTGCAGGTGCCATTTAGATCAAACCCGGGCCAGCGAGGAGCGATCCCTCAGTGACGCGAGAGCGTATCGACTCCCCGCCTTCAGAGCCGTCACACAGCTGGCCCCTTTCATCTGCACTCATCCCTCGCTCATCTTCTCCCTCACCTCTCTTCCCCTCAACCCTCACCCCCATCTACGTGTGTCTCCTTCTCTCTTTACCTCAACATTTTCCACTGCTTCCTCTCTCCTCTCCTCATCCCCTTCATCCTCTCCCTGTCTTCAGCCCTTATTACCTCTCTGTTTTCCCTCTCTTTTTTCCCCTCCTCTTCCCTTTCCCTCTCTCTGCCGCGTCATGTTAGCGGCGTAGGGCCACCATGCTAACGCTAAGACTCCTTAGCCTGGTCGCGGTGAATGTGGCCCGCGACCCGCACTGAGGCCTCTCCAACATTTATTAGTAAAACTATTGATTTATAGCACCCGCCGCGGAGAGTTTATGCAGAGGAATTAATCCCCCCCCCGCCCCCCCCCCTTCGAAAAAAGGCCATGAATTTAAAACGATTAATTAGGATTGTATTCAGCCTTGGATTATCCTCTGTTGTGGACGAAAATCCTGTTTTGTCAATAGATAATTTAGTTTTCACGTTTCCAATCGTCTCAGAGGCACTCCGTGGGTCAGCTGGAAAGCTTGTTAGAATGCAATCACCAACCAAGTCACATTCTGTTCTGTCCTCTCATTGTCAGGGATTTTGATTCTTTTTTTACTGCGAGGGTTTGGAAGTTGGGACTTGATGCTGCCCCCCCGTTCTCCATCTCCTGCACGTGTCCACATCATAAACGCCACACATCAAGAATTCCCATGCTGTGTCGCTTTTGCCGGCTTTCACCCACATCAACTGTAAAAACGAACGCCAAACTTTACACTCGAGTACGCGCGTCCAAGTCGGATTAATTCAATCAGTGTGCGTGGAATCACCCAGAGAGATGGCGATGAGTAAGAGAGAAAGAAGCCTTTCTGACAGACAGGAGAGCCTCCCCAAAGTCGGGTTCGCACCGCGTCTCCACCGGCGGGCTCAGTTACCCGGGTAAACATCTCTGTTTGGACGTTCACCGCCTGTCCCGAGCAGCGTGGAGATAATGGGGCTCGGGGGACGGCCTCCTCGCCGCTCCGGAGGTGCTGTGTGTGAGCTTCCAGCCCTATCTGGAGCTTTCATACGCCACGGTGTGCCGGGCGGGCTGGGGGAGTTTTCCTCAATCCAATTATCCTGATATACTTTACTGGTTTGCACATACGTCTGACACACACGCACCAACACGGGAGCGACGACACACACACACACACACGCACACAAACAAAGGGAGATGTTTTTGCTTTCTTGGGGATTATCAACTGCCAAGGCCTCCCGAGTTAAAAACCTGAGCTGAAAGTTAAGCGGATCCAAGTTTTACGATAAGCCAAAATGAATATGAATAATAGCAAAACGAGGCTGTAAATAAACCTCGCGGTGTGTGTATTTTAAATCGTAACTTTCACCGAGGCAGACGCATGTGGAGCTTATACAGTATCTCAGGGACCACACTCTGCCGAGACGATATTGGGCTGATCTTGCATTATGCAGAAAGCTAATTAGCCCAACATTTGGAGCCCATTTCCCCTTCTCTCTTTTCAGGATCTGTTGGTTGTGTTGGGCAAGCTGAATCACATCAGAGCTACCAGCCGAGTCTCTGCTCTCTCTAATGGACTGATCTCTCCCTAGATTCACAATTTCAAGGACTGTTGTATGTCGTCACGGTGGTCAGATTAGGATACGTCTGCGCTGTTTCCCAGAATCCTTTCCAGGTCTGGTAGAATGCACCAAAACCACCCCAAACCCCCGAGTCCTATGACATGTTGACAGAACATTCCAATAACAACAATAATATCCATCGAAAAAGACAATCAATTTGAATTATTTTCCTCTGTGGCACAGACGTAAAAAAAGAAACTGGATTATAAAGAAAGCGTACGCTAGGTCTGCCAGCAGGAGTGGTGACGCTGCGGTGACGCGGGTGACGCTGCGGTGACGCTGGGTGACGCGGTTTGGCACATCCTGTTGACATCCCCAGACGGATGGGGTCATCTTGCAGTGCACAGGATTCTGGGCTGGCCCTGAGGCTGCTAAAGCATCTGCTTAGGGCGTATGTGTGTGTGTGTGTGTGTGGTGTGTGTGTGTGTGTGGTGTGTGTGTGTGTGTGCGTGCAACGAGTGAGAGTGTGTGTATGTGTGAGGTACAGGCTCGGCTCCAGAATGAATCAGATTGGGAGGAATTTGGTTTCCACAAGGGTGCATTTTGTATCTCTCTTATAGCAAACGTATCGCCAAAATAAGGGGTTTGGGGGCACAGCATTCCAATTGGCAATTCCCCCATTTCGAGCCGACCCTGTTGAGGGACTGTGCGCGCAAGAGTGTGTGAGGGTGTGTGCGCAAGAGTGAGAAGTGTGCGTGAGGGTGTGTGCGCAAGAGTGAGTGTATGCGTTCAAATGTGTAAGGGAGTGTGTTGTGTGTGTGTGTGTGTTACAAAAGCATTCCAAAGTCTCCACAGAAACAGCGACTGAATGCACAGCCGGCATTGGGTCGTACTGTGTGTCCTGTGCCAGTTAGCCTGGCGCTGGGGGACAGCTGACTTGGCACAGAGGGCTCCCAACCAGAAAAGCAACAACTGTAATTGTTTTCGCCTGTTGCTGTTACTCCACCCCAGCAGGATAACACGTACCCAGCCGTAACACAAATACTTGGCTCTGCTACGCACAATGAGGGGATTATGTGACACACTTCATGAAACAAGCATGGCGTCTAGCGATGTTGGGAATTGTGTTCAGGGGAAAGACTCCAGAACAGGGCTCAGGTCTTAGGTCTTCCTGTAAGGTTGAAAATGTCTCGTCAGTACGACCAGTTCTGTCTTCTGGTCCCGATAACAGATGCTGAGTGTACGTTCATTGTTCCATTTTTCATGTCAAATGCCCTCCTCACCTCCTTACAGGAGAAGCGAAGGCTCCCCTCATGAATGAACAGGTTCTGTGGGGTGCAAACCACAGCAGAGGTATGCTTCATCTTCAGCACACGTTCCCACACCCAATAAGGTGCACACGAAAAACCATGACTTATGGTTATGCTATGCAGTCTGAGTGTATTTATAGACCAATCACTGTGGCCGTATATGGCTCAATGCGCCCGTTTTGGGAGGCGGTTTGAATGTAGCAGTGTGTGAGCTCCTCCTGTGTGTGTTTATAATGGAGATGCTGTAAAAGGGTTTAGAGCCATCCGGGATGCATGGACGTTATTAGAAGTACTGTACAGATTAATGAGAGAACTGCTATTACTTTTGTTTCCTCCTCTCCTCTCTACCTCTTCACACTCTTCCTCTCCTCCTCTCTCCTCTTCTCCCTCCTCCTCTCCCTCTCCTCCCTCTTCCTCTCCTCTTTACCTCTTCTCACCTCTGTCTCTCCTCCTTTCCTCTCTACCCTCTTCTCCTCTCTTCCTCTCCTCCTCTTCCTCTCTACCTCTTCTCCTCTCCTCCTCTCTTCCTCTCCTCTCTACCTCTTCTCACCTCTCCCTCTCCTCCTCTCCCTCCTCCTTTCCTCCTCTCCCTCCTCCTTTCCTCTTCTCCCTCTCCTCCTTCTCTTCCTCTCCTCTCTCCTCTTCTCCCTCTCCCTCTCCTCCTCTCCCTCCTCCTTTCCTCCTCTCCCTCCTCCTTCCTCTCTCCCTCTCCTCCTCTCTTCCTCTCCTCTCTACCTCTTCTCCTCTCTTCCTCTCCTCCTCTCTTCCTCTCCTCTCTACCTCTTCTCACCTCTCCCTCTCCTCCTCTCCCTCCTCCTTTCCTCTTCTCCCTCGCCTCTCCTCCTCTCCTCTTCTGGCCCTCTCCTCTCTCTGGGCCTGCTTCCTTGTTACCATGGTTTCAGAGGCAGTGAGGCAGGAGGCTGCAGTACATCCTGTGTGTGTGTGTGTCTTGTAGTGTAGCCTCTCAAGGACACAGAGAGCTTGGTACTCATTAAGGTGAGAGCTGTTTGACATAGGGGCAGCCCTCCATTCATTCATGGCTGCTAGTTTACCAAGCCCCCCCACCCCACCCCAAGGTGAGTTCTCCGTATTAGGGTTTCTGCTCAGCCTCCATGGCTGACGTCTGCTGCCTTTTACTGTAGTTTGTAATGTCATTCTGCTTTCTCCTCTCCCGGGCGCTTGTCTGGCAGCTCGCTGACGATAACAGATGGCAGGCATTAATAACTTCATCTTTGCGTAAAATGAATTCATATCCGTCCCGTTCACGAGCCATTTCCACCGGGGAGGAGGAGGAAGAGGAGGAGGAGGAAGAGGAGGATGACTCACGACGAGGAGAGAGGGGGGGGGGAAATGAGAGGCATTTCCTCCAGGCTTTGAGGCCAGCGCTCGCATTGGAGCCTCCACACGCTCCCCAGCCATCTATCGGCCGCACCGCACACACCACACACCACACACACACACACACACACACACACACACACACATACGAGGCTGGACCCTAAGTGCTGCGCTGAGCTCCACTTTAACGGGTCAGCAGATAGGAGTGCTGTTTTACTCATTATTTATGACCCACGGTGAGTTTGGGAGGCAACGCTACGGGTGTCTGGGAAAGTTGCGGCGCTCCTCTCAGCAAACGACCCGCGCATCTAACATGCAGTGGAGTCGGACCGCGGACCAGACGGCACAAACGGGCGGGGCGGGAAGAAAGCTTTCATGTCCTTGAGTTGCTTCTCACCTGTTGGTGCCTTCAGACTCGAGGTTCTCCTTAAATCAAGTCCTCGTCCGTCCCCCGGAGCCCACGAGACGAAGCCCAGCCGTCTCGTGGTCCGCTCTATATTCAGGCAGTTCGAAAGTGTGTCGTACTCTTGTTTCAAGGTGTGTGTACGCACATGTACACAACGTGCGGTTGCATGCCTGGCTTGTGTAGCAGTAAGATGCGAGCGATATCTTTGATCTGTGAAGGATTGAAGACTCTTGCCTGCTTCTTCTCCTCTCCGAACCTGGCCTGTGAAGTTCCCCCCGTCCTGAGGAGATCTAAGTGCAGCGTCTTGTGTTTTGAATGCTGAGGTTGGGAGGGAAGGATGATCAATGCTTTCGCCTGTCTGAGAGGTATGAGTACTGCAGGGACAGAATAACTCTCTGTCGTCATATTGAAAAAAAAATATATATAAATGCGTTTTTGTCTAGCTCGAGTGGTTCTGGAGTATGTCGCTAACTGTTGTTTTTCCTCAGTGGCAATGGCCTCTGTAGTTCTGTAGTCCTGCCACTAGAGGCTGTCCTGTGCCTGTCACAGAGCAGGCTTCCTTATTTTCCAGACACCGGCAGTGGAAACACAACCAGGCACTGGGTGGAGCAGTCCTCAGGGACCGAGACCAGACAGACCCTGGCTGCAGAGAGAGAGAGAGGGGGGAGAGAGAGACCCAGACAGACCCTGGCTGCAGAGAGAGAGAGAGGGGGGAGAGAGAGACCCAGACAGACCCTGGCTGCAGAGAGAGAGAGAGAGGGGGGAGAGAGAGACCCAGACAGACCCTGGCTGCAGAGAGAGAGAGAGGGGGGAGAGAGAGACCCAGACGACCCTGGCTGCAGAGAGAGAGAGAGAGAGGGGGGAGAGAGAGGGAGGGAGAGAGATGGGGAGGGAGAGGAGGAGATTAAGGAGGGGGTGTAAACGGAGGGCGTGTTGCGGTCAGTCTCAGGGACTGCGTGATCGGAGTCCTGCGGTGGGATCCGACAGGCGCGGGTCATGATGGACGACTCCAGACCCCTCCTCCTCTTCCCTCCCCTGAGGTACAGACATGACCCCCCACCAGACCCCAGATCCCTCCCACCCCTATCCCCCATGTCTCCAGCCCCCCCAGGCCTCATGAGCTCACTGTGGCTGCGAGTGAGCGTTCTTCCAGTGGAGCACACCTGGCACACGTCTCAAACCACAGGGAGGTGAAGGGTTGCATCCAGGTACCCAATCACAGTCGAGCTACACGTTCAGAACTATGTGGGAATCGATATCGTTGGCTGCGGGACACATTTATGTAAATAAAAGGGGAACGTTAAATTTGAGTGTGTAAAAAAAACCCAAAACACAGTCTACGTCCTTGCAGACTAGTTGCAGTCGCTACAGAGATGTGACTACAGAGGGCAGAGTTGCCTACCCAGCTGCTGAACAAACAACAGCACAGACTGAAGATAATACAAGTGCCCAAGGTTCTTATATCGCTAAAACTCAGAAGTACAATAACAAAAAGAAATGTCTTTGCTTCTGTATCGTCTGTGCAACACAGCTATTACTCGTTCCTCTGAGTGATGAACTGCTGGAACAAAGCTTGTTGTATACCTCTTAATACTGGTCTGTGGGCTGCCAGGCAGTGTGTGCTAGTGTCTCTGTAGTACCAGCCCTGCCAGGTAGTGTGTGCTAGTCTCTCTGTAGTACCAGCCCTGCCAGGCAGTGTGTGGTGTGCTAGTCTCTCTGCAGTATCAGGTAGTGTGTGGTGTGCTAGTCTCTCTGCAGTATCAGGTAGTGTGTGGTGTGCTAGTCTCTCTGTAGTACCAGCCCTGCCAGGCAGTGTGTGGTGTGCTAGTCTCTCTGCAGTATCAGGTAGTGTGTGGTGTGCTAGTCTCTCTGCAGTATCAGGTAGTGTGTGGTGTGCTAGTCTCTCTGTAGTACCAGCCCTGCCAGGCAGTGTGTGGTGTGCTAGTCTCTCTGCAGTATCAGGTAGTGTGTGGTGTGCTAGTCTCTCTGTAGTACCAGCCCTGCCAGGCAGTGTGTGGTGTGCTCGTCTCTCTGCAGTACCAGCCCTGTCAGGCAGTGTGTTGTGATAGGCTCTCAGCCGCCCAGCGCTGGCCCCAGACCCCCCCTGGGACAGTAACTATTGTAGTCGTCTGGAATCAGAATGAAGCCAGACCTGATAGACTACCAGCAGTTCACTCCAGAGGTGGCACTGAGGCTGTGTCTATCCAGGGAGTCTGGGTGTATTGACGGTGAGACATACACACACACACACACACATACACACACACATACACACACACACACACATATATATACACACACACACACAGTGCATTCTACCTGCAGGCCATGGCCAGAGCAGTAATTGTGAGGGGTCCAAAAACCTTTTGGTGTCAGCTCAGCTTGTCAGCATCGCCTGTAGTCTCTGACCTGTGGAGATCTTCCACACTCTAATTGGGTCTTCTCCTCTCTGTCTCTCCATGCATTCTCTGGTACATTCCAGCAAGTGTGTTCTCTCGTATACTTTGATGGAATACTTTGATGTGTTATCTTAGTCATCTGAAGATCAGCGCCGCTCTCGGGAATACATTTTCTGACAGATGGTAGTTTTTGACGTCGCCGATTAGAGTGGATAAAATGCCGCACCGTGTTTCCCGTGAATTAGAAATCCGTGTTTGTGTTTGCGTTAATGATATTTAATGACCTCCTGTGTACATCTCAGCGCCCCCTCTCCACCTTCCTCTCTGAAGGAATAACGTTTCCTCCACACCCCCCCCTCGACCTCCCCAGCTCCCTCCATACCTAACCAAGAGAGAACTCTGCAATTACACACTCAAATATGCAATTAAAGTCTCCCCCTCCTCCCCTAATTTGTTGCTGCGCCAGCTTTTTTTTAAAGCCAAGTCGAAGTTGTAGATCACTTTCCCATTTGGCCCTTAGACAGTTCCAGAAAGACGTTTGAAAACACCATCGCCTCGTCCCCAGAGGTAGGTCGCCTGTTCCGCCTCAAAACCACCCGGTGCCGTTCGTTAACTTGATTCACCGAGACCTTCCACAACTTTCTTCTCTCCTCAGTGATAGAACAGGGTTTCTTGTTCCGGCAGAAGGATGCATCATCATGGCCGACGCTGACCCAGTGTAGGTTTCCCTATCCAGTCGGTCAGGCGAGCCGTCCATCACGCGTCATCGCTTCGCGATGATATCTGGGATTTGCTCTCCATCCGAAGGCCGCACTTTGGAAGACGTCCACGCTCGGGCAGGTAGCATCCTGTCCATTTGCCTACAGACCTGTTGAACGGCGGTGAGGAGAGGCGCTGAGAGCTCGGGGCCCTGGACGCCTCGCTTCCTCTCCCCCGCCCTCGCTCGACCCCCGCGCCTCAAAGGATGGTGTCGGCCCGCCGAAGCGGAACATTACACCGGCAGCCTTGTTTCTGAGAGGCTGGGCGCGGGTCACTGGGGCGCAGGCTGCATGATCCCCTGTATCTTGTGAATGGAGCCTGGTTTCTGTGTGCTACAAAGGGGGAGAGGATGGCTGGGGGAGGGGGTGGAGGGGGAGGGGGTTAGAATATAGAGTGTCTTAGCTGGTGCTGTGATTGCCAAGTAAGACTGGCTGTGAGAGGACCAGACCAGGATTCTGGAGGATTGCATATCCGCACGCACACAACACGCACACAAACACACACAAACACACTGAAAGAAAGAAACAACGTTGCTGCATTTGTCAACCTGTCTTGGACTGTCGATGTTTGGCTCCTCCGTCGGACTCTGATGAAAGAGCTGTCTTTTATCGTTCCCTTTCTCTCTGTGGCAAATGTATGTAACAGCCATGTTCACATGAACCTGGTGCTCCCCTTGTTGTTGGTCCACACTTACAGGACTTGCACACACACACACGACTCACCTATGCACACGCACACACACAGTCCACTTTCTCGCTATCTCTTTTCCTCTCCCTCTCTTCTCTTCTGAATGGCCTGTGTTTTGAGTCATGCAGTACCGCATCCATCAAGACCCACTGCTCTTTATTTGTTTTGATTTAATTGAACCATTATGGGAGCATTTCAGACCCTGGCTGCAGTGCCTGCAAATGTTGTGGTTTTTTTCGGCGCAAGAAAAATTACCTTTTGATATGAACTGAAAGGAATGGGAAGGAAACAACATCTTTTCATCCGAGAAAATTGCTTTTTCGTGTGGCCCGTGAGAGCTATACGTTTTGAATAATGTTTCTGCAGAAGATGAGGTGAGGAATTGACAACAAGTGCGACGCTCACTCAAAGGTGAGCCACCGATTGCTGTGGATACTCACACCCGTAGAACGAAGCGTGTTTGTATTTAGAGGAGGTCTATTGTAACGGTTGACCAAGGCGAATATTTATGGATTTGAAGACACTTTCCAACCAGACTTTACCTCAGGCAAACGACTGAGTACCATAACCGTGAGGTCACAGGTTGTGCAGGATGTGTTTGGGATTCGCTGGTGGAGAATTGGATGTGACATTGCTCATACCCTGCCGGCAATACTTTACCCTAAAGCAGAGAGGACTCCAGACCAAGAGCTGGAAATAATGGGCCAGCTCCAAACACACTCTGGCACATCTTGACAGTCGTCAGAGACGGGAGTAGGGGGATTTGTGAAACGCTCGCCCCAACTTCTATTCTGCTTCGAAGAGGCTTCACACCCCTTCCTGTCAACTGATGGGCATTCAGGCTTGTGTCAGCACAATCTGCTGTCGCGCACAAGCTCTCACACACACACGCACACATTCACACATTCGCTGAAACACACACACACACATACTGATCCGTTCCCTCACACACACTCACACACACAGACACGCACGCACACTCACAAAGACACGCAATCAGCGTTTGGCCCAGGGAGTGCAGTTTCACAGTCAGTAACAGTACCACAATCACTGAACTGACAAGAGCGTTGTAAAGCAGAGGTAGGGCAGTAATACCACTTGGCTACTGCTGAGCTTATTGTGATGATCATTCCTGGGATGCATCAGTGTGCCTAGACAGAGAGAGAGATAGAAAGAGAGAGAGACATCACCCCCGTGTCTCTGGAATCTCTCTCTCTTGGTTTTTCCCCTACGGAACTAAGCTGAGTACGCTGAGGTCGTTTTTTAGCAAAACCGTCTGCAGCTTTTTTTTTAAGCGTCTTTTTTTGTCTTTTTCTTGCTTGACCTCTATTTCTTTCCCCCTCTTTGACCCCTCGCTGGCTCTCTCCCCCCTTCCCCGCGCCCGGCTCCTTTTTCTCCCCCCCCCTTTTTCTCCCCTCCCTTTAATGCACCCTTCTATGTCTCCATCCCTCTCTCCGTTCATCCCTCTCTCCCCCCCATCACTTCCACCCGGCCCCACAGCCGTCACGCTCCCGCGGTCGTTTGTCTTCTGCTCCATCTGATCCATCAGTGGGGCGTTGCAGGGGCTGTCTGGCGTGCCGGCGTGAGAAGGCAGGATTTACTCTCCCTGTCTGTTCGTCCGCTCTGCTCCGAGCAGCCTGGCCTCTCCTGCTGCAGCTCCACACAGCCTGGCTGGCTGGCGACTGCTATACCTCCCCTTGTTCCGCTAGCATGGTTAGCTCTACCTCCCCTTGTTCCGCTAGCATGGTTAGCTCTACCTCCCCTTGTTCCGCTAGCATGGTTAGCTCTACCTCCCCTTGTTCCGCTAGCATGGTTAGCTCTACCTCCCCTTGTTCCGCTAGCATGGTTAGCTCTACCTCCCCTTGTTCCACTAGCATGGTTAGCTATACCTCCCCTTGTTCCTCTAGCATGGTTAGCTCTACCTTCCCCTTGTTCCGCTAGCATGGTTAGCTATGCCTTCCCTTGTTCCGCTAGCATGGTTAGCTCTACCTCCCCTTGTTCAGCTAGCATGGTTAGCTCCCCTGGTTTCCCCTTGGAATTACCTTATTCCACTAGCATGGCTAGTTAATAAACCCACTCAAATGATTTCAAGTGTGGGAAGGGTCAAAATGTCAAACTTCGACAGAGTCAAAGCTTGGCGATTCTATCAACATCACCACTCGAGTTTCCAAAGTGGGCCATTTGAGTTTTTATGATGTGTGTGCATATCTGCGTGTGAATGTAAATGAGTGTCAGTGTGTGTGTGTGTGTGAGTGTGTAAACGCACTGTCTCTGAGTGTGTGTGGGCTGCTGTATGCTAATGTGTCCACCGAAGGGGAGAGTGTGTGGTGCTTAGTGATTAGCTGTCGTCCTGCAGTGGCGACTGGCCATTTGATGCTAAACGCACGCCGTCGCTCCCTAGACACTTAACCCGGGCCTCCGCTTTCCCTGGGGCTCCCCGCTAGACGCTGAGAGAGCATGTGGAGCCTCTGGTCTCTCTGCTGGCCGTGGGTTTAGTCAGGGGGAAGGAATTTAAGACATTTAAAGGCAGACAGTGGAGATTGAGTGACTTTGTGGCTTGAGTATTAATATACAGACATACACATGTTATATACATGTACAAGCTTACAGACGACATACAAGTAGTGCACGTATGTACATATGAATGTTGCTTTGTATAAAAGTGTCTGCTAAGATGAATGCAGGTAAAAAAGAGAGAGTTAGGCGTTTTTAGATCTGATCTTTGATACTTTGTATGCAGTGTACATGCTGAAGGCCCTGTGGGTAGGGGTTTGTTTGCGTGTGCTTGCGTTAGTCACCCACGCTCTGCTAAGCCCTCGGCTCAGACGCCAGGTGCAGGACTAGACTTTTCCAGTCGGGGCACCGTGCTGAGCTGTGACTCCCAGACTAATGGGCCTGTTAAACCAGTTTAGCAGCGATCGTTCCCGCATCTCTGGGCCGACAGCCTCCTGTGGAGGTGTACGGTTTCCTGGGAGATCTCCCACCAGGGAGCCCCCCCCCCTCCGTCAGAGCTCCAGCACTCAGACCTCCAGCATCATTACGGTGGAGGTTCATCACTCCAGCCTGACGACAGAGCTGAGATCATTTTCGATGGACAGAACCGCGAGTGAGGCCCGATCGGGAGGAGAGTGGAGATGGTGGTTGTGGTTTGGGAAGAGCCCGGTCTCTCTCTTTCCACCGTCTGACTTCGGCCCCTCGGTCTGGGGAGCTGACAGTGAAAGTGAGACCCCCGTCCTGAGGTCCCTGCCTCCAGCTTCCATTAGATCCCCTCCACAGCCTGCTTAGCGCCCCAGGAGAGAGCCTGGCTGGGTGGGTTTGTGTACGTGATGGAAACCCATCTCCTAATGGCCTGGGCGTGGTCTCACAGGGAACTCGCCCGACTGAAGCTGTGGATATACAGTAGGAGCCGGTACAGTAGGCTGTCCAGAACCCGCTCTCAAGATGATGTTCGACCACGGACCAGTACTGGTCCGACACGCCAGGAAACTCTCCAGAGTGGAGACGGCAAAGAAGTTCTGGAAGGTGAGGTTGAGGCAGGGTTGGGTCCGGCTCTGCGGAGGAGCATTTGCCTGCAGATCGAGGTCATCTAGCCTCCGCGTCGCCTTTTGGAGACAACGATCTGATGAATGGGTGGTTGTCGTGATGTGGTCGTGCAATGCATGTTGGGATGTGTGTGTATTGGTGGCACTAAGGAAGGCTAGTTGGACCGGATCAGGAACACTCATTGGTCTTGTCTAACGGAGGGACTGGGGAGGATTTAGTTCAGGCTTGATTTGAATTGGTAGACCGTTTAAAATGCTCTTTTGCTAATTTTCTGCAATGACACTTTATTATTTTGGATTAGACACCGTGTTTGAAAACCAGACTAATTATTAAAAGGGCTTAATCTGAGAAGAGTTTCCAAACACAGAACTCTGGGAAAGGAGACCACGTTTTAGTTACTTCTACAGAGGTCATCTCAGGTTGGGCTTCAGCCTTACAACTCAAATTGTGTCTCAAGGGAATGACATAGACGCCTGAAAGGACATGGTCCAATACTGCCTTCCCGGAGGTGCACAAACCGAGCCTCTGAATACAGACGTCTGCGAGGTGTGCCGCTCGGCTGAGCCGGTGGTGTCCGTGGAGTCGAAAGCCAGCTTTGGTGTTTACAACCGATTACAACTCTTGTGTTGTTTGGTTCCACCTCTGTCTTCTCTCGTTGTGATGCCGGCAAGCCCATCCTCCCGCTCGTTTATCACCCGTGTCCAGGGCCAATCCGTTTGTCCATCTCTGTCAGACGCTCTCCCCGACCCTGACTTCTTTTATTTGATCTCCTGTACTCATCGATCCATCATGGTTCTCCTGGGCCCGAGCCCGCGGTGTCCATCGCAGAGAGGTTCGCCGAGAAGTGTGAGAAGTGCTCTCAGAAGTTGATCAGACGAGCTTCTCATTGGTGCGTCGTAATGCAGATTCTTGGGTCAGGTTCAAATGTGGAGCCCAGCAGCCAATTCATTGGGGAGTTGACTTCTTTTACCTCTGAGAAGTGTGACGTCGTCGAAGGCAATTCATTTGAATTCAGAGATGTGTTTACCCACGTCCTGGTGGGTGCAGCTCAGCGGGTAGAACCTTTGACTGGAGAGGTTGCAGGTTCAAATACCCCTTAAATTGGCACCTCTGTCTAAAAGCTTCTGCTAAATGAACACAATTGTATTATTTATATATATTTTAATAATAATAAGTGTCTCTGCATTTACTTTTATTGTGCATCTGATGAAGCCGGTGGAGGCAGAAAGACAGTACGTCCAATAGACTGATTGTGAAGCCTCAATGGTTACCAGACGCTTCCTCTCTCCTCTCCTGGCTCCTCTCTCCTCTCCAGCCTCAATGGTTACCAGAAACTTCCTCTCTCCTCTCCTGGCTCCTCTCCTCTCTCCTGGCTCCTCTCTCCTCTCCTGGCTCCTCTCCTCCTCTCCTGGCTCCTCTCTCCTCTCCTGGCTCCTCTCTCCTCTCCTGGCTCCTCTCTCCTCTCCTGGCTCCTCTCTCCTCTCCTGGCTCCTCTCCTCTCTTGGCTGCTCTTTCCTCTCCCCCTGTATCACTCTCCTGCTGTGCTGTTCCCTCGCTGCCTCTCTCTGGCATCCATCTGTGTGTCACGCTGACCTCCCACTCCCCTAGTCATCAGACGGAGAGGCTGAATTAGCCGTGGGATTCATTCCGTTTGCTAGCCATTTCTCTGGGTGTTGGAGAGGGCGAAGCTGGTGTTGCTAATGTGACTCGAGACAGGGGTGGTGGTGCTGTGGAGCTTTAGAGATTTGCTGCTGATTGATGATTCTGGTGTGAGCCATGTTGCACTCTTTTGTCTCTGTGCCTCTCTCTGTCTCTCTCTGGCTGCCTCTCTCTGTCTCTCTCTTGGTCTCTCTCTCTCTGTATGTCTCTCTCTCTGTATGTCTCTCTGTATGTCTCTCTGGAGGAATCATTGTTCCATCTACTTCCCCTAGACAGTTTGAGCAGTATTACCATCAACTTTGACTGATCTTATGAACAAACTCTGTGGGTGACGTGTTCCAATAACATCTAATTGTGATGGAGCCACAGCAGAGCTGTGCTTTGAAGACATGTGACCCGCGGTCACGACTCTCCCAGAGCCTCGTTTTACTCACCGTAGGCACGACAACGTGATTTTCCGTTGCTGCGTTTAATGTTCCAATCAAATATTTATATTGTAATGGGCACTAAGACTTTCCAGAGCTAATGGTGCACGTGGGGGTTTACCCCCCCCTCCCCTCGTGTGAAAATGAGCCCAGCGCTGCCGGGCTGGGAGGAGGGGGGGGACGAGGAGGGAAGCTAGGGTCTTGTCTGGAGAGAAACACTAACTAATGTGTGGGCTGCAGACTCGGCTCCAGAACGAATGAAATGGGTGGGCTTTTTTTCACAAGGGGGGGCACGCATTTACAAAGCATGTATGAGAGTCAAAATAAGAGCAGACCTGCATATTCTGCAGGAAAGTGTAGCCATCTTGATATTTAATGTGTAGCCGATGTTAGTAATAAAGGGTTATATAGCTATTTGGTGTTAGTTAATCCGATCACACATTTTTTGCGTCATCATATCAACTCAGACAGAATGATGACATACTTATAAATACTTTAAGAAACATACATTTTTGAGGCGGCACAGCATTCCATTTGGGCGGGCATTGCCCGTCAATGCCCCCCCCCTTGGAGCCGACCCTGGTGGGCTGGATGACTGGAGTGAGGCGACTTCCTCCACACACTCTCCTTACCCGCCACATCTCACCGCAGTGCATCGGGAAAACGGGATGAATGTTAGCGTTAGCACAGCTGTTGCTAACCTTGTGCTGCTACTGTAGCGTTAGCTTTCAGCCCCTCACTGTGTGTGCGTGTGTGCGTGCGGGGAGCTGGGCTTGGCCTCTGATTCAGCTGCAGATACTGGAAGCCTTTTGGGGGAGCTGACAGCTGTGAGCGCCTGCTGATGGAAGCGCCCCAAGGTGAGAATACAGCCCCAGACAGATTTGGCAGGGAGACCGATCTGGCTGATAGCAGAGTGGTGCTGAGCGCTGGCGTTTCCTTGGTGATAGCCGGACGGACTGATCCGGTGTTGTCCAGTTGGGTGGTTCTGTTGACGTGGTGGTGTGGTCTACTGTACGACTGGGGTGTCGTAGCTGCTGGATGGGATGGGTGATGGGATGAGAGAGTCTGGTACGTAGGCCTATTGTCCAACGCGTTCTCATATTGCCTGTGTGTGTGCGCGTGTGTGTGTGTGTGCAAGCACTGTTTGTTTGTACAGGTTTGTATCCGCCGACAGCTGCTTTCACTTTCAGAAAAGGCGGGGAGGCTATTTTTACCTCACCATTAGCCATTCTCCATAGGGAGAGAAAGAGAGAGAGAGAGAGAGAGAGAGAGAGAGAGAGAGAGCTGTTCAGTCATCACCTGGCCGTGATCATCCACTCCCCCATCTCTCCTAATCAGCATCCCCTCTGAACCCAGAGCCGCTACAACTACAACTGCAGATGAGGCACCGCGACAGCTCCCTCTGTTCAAACCTCCTTTCTCAGAAAAAAGAATTTTGTTGACACCCACGTTGTGTTTCACAATGGATTTCAACTCCCTGCTTTACCCATACATGTGGGTCACAGGGCTAGATGTCTGCTGAAGTGACGTCCCTCACACACTAGACATACGACTGACGTTGAGGGAAGGATGGACTAGGACAGGGGACATCGAAGGAGAGAATGGAGTTTCAGATCCCCCTTTGTGATTGGGCCGTGGTCTTGTGGAGAACTCGGCAAGCCGTCTTCCTTTGTCCCCCTTCCACTCAAAACGTACATTCGCCGCAATTACAGCGCGGATCATTTTCCTGATTGCATTTTCACAGTTGCTTAATGGCGTTTTCATAATTACACCAATGATAAGTTTGCCATTGTCTGGCCAATCAACATCTCTCTTTCCCCGCTGGGCGTATAGCAAAGTGGTGGGGTTCGGGGATGAAGTGTCTCAGAGATGGAGGTGAAGGCTCCTTTGTCTTTGGAATGTGAGCGGCTGTCATGTTTGCCCACACGACTACCCTGCCTCTGCTCTCCGCTCATCACTCAACATGTCACACGTCGAGATTCCTTTTCTGGCGCCGTACGTGTGTGTGATTCAGGGGTGTGAAATCAGGCTTGATGAACAGCGGTTTTTTTTGCGGGATGAAATCGTCCTCCTCGTCAGAGGTGGCGTGTTCTTTGTAATCGGGATTCGATGCCCATTTATGTTCGGCGTCGCCACGGCGTTCCCTCGTCTCGGCCAATTATTGCCACGTCTTCCGGCTTCTTTGGCGTCGAGGCGCATTGTCAGTCCTCCTCACACGCTGGTACGATGGCATGTTTAGTCAGGATCCTCGGATGTGAGCGGTGCCGGTCATCCTCTCCTCCCCGCCCGGAAGCCGAGAAGGTTCCCCGGCAGAACGTCAAGCTGTCTCCCGGCTCCTCAGTGGCCCCCCGTGCCTGTTCAGCCGTGCTCCGCTTTCATCCTCCTTTGATTTGACAGTCTCCCGAGCCCTGTTTCCAGCCCCTCCCCAACACACTTCGCTCGCGTCACATCAAGCTCTGTGACATTTTCCTTCCCTTTCATCCACAGCGCGAGGAGGGGTCTGGGGGTGGCGTGGAGAGGGTGCGGTCGTCCTGCGTGTCACGAGACGGTTTCAAAATGTTCCTGTCTGATTTGCGACCGCCGTTCCTTCAGGGTGAACGAGCCCCAACGCTACCAGTCAAGCAGTGGTGTGTGTGGGTGTGTGTGTGTGTGTGTGTCACACTGTATCTTTCTGTCAAAAAGCTCAGGCCCTTCAAGCTGATATAAGCTACTAGAGGAAATTCCAACCCTCGGGTTTTGTTGTGACAGTTGTAACATTTGCTCCCAATGTAATTTCAACGCCATATGCCATAATGACATTTCCACACACCATCGGTTTGGAGCGCTTGATGTTCTTGGCCGCCCCGTTCTTATTTTAAGCGGCTTGCTTGTTTACAAGGTTTACTTTATTTAATTCTGCCGTTCAGTATTTATCAGCTGTGACACAGGACAAAAAGTGGCATTCATTAACTGTAACTCAATCAGGAGGTCCTACTGCCAGCCACAATAGGGAAGGCTGGGGTGGAGGAGATGGAAGTGGCAGAGGGGAGGCAAGAAAGGGAAGGAGAGGTGGTGATGGGAGGGGAAGAGAGAGGCTTCCGTCACTACCAACCACACCCCCCCCCTTGCTCTTCCTCCTATCTAACAGATTTAACCTTCACTCCATCAAGTCACGCATGCCAGGGTAAATATTTGACGGCCTGGGCGCATTTACTCGCAAATTTGTTTCCAACAAATTAGCGGTTGCCCTGTGTACCTCCACGGCCAATCGAATCGCCTTCCGCAGCTCCCGTTTCCTCCCAGGGAAAACCGTGCGAAGGTCAAGTCCTCCAACTGAAGCAATCGAGCATCTGGCCGCGTGCCTGAGCGATGGAGTTAGCCGAGCCAGCAGATGAGGAGAGAGGGCGCTCGAGGCAATCAGGGCGCATTTCCTTTTGACCGCTCACCCCCCCCCTGCCCACTGCTGGGAACAAAGCACAACGTTTTCCCTCCTTATACGACACAGCTGCACAGCAATTACCATTCAAGGTAATCCACCTCAATCCGACACTCAGCTGGAGTCATTTAGAGAAGGAGCTCTTAGGTACGCCTGTCGTCCTGTACAAACATCTGAGGTTGGGAGCTACGCCACGGTAGCGGTGACGCGGCACGTTTGTCAAAAGCACAGGCAACTGAAGCCTTTCTCTTTGATGAGACACGGTGTTTTCGGAGGTTTCAAAGAATCCGAGCTCCCGAATGTGCCCATCCTGGACCAGTTTAAAAGCCTTCCTCAGACATGCGTAAGCTGTGACACGGAATCGAGAGGATAGATAAAGAAGCATATTTGCGATAACAAAAATTCCAGAAGCAAAGGTTATTCGGTTTGTCTTTAAGGTTCCGGACTTCTCCGTGCCCGTGTCTTATCTTCCTTCTTACCGGGAGACGGGGACTTGTAATTAGTTATTTCCTCACTTGTTCTTCAGAGGTATCCCCCCCTGCCAGCAATCTCACCTTTAATATTCCTCAAATGGTCCTGACACAAAGGCCGCAAGCTTATCTCCAGTTCTGAGATACTTGCCATAATTAGTTTTTTTTTCATGGACTGAGGATGTTCCTCAGAAGCTATTCCAAAGCTCTGAGCAACAGAAGTGCTCTAATTTCAAACCTTACGAAACCGGTATGTTCTATTGTTGTCCGTTCTATAGTTTGTATTCTACAGTGCCGTCCGAGTGACTTACACTCTTCTACATGTTCTGCTTGGTGGAGTAAAGATGTTCCTGTGTCCCTGTTTGACTGGCCCTGCACGTACATGACATTGTTTTTCTCTCACGATGACCCCCTCTCCTCACTCCCCCCCAACACTCAGGGCTAGGGCAACCAGAAACCCTCCGCCCTAGCCTCCTCCCATGTCATGCCGACCACGAATCCCGTACCCTGGCTGTACGAGACACCCAAGGAGAACAGCCAGGCCAACGGGCGGGGAGTCCGATGATGAATTCACAACAAAGCCCCTCGTTGAGGAATGAAAGCCCCGTGCAGGCTGAACCAGGGGCCTGGTGTGATGAAAGAACTCGCACCCCCTCCTGTGAAAAATGTCTCTCTCGTGATTCATCACCTCTGAGGGAGGCGCACCCCCCACACGCGGGCTCTGTCCCACCGTTAAAAACCCCCAGTATAGTACGAACCCCACAGCTCGCAAACGGAGGGTGATGGAAACCAAGCAGTGCCATCATCTTAGACTCTATAAACCATAACCATGACTGAAATGGCTCGTTTGGAGAAACCTATTATTTAAACGTGACAACATGTGAAAGAGGTATAGTTACAGTCGTCGTTGTTTTCTTTTTCATCACGCGTGTTTACCCCTGTTCGCCTTTTGGTTGAGTTTTGCTAATACGCTACGTTCAAGAGGTGTGCTCGTTTCATTTCCATAAGGATATCAGACCTGGCAATTACTACATTTATAATGTGATACTGGGTTGATCTTTTCTGATGAACACAGTCTTATGATCTTTGTGGGATATCAACTTAAAAGCATGCGATAGGAAAGACACGGATCTTGGACCCTGTTTTTGATGGATTTGCATAAGCGAGTTGCAACTGCGAGGACAGTTTTATCTCACAGCGGAGTGCAAAACAATGGATATCTCCACAATCCCTGTATCTTTAGAACTACAGACGTGACCTATGAAGGTCCTGACCTATAGGAAGATACCGAGGAACACACACACACACACACACACTACCCTGCTCCCGAACTCTCCTGGCTGATTCATCACGTGTCGTAGCGTACTGGATGTTACCGGCGTGACATTCACGGGGTCGACCTGCTTCGCGTCCTGCGGAGCCCTCAAGGTCAGGACGTGGGTAGTGGGGGACCCAGCTGGCCAATCAGGGAGCTGCAGTAACTTGAATCAAACGCAATTTCCTTCGAATGGTTGCAGTGCTCACGAAGCACACTTGAACAGGCGATCGTTTTGACCCAGAGCAAATATTAGAGTATTGTCGTGGCCTGCTGCATACATCTGCACCTGAAACACGCATGTTTCACGAATCAGAGCACTCCAGCCCTCCCTGTCAATCAGCCTGCTGTCCTGTTGTTCCATTCCAGACAGAGTATCTACCCTGCTGTTCATTAGGACTGATGACGTCAGATCTACCCTTGAAGTACAGAAGCAGTTTCGACCGGGCTGAACCCGAGTTCCCTCTCCTCCCTTGGGAACTGAGTGCTGTCCTATTAGAGGTCCTGAAATCTACTGCTGGAGCTGTCCAGTTAATGGTGCTGAAATCTATTACCATCAGGTCTGGTCCTCGCACGGTGCTGGAATTGCTACTCTGCGCTGTCCTTTGGATGCAGCTAAAATTGGCTTTTTAGTGCAGTGCTTTTAGCGAACGTGATTGCAGGTGTCAGTTGTTGTATTTAACCACGTTTGAAGATGTGACTGTTGTTGTGTAAGATGTTTCAGAAGCAGATTGTATGAATGCTGCTGTGCCGGGTGTTGTTTTACAGCTGGCGTAGAGTTTCAATGTACCGCACGTCTAAACAACCTCGTTCTCGGTGTGTTCGGATTTTGCACAGAACCCACATGCAGACACGCTAAACACTGCTAGGAAAGATCAGTATAATTGGCTGATTAATCGAGTTTGAAGTGAACACCGAACACCAGCGTGAGAAACACCACGAGCCTCGTCGCATGTGATTTGTTGTCATGACGACAACGCGGAGAGAGAACATTTAATAAAGGAGCCACAGTGATGACAGTTGCGGCGCGTTTGAGAGAAGCCCACTCCCGAGAGTGCCTCTCTGAGGAACGGGAGAACGGACGCGTTTCCACAAACCCCAGAGGGGCCGGCAGGAAGCACAGAACCTGCTGAGTCGCCTACTTCCTGCGCCACCTCCCCCTCCTCCACCAATGGGAAAGGGGATTGATTGATTGATGGTAATGACATGAAGCAGGTTGGCCATCAGTCACTCTGTCAGGCCCGGAGAGGTGCCGCCCATTCAGATGAGGACGACGAGGACATTGCCCGGGGGCCCCAATCCTCCCCTGTCCCCCCTGGCCCCCTCAGCTCCCTGGAACCTGGTCCCTCTGGTCCCCTCGCCCCTGGCCTCTGCTCTGTTGTTATTTCACGTGTGAGTGGTCCTGGGACTGATGTGTTCTCTCACACCCAGCAGAATCTGCCGGGGGGGAGAGCAGAAACAGGGCCGTGATGGATCCTGTCTGAGTGGAGATGACGGACCAGGACTGTATGACTGGACTGCCCAACGCACGCACACACACACACACACACACACACATTCACTGTATGAACGGGAAAGCAATTGCTATTTCCAAGAAGGTATCCCGATATTGACCAAACAAAAAATCCAAATCCCTCTTCAAATGCCAGTGCTTTGTTGCTTTTTCTGCAGCAGTTTTTATCTCTGACAAACCTCATTTTCTCTCAGGATTTGCACGAGAAGCCTGTTTTCACAAGACTGTAAATAGACAACTCCGTTTTCCGCCCACTGCTCCTCTGGTCTCCTAGGTAATGGATTCCTTGGTGGTTTGCCGGTCTGTAGAAGACGTTGATATGATATCTAACACACCACTGGGAGATGTCTTCAGCCAGATGTAACGGCCAGTGATGTTCTGCCACAGTGGACTTGAACAGGATGGCCCAAACTGATTTCTTCCAAGATGGGTGTGTTTGGATGCGTTTCAGTGCGGCATCATTCACACGCACGCACATAAACACGCGCACCTCGACACACATCTGTATGTAAATACATGTGTGGATGGCAGTTACATAACAGATCTGTAATGCCGCAAAAAAATCCCCAACCTTGGCTGTAAATCTCACTGTAACGCAGCTATGCAACAACAAATACCAAAGCAGTCATATTATTTTTTTATCACATTATTTCTGAATAACTGAAGGTCCCCAGAACATCTCAATGCAACTATAATTCATATTCTTAAAGGAACATAGGTTGTACCTGGATTGGCATCTTATTGGTTCCCATTGGCATCGATGAATTATACAACTAAATAACATGGCTGTCTCTATCTGCTTTCTTTTAGAGTGACATTGGCAGTGAGATCATTTTCATCTCGTCTACAATGCCTTCAGAAAGATAACAAAGTTGCATCAAAGTGGACGTGCCCTCGAGGGGTTCTGGGTAATTGAGTCTTTGGCTGCTGATTTTCCATCCCCTGTGCTTCTCTGCATCCATTAACGCAACAACAGAGACTCCATGTCAGGTGGTTCCGTTCCAAACTTCCCCAAATCAATCCCTCAAAAAATATGAGCTAAGTCGAACACGTCTTTCTTTCACGCTCGATCGCAACACGGGCGCCAACGTCTACGCGTGTTGAAATGTCAATTTAAACAATAACATGCTTCATCTACATAATTCATGTATTGTAATGTTTTTTTCCCCTTGAATTACATGGTTATTACCAGAGCCATGTACGCACGAGCACACAGACTTTCGAGGATGCGTGCCTAATGATTAATGGATAGGTTTGGGGGGGGGCTGCAACTAATTGCGAGCACTTTCAGTTTGTTACCTTGGCGCCCTGGTTGACGCTGAGGGGGAAATGATTAGGGTGAAGTGAGGGGATGGCTTCATTTGTTCAGGCAGGTTGGCACTGTCAGTCAATTAATCTGTACATGCAGTAATCTGTACACAGCCAGCCCATCTGTCAGGATCACACAGGATGAGGGGTTTGTATACACACTCTCCCACATCGCCTCGGTGGGAAAAACGCCATTTATTATGTTCCAGACGCACTATCCTTCATCTGCCAATAGGGGGCCTGCTCCATAGAGGGCAGTCTTAGTTTGGAGTTGATTGATTGCTTGCAGAGGAGGCCTTTGAGTTTCATACATCACCCTGTCCCATGATAAGTACTGCGTATGATGAGGAGAAATGGGGGGGGTTCTTTTCCGGCGGAGCAGCGTGGATTAATGCCACGAGTCACTGTGTGGTCTTTTGGTTCGGCGCGGCTAAATCAGGGTGTGTTCGTGTGAAGCGCCCCTGCACAACCTTGGTGTTCCTGATTCGGGGTGGATTTGGGATTTCACTGGGCAACTTTAAGAAGGATGCTTACTTTCAACATTGTAAGCAGGCAGTGTATCGGTCTCAAATTAGGACCCCCGTTTGAAGGGCAGACCTTCTCTCTCTTAAGTCACATGACCCCTCCTACCGTGGACATCCATCTGGGAGAGGGTAACTTACCTCACCGTAACCACACGGTGAACCGCTAAGGCCGTGTGGATGAGCGCACCTGCAGCAGAGGACAAGAGAGCCACATCCCCCATTAACATTTAGAACGTCTCCAAGTCTAACCAATTCATACACTCCCTTTTAATATGGAACACTGGCCCTCGTACAAGAACATATTTAATTGAACCTGTTGCTGAAAGAAATTACCAGTTGTAATTGGAGAGGTAGTGTGTCAACACGAGTGGTTTGTGCAGGGCTACTGGAGCATGTTGCATGGCATAAATTAAACTTTGGTATATGTGCTGTGCCTCCCAATGTTCCAGCAATAATCCAGAGATCATTTACATATTCAAGTAAAGTGCCTCATTGTTATGAATATGTGGTGACGAATAAGTCCTTTCCACAGTGCGGCTGTGTTTGTTGGGGGCGTGTAAATAGGTAGACTTAAGGGGGTGGTGGGGTCGATTTCCACTCTTCATCAGTTGCCCAGTGGTTAGCCGACATGAAGCGGTGCGGTCTGTGACAATTACAGCTTACTTTCTCTTATCCTCCCTGACTCTTTAGACTATCCGTTTCCATTGAGAGCAGCCTATTTGCCTTTGCTCACATTTTCTCACGCGTCTTTTCCGATCAGCCATCCTCACCTCCAGAGGTTTTGCTCGCGCGTCAAGCCTGACCATTGAAACTGTGGATGTCCTTCTCTGATCGGGTTTTTTTTTGCCGGCTCCGGTTACCCCTGAAAGGTGCCCGTACTTCTTTGTAGTAGAATCACCGGATTGGACTTTAGGCTATCATGACTACGGCGAAGGAGACGAATGCTCCAGCGAAAGCGGCTCAACAGCAAGAGCAGGTAGTGATGTGTGGCTTTTATTTGTCTTTTTTACTCAAACCACAATTGTGCGTTTGCGCTTATCTCGTTCTCTTGACAGGCACCCTGCCTAAATACATACCGTAGTAATAACCGCTGGATTTGATCAACATTAGATTCGTTACATCGATCTATTTGGGGATATTTCAAGCATTGCCAAATGTGTGATAGAAGCGCATCTCTTATCGACTGGATGATTCACTGGTCACGGCATGCACGGAGCGAGTAGCCTCGGCTAGACATGAGTAGGTTACTTGCGTTGCGACTCGAATGCATCAGTATGAATTAATAGTTTGTAATAGCCCGGTGAATACATTTAGGCTAGTTTAATATATAATAAACTACGTTAAGTAGAGCCTTTCATGACTTCGCCTTGCAATGTACAACTCATTCTGACGAAGCATTGCTAAATGTATTTAATAATAAACACAAAAACTATACCTTACAATCAACAGGGTTTTATAGACTGAAATACACTGTTTTTGGTGAGAAGATGACACGGTTTTAGTTGGCCGTAAATGAAGTTGTCTCCGTGGTGTGGTGCGTTTTGACAGCTCGGTAAGCTCGCACAGTGATGGTGCAAGGTTGCACCGCTCAGGTGTCGTTGTCTGGACCCTCATCAGTTATGCTGTTTTAAGCTATTGTAACTGTAGGCTGCATCTAAAGCCTTTTGCCAGCTCGCCAGTGATTTTCCACAGAGAAGAGCATTGCCACACCATAGAGTAGAAAAAAACGCATTTGTCAGAACACTCATCATGACCCATACAATTGCGTAGGCCCACACAACAAAAAACACAGGATTTTCAAGGTTGACATTTATTTATATCTTGAAATATTTGATGATCAACTTTGATTATATTGTGCCTGATTTGCCCCCCACGCTTCCTTGTACATTGCCATTGTCAGATGATGGAAGTATAGTGGTAATGTTAAGAGAACAGGCCATGTGCTGCATTATTAAATCATACGCTGAACACACACACACACACACACACAGTACACACGGTACACATGAGGGATCCAATTATCTTGGGTCATGGGGCTATGTGCTCCCTGATGGATGACCTCCTTGGGGCCGTGGCCCCTGAGGTAGGGCCAGGATGCAGGACAGCCTGTAATCACCCAGCGTCCCTTTCACTGCAACAGGCCTGAGGCAGCTTACTTCAAGGGTGGTGTGCGTGTGCGCATGCTCGTGTGTGTGTGTGTGTGTGTGCTGTAGAACTATGCACTTCAGACCCTGAACTAGTAGTAAAGGTTGCATTGGATAAAAGCATCTGCTAAATGAATAACATGTAAGTGTCTGTGTGTGTGTATGTGCCTTTATGTTTGTCTTGGCATCCATCCCAACCTATAGTCACACAAGCCATGTTGTAATGAGCGGAAGATTGAGGAGGACCACCAAGCAGGTCTTGGGAGTCGGAGCGTGAGCTGAACCCTGAAGGGGTCTGGCTGGAGATCGATCATCTCCTTGTTCTTGAAGGCAGCGAGTGAGTCATCTGGGTGTACAGTGTGTGCTGTTCCGACAGACACACTCGCTTGCACACACAAGCAGGCCAGTCTGCTTGTGGTCAGTCAGTCGTGTGTGTGTGGTGTGGTGTGTGTGTGTGTGTGTGTGTGGGTGTGTGAGGCTGCTGAGGATGTATGTGAGCATGAATGGAGCGGACTGCAGCTCACCCCAGAGACCTTGTGAAGAAGACCTGAGGAGGAGAGCGCTTTAGCAGCGTCAGTATGCACACATACACAGTGGGCGCTCAGTAAGGGTGGGCTTGCTCTCTTACTGGGAGGACTCAAGCGGTTGCTTATTCACTTCTGCATAAACTAACATAATTGCATTGAGATTTGCATAAATAGATCAAGACGCTGCTGGTCATTGCATGTTTTATGTGTAATTTGGTTGAAAACAACCATTAGAATTCCAAGTTGGAAGAGCGAATGTTCCATGTTTTTATGACCTTTAAGAGCCCATGTGGATCTCTACGGTATCACTCCTCATTATAACATTCACACCTACAGGAGGCTTATCAGTACAATTAAGCAGGTCTTTATTTAGAGCGAGTATAGCGTGGCTGAGCAGCACGTTATCTCACGTATTCACCGCTGAAAACTGAAACCGCTGCGTTGGGATAATACGTGCCTGCCTTCTTATCTACCCGCGTGGCATTGTCCTTCATCCTGGGCCCATCAGAAGATCAGCGTCCTAATGGGACTGATAAGATACCAGGCGAAAAGAATCATTTCAACCGTGAAAAACAAGACCATAAGATTCTTTAAAAACGAACACCCCTCCCTCCCTCCCCGCCCCCCCTCCCTCTCTCAGGGACAAGAATAGAAGCATTCCTTCTGTTTACCCAAACGCCTCCAGCGTAAATCGGGGAATGGGAGACGGGGATTTCGAGCGAATTGGTTTCCCAACACTTGTCTCTGTTTGCGCTACAGTTCATCTTAAGGGCAATTATGAGCGATTGAGACGTGATGTTTGGGCGCCGGGCAGAGATTAGGCCGCAGATTGGACGGAGGCCTCCACAGCGCTGCGTTCCTCGTCCGCCGCCGGGATGTTAAACGCTCCTGGCCGAGACGGGCTCTGGAGCACACGTCGTCTACGAGCAGGATGTTAATAAAGCTATAAATATTCAACTCCGGGGATGGCTCCTCTCTGTCTTGTGCCCTCGTGTCCCTGCAGTCAAACACAACGCCATAGCAATCTTCCCGCTCACTAATACTTGTCTTGGGTAGTGTTTGTGTGTGTGTGCTGTATCTGTGTGAGAGAGGGGAGAGAGAGAGAGACTTATGTTCCTAACTTCTTGCAAGACTGCATCACGATAGCAGGTCTGTTCTAAGTAAAAGGTCAGCACATCCTGTCAGTTATGAAAACAAGAGGATATTTTTTTTAATTTGTTGTGTTCTAATTGTGTCTCTGGGCTACATCATGCTGCACTGATATGCTTATTAGGGCTATTAGACACAATTCACCATATATTCTTTAGCAACCTTGAAAGCCTCATGCACTCACTGAATCCACAGGGAAATCCTCCAGTGTTTTCAGCTTTTTTGCTCGGCGCTTGAAATCCTGTCCTCCCATGTGACAGGAAATGAGGGTTTGTTGTGATCCTCGAAAATGTTTTAAGTACAGTTACAAGAATATGGGAAACGTGTGAGCCACTTCTCCACACCTCCCCGGGTGCCTGCGCACGTGTGTGTGAACAGCATTCGAGCGTGCGTGCGTGTGTGTGTGTGAGAATATAGAACGCTTGCGGATGTGTCCACCTGATCAAGTTGATCAGAGCCTCACTCCACCTGTCTGGTTCAGGTTCTGTCTGCTCTGATCGACCCGCCGCTCGAATTAAACCTCAGAGCCGAAGTCCACGCGGCCCCGGACCACCCCCACGGTCTAATTGAAACGTCCAGGGCCTCGCCCCAGACCAATCCGAATGCCGCCACCGTCTTCACGCCGACAGTGACAAACGCGGAGAACAGAAAGTGCAAGTCACAAACGATAAGTGGGTAATTGCTTGCTGGCCCCAGATTAGTAGAGAGAGCTCCATTCGTCACGGTGCGGCCGGGACCAAGGCTGACTCGGCAGACTAGCTGGTCAGGTGAAATCTGTTCTTACACGCCGCCAAGTTGGACTCGGCACAGATTCCATGCTTATGGTATGACTGTTGTTGGATTTAATCCATAACCTTTTCTGATGTGCAGTACAGCACATGAATTCTGTCCCAAAAACAATCTGATGTAGGCTACCAGAAGTTTGTTACCTTCACCATTTCCATTATCTACGGTTCCTGAACCCATCAATATGTACGGTCTGGCATATTTGTGCTTGCACAGAATGAATCTGAAAGTCCCTATCTCTAGAATATCACACATTTTTGAACTAAGATCCAAGTTTATTGTGTCAGATTATAAGGAGTCTTCAACCTGGAGTTCAGAGATGTCCGTGCCATGCAGACCTCGACTTCCTCTCACCCTCTTGTAGACGCTCTGGCGTTTATCCCCTGCGACACTCACTGTTATTGTTATGGCTTCCATAACTCTCTCTCTCTCGGGGGGAACTTCTTTGGCACTCCAGACTGACCCTCTAGAGGATATTAGTGAGACACCTCTTCCCATTAGCTGCGACGGCGGCGTAAAGTGAGGTGGAAATCTGACATCATCATTTCCTCCTCTTTCAAAGCGAGCTTCCCTCTCATCCGTCACTCGGCCGGCCGTGTTGTGGAGCGCCCGTTGGCGGACCGCTGCCCACACGACGTTCCTGCTTGAAGCCACATCAAAACCAGCGGCCTGGCAGACAGAGCGCAGCCGTAGGAGACCATGACAACCCACCCGTCCCCCCCCCCTCGCCCCCGCTGCTGTTTCTGAGTCAAAATATTGGCAGCCATTTCATGTGCCTTTCACAGAGTGTTGCCACGGCGCCTGAAATACTCACTTTCATCATGACATTGCCTGGGTTTGCTCCAATACCCTGATCGCATCGTTTCTATGGAGATGCTGTGGCTCTCTGTGTCTGATAAAGAAAGACACCAACACACACACACACACACACACACTCAAGCATGTACACACACGTCAGCACCAACACACACACACACACACCAAAAACACAAATACACACAACATGAGATGGAAAAACCCAAAGAACACAAAACCCCCCCCCCTGTCTTTGTATGTGCTTCTTTGTTAACTGGCTTCATAAATTAAATCAAATGCTCGGCTAATGACTCTAATTCTGGCAGATGAACACGTTTCTCTCATTCCAACATGTTCCGGAAAATGAACATTCCTTTGTTCTAACATCAAACTCAACAGGAAGCCTGATTGGATCTTTTGATTTAGCATTGGTTCCACTGACATGAAAAAGGGGTGCATGCTACATTGTCCCAGCTGCCAAGTTAGTCTCTTCCAGAACCTTTCTAACCCCTCACACGTTGTTAGTGTGCTAGTTCTGGTTCATTGTCTAACTAGGTTAGCTGGTGTGTGTTTATAGCACAGCCGGCCATAATCACATGGTTGCTGGTGTTGCTTGCACGGTTTACCGGCCTGTTATGCAGTTTTCCATCCTGCCCTGTCCTGCCCTGCCCTGCCCTGCCCTGCCCTACCCTGAGCTTCCAGAGCTAAAGAGTCACTCGCTCCGACCCACCCGCCTCTTAATGACCTCTCTAGCTTCTAATTTGGTTCTAGAAAGTCGTCGGTCTGACGCGGACAGCTGAGCTGCGGTGCGGAGTATCCGGAGGCGAGCGGGATTTTCATGAACCTCTCGAAGACTTACCGTGATTGAATGAGAAGGAAGTGAAGGGGCTTTGCTGTAAGCTAGCAATTACCTTGTTTAACATCGTAGCGCAATTCTATTTTAGAGTTTGAGGCGTTTGTAGGGTCGTCATCGATTCCCAGATGTCCGGTGAACCCTGTAGGTTTCCGATCTTTCTCACCCTCTCCTCCTCTTGTCGTTCTTCATTCCTTGTAGAGAGCCCTCTCCTTAAGATTGCACATTTGCAGTTAAAGCTAGTAGCCAGGTTGTGGCTTGCTGTTGTCAGGGACAGAGCAGGCCTTCTACAGGTTGTGGCTTGCTGTTGTCAGGGACAGAGCAGGCCTTCTACAGGTTGTGGCTTGCTGTTGTCAGGGACAGAGCAGGCCTTCTACAGGTTGTGGCTTGCTGTTGTCAGGGACAGAGCAGGCCTTCTACAGGTTGTGGCTTGCTGTTGTCAGGGACAGAGCAGGCCTTCTACAGGTTGTGGCTTGCTGTTGTCAGGGACAGAGCAGGCCTTCTACATGTTGTGGCTTGCTGTTGTCAGGGACAGAGCAGGCCTTCTACAGGTTGTGGCTTGCTGTTGTCAGGGACAGAGCAGGCCTTCTACAGGTTGTGGCTTGCTGTTGTCAGGGACAGAGCAGGCCTTCTACAGGTTGTGGCTTGCTGTTGTCAGGGACAGAGCAGGCCTTCTACAGTTGTGGCTTGCTGTTGTCAGGGACAGAGCAGGCCTTCTACAGGTTGTGGCTTGCTGTTGTCAGGGACAGAGCAGGCCTTCTACAGGTTGTGGCTTGCTGTTGTCAGGGACAGAGCAGGCCTTCTACAGGTTGTGGCTTGCTGTTGTCAGGGACAGAGCAGGCCTTCTACAGGTTGTGGTCTGCTGTTGTCAGGGACAGAGCAGGCCTTCCACAATACCTCGCCATGACGTGCTGGCCTTGGAAAAGGGCTCATTTAAGATGCTTTTCATCCCCCATGTTAAGAGTTCCTTCTGCAGAGTTGCATCTAGGAGAAACGCCACAACCTCAGCAGAGTGTGTGTGCGTGTGGTGTGTGTGTGTGTGTGTGCGAGCGAGCGAGGGAGAGAGAGCCGCGTGGAGAAGCGAGGGACTCTTGGAGGGAGTGTACAGACGGGGTCGGGGGCAGACAGGATGCAGACTCCCCGTCGATAGGATCAATAGCCGGCGAGAGAACGTGGGCTGAGGATCCACGGCGTGGCACCGAGTGTGTCCAGGCCTGCTTTGTGACGGCGACGCGCTCCCAGATGCATTAGTGCATTAAGCCTATTGAGCAGGAACAGAGTCGTTGTGTTTGCACGCGCTCCGTGTCAAGGAAGGTCCCTCTGGAGCTTCTTAAGAAGGTATACAAGAGAGAGCGCTTCCAGGGCTTTGGTGAAGTGTCGATTGTCCGCCAGAGGTTTTTTTTTATATTGTGCTTAGTGCGTGTGCTTTGTGCGATCGTCTGAATGGATGCGCGCGCGCGTGTTTGTGAACGCGCGGTGTGCTCTTTGTACGCGCGTCTTCGTGTGCACGTGCGCGTGTGCGGCGGGAGGTTAGGAGTCACATTGTGTGTGTGTGTGTGTGTGTGATGTCGAAGTTTAACGATTTCACTCTGTCTGGCGGCCAGGAGGAGCAGATCGGAGCGTGACACCGTTCGACACGCGCTCGCGGCAAGCGTGACGTCTAGACCCGCGGTGACAAATGTTCTCCCTCCTCCTTATCGCCCCCGCCCTCGCCCTGCCTCGCCCCCTCCCTCGCCCGGCATCAAAGCTATCTCCAGCGACATGGGGATCTGGTGACTCCACTCTGATCCCCGAACACGATATTCAAATATTATCCCTGCTCGCCTCGTCACGTGGGAAGCGCTTTCATCACCTCCCGACTGGGATATCGGCATGGCGCTAATGAAGCAGACGAATCTAACGCGCCCTGATAAAAGCTGGGCTTTCACACCTCGTCGAGGCGGTGCGCGTTCACCCTGAGAGGACGGGGACGGAAAGGACAGCCGATGTTCGGCACTTAGCCTGACCAGCGGCTCCTAAGTGCACTGGGGGACGATGATGCGGTCAGTAGCCACGGTCTCCCACGTCGGTCCCTTTTCACGGGAAGAGAGACGTCTCCCGAGGAAGCGGTCGATCCGCCCCGGGCTTTGTTTTGAGACGCGCCGACTGTCAGGTGGTTCTGTTGTCATTGTTCATACCTGCCGGTGCTTTAACTCCAACAAGGATCGGTCTAGAGGGCTTTGTTCTCAGGTCTTGTTTGAAGTCGTAAGTGCTCCATGGCGTGCCGTCGAGGGGCGAGAGAGGAGAGCGGGCTGGAAGTGTGGCATACATATTTATCGAAGGGCTTTTAAAAGCTCCTCTTTGTTCAACCCAGAAATGGCCTGTCCCACCGTCTAATGATGGCACGGTTATTATTCCACTCTAATGGCATCGTCTTTAAATAAATCATCGTCGCTTTCACGTCAGTCATCCAGAAGGATTAAGTTCCTGAATTTCTCTTCTTTCCGGCCCTTTCTTTGTCTGTTATGTGAGTGATATGGCCACGTTCACATTGCTCTTAGAACGTCTTTCAACCCAGTTCCGTAATTCACATCCATATTTCACACGAGACGAATAAAACTTCCTCCACTTTCACACTCCTGCCCGGTTGGCACGGGTCAAAGCTTCATTTCAGACGAGCCTTCGATAGGCGGTGGGGGCTAATAGACAGAGAGCTGTCTGGAGGAAAGACATAAAGTATGGACAGGATGAGAGAAAGGAGCCAGATTCCTTAGTTCCCTCGTAAATTATTGACCTGCTGTCGACTTCCTGTTGGTTTCCATGCTCTTGCTGAGAACCACCAAGGTCACAGTGCTAAAAGCCTCTCCCCACCCTGCTGTGGCTGCCGGCTCGCTCTCCCCACCCTGCTGTGGCTGCCGGCTCGCTCCCTCCCAAAGGTGTTTTCCCGCTCTCGGCTATGGCTGTCGGCTCCATCTTTTAGATTTACCTGGAAAATTGACTATTTTTCCCCAATGGCAAGGCTCCACTCTCCACGCACGCGTGGCAATTTCACCTTCCTAATGCAGCGCTAGAACCCCAGCTGAGAGGATAGTAGAGGAGTGTGGAGTCCTGGCCCCGAGTGTGGAGTCTTCTCCTGGCCCCCGAGGCACGGCGGCAAACTGTGGACTCTTTGAACCGCTTTGCTACAGGGGCGGTTCTTCCCCTCGATGTTTGGACAGTTTCCACTCGGCCCCTTTGTGTTGTGGTTTGTTTCCATAACAAGACTCGATACCCTGCTTGCTGGCCTTTCCACTCTGACCGTGGGTTATCCACAAAGTATCTCGGTACCATATCCGAGTGGTTGGATGATTCACGATAGCACGATCCCGGTCACGTGAGAAGATATCAGAGCAGGGCCCCGCTGCTTCCTGATCAGCCTGGGACTCTCATTGGAGGATAATGGCGTCTGAGAGAGCCAGCAAGTGCCTCAACAAATCCTCTAATGGAGGAATTATGCCACACAAAAGGTCACCTCAGGCATGACGACAGGCCCAGGAATCAATAAAGCCCCCGATGATGACCCAGGCAGCAGGCATGTCTGCCCCCAGTAGCAGAGCCAGCCTGGGGGTCGATCACCTTTCAAGGCGGGCTCATTCCCTCGGTGGGGCCCCACGATTAGGTTACACACGTCCACCGAAGGTGTCTTCTCACGGCCCCCCTCTGCCTTTTTAAAAGATGCATCGACGCCTTTCGCTCTGTGCTTCCAAAACGTCTCCCTCGACTCCCTTCCGACGCGTGCCCGTTTGTTGGCCTACTTTTGTCTGCTCGCGGAACTTCTGAAGATTGAAGTGGTCGTTAATGTGTTTGAAGGGAGCCACGTCGAGAACCTCACAAATGATTTAGCGTCCGGAAAGCTTAGCCTATTCATACATTAAGGATGATCGGCGCTGGCCGTCCGTCCGCCCCGCTCTCCCCCCCCCGGGGAATTTCCACGCACACATCTCTCCGTATTCCTAGATTGTAGGTGCATTTTGATGTTTGCAAATGTGTGTACACCATGAAATTGGATAGATAGGAAGTACACGGACGACGGAGGTAATCGTTGCTGTGGCGATGAAGTGCTCTGGGGGTCTTCTCTCCATCTCGGCCTGCCAGCCTGACGGGTGTGAGCGGGGGGGAGGGGGACGACACACATGCAGTTGATTACGTGTCATTTCCCTCGGCCGTCTCTCCTGCCCAGGGGGGACGAGCCTCGAGTGTTTGTCTACAGTAGCTCTACTCAGTAAACAAGGCCTATTATCCAAATGGCCCGGCGATGACACATTCGGCTGAACCGTCAGTGTTGTTCGGCAAATGACGCAGTGCGGAGTCATCGATTCCCAGTTTTGAGTTCTGTTTGGTGTTGTTATGTCATTACGGTTGCGGTGAAATGACTTGGGATTGTGTTGTTTGAGGCCGTTTTATTTTCATTTGCAAAACATCACATCCTATGTATACACACACACACGTGTACACACACTCACACTCACTCACATGCAAGCACATGCTTCCCCGAGAGCTCATTAACCAGTATGTCAGTTTTCAGTCCATAGATTGATTGTATTTTTCGCGAAACAATCTTTGTCACTCAAACACCTTCCACATAGGGCTGATTTTGACGCCTTTCTTTTTTCCATCTGAAATCCAATTCTTGGAAGGAGCATTCAGATCAATCGCGCAGCCTATCTGTAATCTGTTTTTCACAATGCATGCCAGTTAATTAATTCAAATCACGCTTTATTTCTATTCAGCGACGGGCCTGCTATATCTGGAAGCGTGGCCAGTCCCTCCCAGTCGCAGGTGGTAGTCTATCATTTTCTCTTTCTCCGCCTGTCAGCTTCTCAGCACACTGTCAGGCTGATGCCATGCAGCCTGTGTCTTTCCTTACCATTCTAATGCAGATGGGCAACGGGCAGCCACGGGAGTTCTCCCTGTTTACCTCGCAACGCGCTGCCGTGACAAACGTTTATGGAAGCGTCTTGGGATGAAAGCCGCTTTTATTTTATTTGTATTATTATTTTTACTTTTGTAACCTCCATTACTTTTAGAACATTTCACATTCAGGCGTTTTACTTTGCATCTTAAACTATTGTATACAAAAAAAGTATTAAAAAAAAATAATAACTATGGCTTCCACAGAGATTTGGGTTATTCTGCTCGCTACCCAACATGTAAAATACAAAAATACAAATAAAACGTCTCTAACGTTCCGTCCTGTAGTTTCTCGGTTAAACCTCCTTTCCTTCAGGCTCCTTAGGGCAGCTGCATGATTGACAGGAGGATCTTCTAGTAAGAGGAGGTCAATTACTCCAGGTATGATGTCATGGAGAGAGAACCAGATCTACCAAACGTTTCAGACCCATCACACTGGATCTATGTGATGGCTCAGGTCTGTAGAGTAAAGAAGTAGTGTGTGCCTTTGTGTGTGTGTGTGTGTGTGGTTGGGGAGGGCAGGAAGTGTTTAACCGCTGTTCCTCTCCCCCTTCCTCCAGTGTGGGAGAGGTGAGAGGGCGGGCTGCCTATTATACACCATGTTGGTGAAGGTCACCGTCTAATCTTTGCCCAGTGAGTGTGTTTGTATGTGTTTCAGCGTGTGTGTATTTGTGTTTTTCTTAGTGTTGGTGTGTTTTGAGTGAGTGTGTTTGAGTGAGCGTCTGAGTCTCAATCGGTGTGTATGTCAGTTGACCACCTCACCTGACACCTGACCACTGGTCCCATCGTCGAACACAGCCACAGCTGTGCCAAACACCTGTGTCTGGGCAGCGGGTGTGACAGGCGCCCGCCTCCCATCGGGGACGTTTTCCCGCCGTAAACTGGCGTGATGGTTTCGCCGTGCGCTGTGGTTCATCGCCGCCGCGATCGCTGCGTAGGCTTGATGGCAGCAGGTTGAAGCTAATTGCTCACGCTGTTGACTCCGGAGCCACGAGCACTCATGCATGAACCCCCGTTAAGCGTCCTCTCCCAGACCTGTCTGTGTGCACACGCGCCGCTGCGTGGGCCCCACAAAGGCCTGGCCGTAATGAAGGTCCTCCACGGAACTCTTGGCATTCTGTTATGAGTCATGTGACATTACCCCCCCCTCTCCTCCTCCTCCCCCTCCACCTCCCCGCCTTGCGTTTCTAACCTTCGGCCCCATTACAGCCCCCTGTTCCCGTGGAAACAGGGCTGAGATTTCAGAGATGCGCTTTCTCCATCTCTGCAGAGCTGAAGAGTCACCCGGATCAGCAATGGTCTGAGAGAAAGAGAGAGAGAGAGAACGAGAGAGCGAGAGAGAGAGAAAGAGAGAGCGAGCGAGCGAGCGAGCGAGCGAGCGAGCGAGAGAGAGAGAGAGAGAGAGAGAGAGAGAGAGAGAGAGAGAGAGAGAGAGAGAGAGATAGAGAGAGAGAGAGATAGAGAGAGATAGAGAGAGCTAGAGAGAGAGCTATAGATGAGGGTGTACGAACCCATAGAGAGATAGAGAGAGATTGGGACTTGGAGTACGAGAGGGGTAGCGTGCGAGAAAGGGAGACATATTGAGGGGGGAAAAAGGGCAATTTAGTTTTGTTCGCCAATATCCCTGCTGGTGAATGTTCAGCACACACAGTCGACCCTACAGGACACCTGTACATGCTCATTACCCTCCACACACAGCATGCCTCGTCCCCTGTGTGAGATCCTCCACGGATACTTCAAACCTCACATTTCACCAGCTGCCAATCACACTCTGCTCTCCAGGCCATTCCTGTTATATCTGTGGAGTTCCACCCGTGCAGGCAGAACTGTCAGTCTTAGACAGACTGTCTGGACCCTTCATTGGGCCAGTGGCATGGTTCTGACCCTCTGCTTGTTCAGACTCGGTGCTCAGGAACGTGTACACTCTCTTCTTCCCTCTCAGACATGGACTCCACGATGACATGACAGAGGCACAAACATCTCTCTCCTTGTCAGCGGGTTGTCTCTTTCTCTCTGTCTTGCTTCATCTCTCTCTCTCTCTCTCTCTCTCTCTCTCTCTCTTTCTAGGCACTAGTCATCCTTAAGGTGTAGCTTCAGAGAGAGCCACCGAAGGAGAGGAGTTGAGATGTGTTTTGAGGTTTAGGAAGGAAATGGTGACAGTTAATTGGCGTGGTGAGTTATGGACCTCCGTCACAGCGAACCTCTGGACACCACCGAGCTTTACATCCCAGCCAGATGCCTCAGTGTGTGTGTGTGTGTGTGTGTGTCTGTGTGTGTGTGTCTGTGTGTGAGTGTGACAGAGACATCGCTGTGTCATTGTCAGGGCAGCTCTCCCGGCTCTCAGACCACGGGCCCGTCCGTCTGTCAGCTCATTAGCTCTGCCTCGCCAACCGTGTCCGTCAAAGCCCAGCGCCTCGTCCCATTGGCCGGGCTGGAGGCATTCTGTCAGCGCTGAGGGATGCATTCAAGATCACTGAGCACCGCAGACGCTTGTAAAAAACAGAACCGATGCAGAGACGTTACAGGAAAACAAACTAGGCTGACTGAAATGTTGTGTTTCCGGCCGCGCTGTGACTGACTGCCCTTTGATTAGAGCTCTAGGATACCACTCGGATACCACTCGGATACCACTCGGATACCACTAGGATACCCCTCGGATACCACTACGATACCACTAGGATACCCCTCGGATACCACTACGATACCACTAGGATACCCCTCGGATACCACTACGATACCACTCGGATACCACTACGATACCACTAGGATACCACTAGGATACCCCTCGGATACCACTAGGATACCACTCGGATAACACTCGGATACCACTCTGATAATTACAAAAGACAGCAATCGTACAGCGATAATAGATGTTTTTGGTTAGTCCTGAAAGTGAGATGATTGCAAATTCACTAGTTCATTCAATGATACAACTGATTAGTTGCATCTAGATGATGATCGATGAAAAGCGAGTTTTACATCACTGGGGCGGGGGGGGACAAGTTCCCATTTCTCAGAGAGGCGACACTCGATCGAACCGGGGATCTAGAACGGTGTGCTTTAAAGAGCGATAGCAGGGGTGCTGAGTGGAGGGATATTCCAGGTTCTGAGGCTCGTCAGCCTCCACAGGGAGGTGATGGAAGTGGAACCTGCCCCTGACACTGCTCTATAAATAATGACTGTGAGGAGACGGCTGATGAGTCATCTGCTTTTATTTTGGGTTTCATGTGTGTGTGTGTGTGTGTGTGTGTGTGTGTGTGTAGGGTTTGGAGTGCCCACCTCTGCTAGGAACCTGCACTGCTTAAACAGAGCGTGTGAGTCACTGGTTATTCAAAGAAATAAAGCGTATCCATTTCTATTCTCAGGTGGATTTGAAACCATAATTAAGAGGATCACGTATAACACACAGGTGGTTGGAGAGAGAAGGCCTGTTTGAAATGATTTTCAGCTTCAGTCACGTTGCCCACGGGAACACGACCAAGAAAACAAAGTCCAGATAGCTGAACTGGAAGAGTCTGTTCCATCTGTGTTTGTTTATCTCTTTTATTCTAATTCTAAACTCCGGACAGCACCAACCAAATGAGGCATCCCATTATCAGTTTGTTCTGGTAGGAAAGCCAGTTCCAAACCCAACTTTCCCAGCTGTTCAGCGGCGTAAACAGAGCGTTTAGTTTTGTATCTGCTGAGGGGTTCAACAACACAATGAAGGCAGCCTCGGGCTGGAGTCAGCCCTCTACCACCACGGCTGCCTCTTCTATCCGCCTCGACAAAAGACACGTTTAGAACTCGGTGTGAAGAGGCCTTGTTGAGCCCATTATGATCCTCCCGACCTACCGTACCAAAATCATTTCTGAAAAATCGTGCATTCACCAAAAACGCTTCCCACACAGTTTGGAGTGAGCAGCTCGTTGCTCCCATCCACTCCGACGAGGTGTGATGGACCTCCCAACACCCTAACACACACTCACAAAGCTGTTGAAAATTCAGGCCAGATAGAATTGCGGGTAAACATCAGTCGGAGCCCAACAAAAGAAAGAAAAGTATTTGTTCAGGCATATACATGTGTGGGTGTCGCACAGGCAGCACTGGGGCTGTTTGGAGTCAGGCCACACCACGAGCTTGCGGTGGGGCTCGAAGGCAGATAGATAACGACAGCACCAGAAAGAGGCTTTTCAATTCTTAATGTTCCTAGGAGGCCGGCCTCATGCTGTCACCGTGGCCCTGTGAAAATAACACATTTTCAAGGTCTGACGCTACGGACTGCGCTGTTCACAGTACTAAAGTTCTCAGTTTGCTAGTTCTCTCTCCCCCTCCCGCCTCCCTTTTACTCCCTGCTCCTCACTGCCTCAGTTGACCTTTCAGGAACTTTCTCTCTCAACTTTTGTGAGGAGAAACACTTGTCGTTGTCAGGAAGGTTTGTGTGGACGAGGAGCTGAGCCGGAGGTAGACGAGGCGCTACAGGAGAGGCAGTGTGGCTGTGGGCTCTGTTTCCTCTGAGGACAGGAAGAATTAATTTTGCAGTATTCTTCAGGATCATTTGATCTGAAGCGACATACAGGGGGGGGATTTGAACCTCAGCGGAGTGGAGGGGGTTAGTGACTCGCCTGTACCATGGTGGTCGCTGGACCACGACACAAGGTCTTCATCGACAAGTGAATACAGCACCCCTGATCCAGTCTGAGAACGATAAAATACTTTTCTCAGCTTTTGATTTGTATCATTTCTGTTTTTCCCCTCGTTGACTTGAGTTGATATTTTAACTAACTGCAAAAATCTTAACGGCTCTGGGCAACGGTCTTCTTTTTGATAAACAAGATGCTGGCTTTTTTTTAAGGACATTGAAGTGATGAAACTCTGCTCTGGTTTACGATTCATCGCTCTTATGCTCACGTCACAGTTCCGCATTGACTTTACATTTCCAATCTGCTTTGATGGCTCCCGCACTGCAACGAATACAAAGTGGAACTCTGGCCTTCAGCTAATAAACAAGGACAGAGGAGATAGGGAACTCTCACGAGTGACTCATCGTTTCTGCATAAATCGCCTCGGAACGGCAAGACACGGTTTGAGCTTGCGACCTCTGGGCCCTGCCTCACTACAGCTCTGGGCCCTGCCTCACTATAGCTCTGGGCCCTGCCTCACTACAGCTCTGGGCCCAGCCTTACTACAGCTCTGGGCCCTGCCTCACTACAGCTCTGTGCCCTGCCTCACTACAGCTCTGGGCCCTGCCTCACTACAGCTCTGGGCCCTGCCTCACTACAGCTCTGGGCCCTGCCTCACTACAGCTGCCCTCCCACAGCTCTGGGCCCTACCTCTGGGCCCTGCCTCACTACAGCTCTGGCGTCTGCCTCTGTTGATGTGTGTCAGGCCAGTGTTCTGCCCCGCTTCAGGTGTGACCCCGACGAGAGGGGTCAGCTGGAGGTGATGGGGGTGGGGGGGATCTCCAGCGGAGCTCTCTGTGGGAGAGGGAGTGATGTCACGCATCCAGATCAAACCCTCATGGAGGAAAGCAGGGAGTGCCTCTGTCAGGGAGTGGTGGGAGAGTTCTTCCCCCCCAGTGTCAGTGAGCCTGCGTCTGACACCGTCCACTCACCGCTCTGTCGCCCGCTAGGGAACGCTGATGGACGGGAAGCAAAGAAGATGCCCGGGGTTTGCTCTGGGTTTGGTCTGGGTTTGGTCTGGGTTTGGTCTGTGTTTGGTCTGTGTTTGGTCTGTGTTTGGTCTGTGTTTGGTCTGGGTTTGGTCTGGGTTTGCTCTGAGTTTGCTCTGGGTTTGCTCTGGGTTTGGTCTGTGTTTTGGTCTGGGTTTGGTCTGGGTTTGGTCTGGGTTTGCTCTGGGTTTGGTCTGGGTTTGCTCTGGGTTTGCTCTGGGTTTGCTCTGGGTTTGGTCGGACGAGGGAGAACCGACTTGTCTCTTTAAATGTTCTTGATGAGATCCTGTGGTTTCTCAACAAAAAAAAACTAAAACAAAAAAAAGAACAAAAATCTGAGAAATCTTTCAGCAGCATGCTGGCAAATCGGTAAGACAATAGAAGATGATTTAGGGAGGCTTTAGGATGAATCCAGTAATACAGTGTTTTTGGAGGAGAAACCGAGCTGTCAGGAGATCTGAAAGGAGGGAGGAATGCTTCTTTATTTGCGGATTAGTCTCACATCTCTGCTCTGTGAAAGCGGAGGACGAGGGAAGACTACAGATCCCAGCTTTCCCCCCTGGCTGTAGTCCTACAGAGATGGAATGTTGATACGGAGAAGTGAGACCCAGAACTCCTAGCTTACTGTCTTATTTACGAAACACCTGCTTTTCCAGCGGTGCCGTTTTTTACCTCACCGCCTCCAACAACCAACCCACTTCCAATCTCTCATCTGTTTACCCGCCTCTCTCGTAAAAGACCTCATGTTAACCATCTTCTGGGAGCACCTGCATGTTTATTTTTGCTTTTAAACTCACACCAGGCGCATCACCCCCAGCACCATGGTGTGTGTGTGATTGATAGCTGCAGCTCTGGCATAACTGCGAACATGTGTTTGCAGTTGGCTGCCGATGTCGGTTCATCACGGCATCTGCCCTGAAGAAGCCTGTTTCGCCCGTGATCTTTGACAGTACTGGATATGCAGCCCTGTCCTTAACTGCAGAAGAGAAACCGTCTGAATGGTCTCCCTCATTGCCTCAGCTATATGTAAGCTATGATGGGCGTCCTTGGATCCGTTTAAGGCCTCCGATTATTCAAAATAAATCTTCTATTATCTACCATTTCGGTTTTGTTGACGTTTTGTAATGATTGGAGAGCTGTGGCCCCTCCCCCCTCCTCCAGTTCATTGTGACTCTCACAGCCCGGCTATTTCTGTGTATTCAACACGATCATCTATTATGAGTTTCCACATTATCGCATTGGAGAATTAAAATGCATGCCTAAGGAGAGGCTGGGATTCTTGGCACCGGAATTTCATTTCCATTTAATCACCCTATAATTCACACATGCACACACGCGGGGGCACGTCCACACACACACACGCTCACACACACACACAACACACACACACAGGCACTGAACAAACACACACACACACACACACACTGAACACACCCACACGCTTGTAGAATGCGACTCCGTCCCCCACTCCTCGGCAGCTTGTGCTCTCCCTGCTCCGCCATCACTAATTCAGCTGACCCGCCGCGCCGTCGTTTAGTCCCGAGGGAGAGGACAGATGTGTGCACGCACCCAGGAAGCCAGCTCTGCCCCCAGGCATCGACCGGACGCCCCCCGGCAGTACAGGCAAGCACGCCCAGGCCTAGTCCCAGGGGGGGGGCCTCCATCCAGCAGCATCACAATGCAGGCCCGGGCCTCTCTGGCTGCACACCTTCGGAAGTCATTTCATCTCTTCTTGTGTTCGAGAGAGACTGAGGTCGGCACACTGGCGGAGTCTTCTTTGTGGTCTGCGGTCTCGTTTGTTTTGAGCCTCCCTGCAGTGTTTCCTTCCTGCCGCTCTTGAGCTTCCTTCCTTCCTTCCTCATCCACCTCCTTCCTTTGGCGGCGAGTCCTCTTCGCCGTTCTCCACGGCTTGCTTTTAATCGCCTCCAGGATTGTCCCAATCCTTCTCACAATCACAGATCGTGTCAGAAGAATCTGTTATCAGGCTCGTCTGACGAGCTTTACAGAGCCCAGTGCCAAGTCTCCTCCTCTCCCAGACACGACAGTCAACTGTGTGGATGTGGTTTGTGGATGTGGTGTGTGGATGTGATGTGTGGGTGTGTGGATGTGGTGTGTGGATGTGGTGTGTGGTGTGTGGATGTGGTGTGTGGACGTGGTGTGTGGATGTGATGTGGGGTGTGTGGATGTGGTGTGTGGATGTGGGTGTGGTGTGTGGATGTGGTGTGTGGACGTGGTGTGTGGATGTGGTGTGTGGATGTGGTGTGTGGATGTGATGTGTGGGTGTGTGGATGTGGTGTGTGGATGTGGTGTGTGGTGTGTGGACGTGGTGTGTGGACGTGGTGTGTGGATGTGGTGTGTGGATGTGGTGTGTGGATGTGGTGTGTGGATGTGGTGTGTGGATGTGGTGTGTGTGTGTGGATGTGGTGTGTGGACGTGGTGTGTGGACGTGGTGTGTGGATGTGGTGTGTGGTGTGTGGATGTGGTGTGTGGACGTGGTGTGTGGATGTGGTGTGTGGATGTGGTGTGTGGATGTGGTGTGTGGATGTGGTGTGTGGATGTGGTGTGTGTGTGTGGATGTGGTGTGTGGACGTGGTGTGTGGACGTGGATGTGGTGTGTGGATGTGGTGTGTGTCCAGGTGTTTTAGTGCTCTGCGCCCCCCCCGCCTGGTCAGGATGACGGCCCCCCTGTGCAGGAAGCCGGCCTGCTGCGTATCGATCCTCCCAGGCGGAGCGATGGAGGGACGCCTCTTCAAGGTGGCTCGTCTGAAGCTCGATACCCCCCCGCTCGCCGCCCGCGACCACCTAATGAGCCGCGCTTATGGACGGTCACTTTCACAGGAATCGAAAAGGACATTTGTCTGTTCTAGCCTGGGGAGGGGGCGTGGTCGTGGCTCTGCTTCGATCGATAGGTTCACTCGTTTACCGTGCCAGGCTGGATTGCAAAGTCTATGTCAGACCGGTGTTCAGAGTCCACCAAGGTGAACGTCTGTCGAAAACAGGAAATGCGTAAGTCTCCCCGCCAACACCATACCCACGACAGCACAGTGAACTGTGAATTATTTACGTTGCCAAACAATGAGGTGAAGTATGGAAGTGTCGGAGGGAGTCTCTAAGCAGTGTCTGAGAGCTGAGGAAACTCGTCAAAAAGAGGATTGTAATAAAGTGTCGCGTATCAAAGCCAATACGGACCATATCAAAGAAGCATTAAGGAGAGGGAATGTGATTTCTCTTGCAGGCAGGAGAGATGAGGTGATACCACCTGGAGAATGCCTGTGTGTGTGGGATCTGATTTTCCCAGTGAAAAGGAGCTAAATTGCCGTTGTTATAGAGACGGACGACGCCAGCGGAATTGTTTGCACTGTCCTCCCTGGCTGCTATCCCAGGGGGCCGTGCGTTTTTTATCCTGCCAGCCATGTTTGAGGATGGCTTCCAGACATGAGACCATTACTGCAGTACGGAATCACATTTGAGAAAGGCAAACAACCTCACAAGCACACACACACACACACACGGTACAACCACAAACACCTGTGCGCACACACCCGCCGTGGGCCAGCGTTTCATTGGCTCGTTCTCTCGGCACTCCTCTGGGCTCCATCACAGACAGGATAGTGTCCGCCGTAGCCTTCATGAGACTGGGATTATGTAAACCTCCCCATCGGAAGCCACAGAACGCTGAGTTTGGGGGATCTGTAGGTTGGAGCAGCTGTTCTCACACACACTCTCTCACACACACACACACACACACACTCTCACTCACTCACACACACTCTCACTCACTCACACACACACACACCACACACACACACACACACACACACACACACACACACATACATATACATACACTGCTTTTTAATCTTTGCTCACTCTCTCCATCATACTGTCTTTGACTTTTGTTAGGAATCAATACGTCTGTCTCCAGGCACAGTACCCTCCTCTCATGCCCAAGAAAAACACATTGATTCCAAACAAAAAGTCAAGAAGACACCCATGAAATCAGTAAGTTTGTTCCAGTAAACAGTCAACAATTGCACCAAAAACACTATTAATCTTATTTGACTACTTCTACACAACAGCAAGTCGAGTCATTCAAGGCCACAATCACAGAACGAGGATGGAAACACAACTCAGTGATGTTCCCGTACGACAGATGTTTGTCTACTTCTTCAGCTGTGTGAACCCTAGGGCTGTTTACAATACTGCATCAACACTCTGGTGGTGTTACACACACACTCAGACACACACACACTCAGACACACACACACTCACATGCACACATCCACTCTCTCTTCACAGTAGGCTGGGTTACCCAGGGCCAACGCTCTGGTTGATCAATGTGGTTACCCAGGGGCCAGGGCCAACGCTCTGGTTGATCAATGGAGGGGGGTGGTGGGGGGGGGGCTGGACAAAGAGACTGCTCATCTGTTCTCCAAACCTGCTCTGATTTCTGTGGTTCTCCTCAACAAACATTTACGGTAGTGAGCCGCCATAAGTGTATGTGTCTCGGCAGGTGTGAGCAGTTCAGTAAATGCTTGTTTATCCCTCACTGTAGGTCTCATGTATACCACTTATAACAAGTGACAGCTATGACTATTAAAGTACCAGGATAATGCCGTTGTTCAAACACTGTCATTTCCGACAACATTGATATTATTTGTGGGTGTTATTCTCATGTGACACCGTGGCGTGCCTGCTGTGAGTTCCTTACCTAACTCTGCACTGTGGTGTTTTATAACAACGCCTGTGTTGCGTGACAACAGGTGGAGTGTGTCTGTGTGTGTGTCTGTGTGTGGGGGGGAGGGGGGGCAGGGGCATTGTGGGTAATGCGGTTCCTGCGCTAATGAGGCTGGCTCATGGACGTGTGGCAAATAGCGTGAGGCCCCGCTCTTATCTCCTGGCTAATGATGTCTGCAGCTCCATTCAATTGAGAGCGACCGCAGGAGGTCACTAAAAGGTTTGCCACCCAGTCCAGCCACTTAGCGGACGTTACGTGTTTGTTTTCTGTTCATTAAATCCCTGCAGCCACACGTTCAGCCTCTGTCTGCTCCGCTCTTTGCGTCCGCACTGTCAGACGATTAAAAAGGGAATCATTCCTCTCAAATTATTTCGCCCCCTTGGGCCTTTCTGGGCTTGGTGTTGGAGTGGTCAGCAGTCACATGCCTAACTTGGAATTCGATGGACATGCTTCTTTTGTGTCCGTTTTAAGCGTTAAAATTGCCCGAGTTAAAAGTGAATTGGCACTTTGTAAATAAATATATATTAGGAGGAATATAGAGTAAAACATGCCGCATGTTATTGTCATTGAGCTCAGCGGAGTTTTAATGAAATGGAGCGAGCTGTCTAAACGGTTGCTGGCTAACAACATCATAATCGTCTGGACACTGCCTTCTACAATGCAACTGTCACACTTTCAAAATGAATTTCCCCCCTTTTAACAGTAATAAAAAGCGACTTCTATTTGACGATTTCTGAGTTTCCTACCCAAACGAGGGGGGAAACGTCCCCAAGGTGATTCAGAACTCGTCCTCTCGCTCTTCAGAACAGCTCACTTCGCCACCACACAGTGAGTCACAGGCTGCATTTTGATCTGTCACTTTCGATTGGTCCCGACGACGGCTGACGCTAGGCTAATTAGAAGTCGTCGTCCCTCCCTGGCTGTTGCCAGTTAGTTAGCTCTCTGTGAGAGCCTCGCTTGCTCCCCTGGTCTCCTCTGCCCTTGACCGACCCTGCAGCTCTAATGCTCCATCTGCACAACTCACCTCAGCCCTTCTATTGCCCCCTTTTTTACTTCCTCTCTCGCCTGATCTTCGATTTCTGCCTCCCTCTCTCCGGTTCTGTCTTTCTTCTCTCTTTCTCTCCAATTATTTCCCTGAATTTCCCTCACGGGATTAATAAAGTATCTATCTATCTATCTATTATTTCTTCTCTCTCTGTCTTTTATCCCTCCATATCCTTTTTTCACCTCTTATTTTCCTTCTATGGTGTGATCAAATTGCTTCTGGCCCTTTTTCTTACCGTGTGTGTGTGTGTGTGTGTGTGTGTGTGTGTGTGTCTGCTCTCTCCGTGTCCAGGAGCTGGTGGGGAGCAACCCTCCGCAGAGGAACTGGAAGGGAATAGCGATCGCTCTGCTTGTCATTCTGGTCATCTGCTCGCTCATCGTCACCTCCGTCATCCTGCTGACGCCAGGTACGTAGGGCGGGCACGCCGCCTCACTCCCCCCCTTTACCCTTCCTTACCCTGTCACCCTTGCACATGCTCACACGCGCGTGCAATGCAACTTCACAATAATAAAGGTGCGTTGAAACTCTCACTCACTCACACACACACACTCACTCACACACTCTCTCTCTCTCTCACAAACACACACACACACACACACACACTGGGACGCCCACTTCCCAGTCTGGATCACTGTAGCTGCTTGTGTTGTGCGAAAACAGCCTCAGTTTGACCTTCAAGCTCTGTTCCACCAGATTTACCTGAGAAGCCCCAGTAATCTACGGGCCATCTGTTTACATGTGCTCCTCCAAAGGCCCTTGACGGGCTTCCACACACGCTCCCTGTCTTTCTGATCGGCGTTATTGTCCATATATCAGAGTTATAACTACATTTGCAGCAGGATAATTAGCTTTTTCTTTTTATGTGAACTGGCTGATGTTGTCTGCCAATTACAGTCGGCGTTTCCCTTGGGCGTCACATACGCCCGGGTCAATAACAACAGTGGAGGCTTTGTTTAAGAAACATTTTCAGAGAGCTGTATGTAAATGTCTATTATCTCTGAGCCCAGCTGTCACGTCTGACAGTAATGAGCTTGGATCCCCTTGAGTCAGGCCAGAGAGGAGAGCCAGAATGTCTGTCAGTCAGAGGGGGAGAGTACAGTGTCTGGACCGCAGGTCCCTGTCAGCCTACCAGGTCTAGTGTACTGAGCCTGAGGGAGGAAGGGGAGGGGAGGGATGGAGAGCAGCAGTGGAGTTGACACTAACTCGTTCTTCTGTCTTTTCTGTCAGTTTGGCCAGTAACAAAACGGTGAGACCAGGTCCTTCAGACAACATGACGGATTCCTTTGAATATTCAACAAACATCAGCAGGATGTTGTTGTAATCTCTTATTAATAATATAGCACCTAAAGTCCTGCTTGAGGACTGTGTGTGTGTGGAAAGGGGAGTCGAGGTAATGTTTTGGGTCTTGCTTGTTTTTTGGAACTAGCAGTTGAAACTTTTTTGTTGATTTTCAAGTTCAAACCCGGTGTGGAAATTACTAGTGTTTCAACGTAACCTGCCCTTTGCACTACCCTGCACCAAGGAAGCAGTCAGCAGAGTGGAACACACACCGCTGTCCCACAGAGAAAAGTGATAGTCTGCTACCCTTTGACAGGAATTATGGGATGGCTGCCACCACCCACTCAATAAGCCAGGTGTATGGATTGATGTTGTAGTGCTGACATTTTATGGCGGAACCTAACTGCTCCTGACAAGCACTTTGTTCTCCCCCCCCCACGTCTCACTATGACAACCTGCCTCGCTTTCTCTCTCCAGCAGGCAGGCCTTCACTGCCTCACTCTCTCTCTCTCCAGCAGGCAGGCCTTCACTGCCTCACTCTCTCTCTCTTCAGCAGGCAGGCCTTCTCTGCCTCTCTCTCTCTCTTCAGCAGGCAGGCCTTCACTGCCTCGACATCCTCTCTACATCAGGACAAGTCAGTCAGGGTTTTGTTTTTGTGTTTTTCTTGGTGTGTGTGTGTGTGTGTGGGGGGGGGGTTGTATTGTAGGAGTGTTTGTCTGTAAGTGAAGGATGAGCATGACGTGTGCTCTGACCGTGGGAACAGCAAATCCATACTCCCTGATCCTTCGTTCCTTCGTTTTGGCAGAAGGATCGCCTGGGCTTCTCCTTGTTGTTGGTGTGTGTGTGATTTCCCCGCTGGTTCTCAGGGCGCCGTATTAAAGGGCTCTGCTGCTTCGTCGGGGGTGATGGACAGCTCCGCCGCTCCTCCAGGGGCCCCGCAGAGCCTCCGCAGAGCCCGGCTACCTGCTGGGAGCGTGAGCGTGTCTCCAGGCCTGAGCGTCTCCCTCCCTCCCTCGCCTCTGACAAGCAGCTTCCACACATCCATGAACTTCTCATTTGCCACCTTAAGCTGCTTACTCCCCGAGAAGCACGGCTGAGCGAACACGCTTCGGTCACGCGTGGGGATTTCCAGTCGGCTTGGTCCCTCTCTGTGTTTGGACGGGCTTGTTGGTGTTGGTGTTTGCAGCTGGGGCTTTGTGGTGGTGTGAATGGCTTGTTGTTGTCGTGGCGATAATGGATTGACCTGACGAAGCTATAGGCTAACGTGCCAGGATCCACATAGGTAGTAGGCCGAGGTCTCTCATGCATTACCAGCAAGTCTGCTGTTTGGTCTTAAACTGAACCAGAGAATGGCGCCACAATCCATCCCTCTGTTATGGAGTGGTGGGGGAAAAGAGGGGTTTGTTTCAGAGTGTAGAAGGAGAGACCTCAGAAATAAGGCCGGGGTCAATAACCAGGTCTCCCAACGTATTCACTGGGGAGTTCTTGTGCACTCCTACGAAGGAAAAGGGGAACAGAGAGAGCAGATTGAGCTGACATAATAGAGAGGGAGAGCTCGCACACAAGGCAAGTCAAAGGAACTGACTGTGTGTGAATTGTGGGGGTGTATTAGGAAATGGTGTTATGGAGGCAGGGGGAATTGGCCCATCTTGACGATGAATATGTGCTGGATCTTACAAGTCTCCAGCGTTTTTTGTTGTTGTTATTCCTGCATCTACTGTTGCTTTGCTAAATAAATCATCAGTCTACCTTGATTTTGAAAGATATTCCACTCAGTTTTCTCTTCACAAAAAAACTTTCTGATGTACGCAAATATGGGTTTAATATGGGATATAAACTACATTGTGCAGTGTCACTGTGTAATGTGAGTGACACCAGGGAAGGTAGATGGGTAGAGGCCTTGACAGGGGGTTTTTTTAGCACATGAAACACGATTAGGGACTGATATCCCAGCTCACAATCCAGGCCTCAGGAGAACTGTCTCTTCTTCATCCTCCCTCCCTCTCTCCCCCTCTGTCTCTCTCTCCTTCACACTCCCTCTCAAACTCTGCTCTCTCTTCACCTCACTCTCTGTCTCACACACACACAGACACACACACACAAGCATCCAAATCCATGTTCATTTTCACAGACATTATAGGATTAAAAACTAGGTTTTTAATGCTTTGCTCTTTGGGGCTGGGGGCAGTGTGTGTGTGTGTAGGGTGGGAGCTAGGTGACAGTAAGGACATGGAGGTAGTCTCTGTTGCAGTGTGTTTGAACCCGGGGCGATATGTGTGGATGGGTTTGGTGAGTGTGTTGGTTGGGTGAGAGTGTGGGGAGGGGAGGGGGTGAGGGTGGGGGAGGGTGTGCATCTTGAAGCTGCCTGTGTGTGCAGGCCTTGTCCGGGTCTCAGCCCACATCCTTCCTTTCCACACACACACACTAACACAACACACACACAACCCCATCACTGCTGTACACCACCTGAATGTCCACTTACCCCAGCAGGGCCTGCAGTCAGAATGCACCTTATACATATGGGTCTTGGTGCAGGTGTTAGGGACAAAACGCTCACTGCAAAACAGCCCCCAACATTGGAATGGGCCATTGTACAGAGTCTTTAAGGTTCCTGCTCTCTTCCTCCCCTCTTCCCTCCTTCACTCACACACACACACACACACATACACACACATACACACAAATACACACAACCCCGCCAGCCGGCTCCTGTTGCCCGGCGGATCAAACTCCCCCTAACACCTGCAGCCAAGCAAGAGCAGCACAAAACGCTCCTGCTTAAACCCCCGCGGGGCTGGCTTAGAAGGGTTTACTGTTTATTTCCTGGGGCCATTTGATTTTTGGGAAAAATCCAGATTCGCTTTTCGGAGGGAGAAGAAAAGAAGAAAAAAAGACGAGAGGTGTGTGGTGTCCGACCCTGATAAGATCTGAGAATAAGTACTCGGTCTGTGAGTGTGTACTACTCAGGATTACAGTTCTTCAAGGAGCCTCTGGCCTCCAGATGATGTTGTTAAGTTTTGAAGGATTCATCTCCTTGGGTTGGTTGGAGTACTGATGTTGCGGTGACCTTGCTACCTGCCGGGACCTGAGGAGAGGACAGATGCGTGAAGAGATTATCAACAGAACGAGATTGTTAACAGAATTAGATTATTAACAGAACAAGATTGTCAACACAGTATTAGATTCACAGAACGAGACTGTTAACAGAATTAGATTATTCACAGAACGAAAGTATTAACAGAATAATGTAATCAACTGAACAAGTTCAATAATAGGATGAGAGATTGTCATGTCTGATAGGAATCACGGAATTATTGGTGAGAGACCAAAATGAACCGAGGCATCTTCGGTAAACAAACGGCCATGTGAGAGATTGGGGGTTTCACAGCAGAGGGGAGAGAGAGAGAGAGAGACACACAGAGAGAGAGAGAGAGAGAGACACAGAGAGAGAGAGTGTCTGTTCACGAGGGGAAGTCCTGTCGACGAGGGAGGAGAGAGCCCGACCATCGTAAGAGTCGTCAAAACCCGACGCTGGATGGAAGCGTGTGGATAAGCACGTCGTCGTCCTGTCTCAGGCCATCACACACGAGCAGGGTTTCAAACAGGAGCGGCGCCGACCGGGACGTTGGTGAACGCGGGATTGTGTTCATCCCCCCTCGTCAGTCTTCTGAGTTCTCCCACGTCACGGCTTTCACTCCCCTTCCCTGGTTCTCATGTCTCTTCCTTTCTACCGAGCTGTCACACAAACACACTGGGGCTGGATCTCAAACCCCAAAAACACATTACATGTAGCAGATGCTCGTACCCAAAGCGCTGAGACAAACTAACATACGGAAATACATCCAGAAAAACATGACGTGATGAGGCTTGTTATGTGTTGACCACAGAAACCCACACTGGCAGGAGACGAGCTAGAACACACCTCACAGGAACGTGCAGTTGGAATGAAGCTGTTCTCCCTGTTGATATACTGCTGTCTTTACCATGCTCTCTAGTGTTGAAATGTGGGTGCTATTTGCGTGTGGGCTGAGGCCTTACCGCAGCGGCCTGGGTTCGAATCCCTTTCGTTGCATGTCTTCCCCTCTCTCTCACCCCTGCCTTCCCCTGCATGAAGTAAAGCCCAAAATATTAGACAAGTATTTAATCGTGTTCTCCTCTCTTTCGCTCTCGCTCTCTCTCTCTCTCTCTCTCTCTCTCTCTCTCTCTCTCTCTCTCTCTCTCTCTCAGGTGAAGAGGACAACCTGGCCCTGAAAGGGAAAGTGACGGTCGGGGATATCTTCAGCAAGGATTTCAAGGTTCACGACCCGGATGCCAAGTGGATAAGCAGTGAGTCGTCCTTCCCCGGGCCCACACCAGGAGCGCTTCCGCACGGCGCTCGCCCGTGACCACACAGCGTTAGATGAGGCAGTGGTTTTGCTTGTGCGCACAAACAGCAACTCACATGCACACGCACACACACACACACATCCACGCTGTAGCGCTGCAGTGTGATTAGGGCCCGGAAGTGAACAGCTCTTATTGCAGCAGACTAATGAGGCGTCTTTAAAGGAGCTCGTGCCCAACGAAACTGTCTCCTCCAATAAGACGCGGCCAGCAGGCTGGTCGAGGGGATGCAGCTGCTTCATCTGGCCCCATTGTAGTCCACTAGAACTGGTCTCCTTTCCCCTCCCTCCTTCCCTTCCTCTCTCCTTCCCCTATGTCCATCCCCCCCGTTCTCCTCCCCCCGTCCTCCACTTCTCCCTCACCCGTCCTCCACCATCAGAGGGTTGAGAAACGCCCTCCAGTTCCTGGTCGAGCCGTGTGGTCGCGGAGGAGCCGCCCGGTACTGCAGCTCTGTCGGCAGGGAGGACTCGATGCTGATTAGCGATGCTTGACCGACGTCCTGCTGGCTGCCGTGCTCACGGCTCCTCACAAGGAGCTCGTGTTTCTGTCGTGAGCGCGTGGTCGAGGCTAGGCCGAGAGGGCAACACGGTGTTCCTCGGTTCTGGTCGCTCCGGGCTCACACATGGCTCATCATGTCATCGGCTCCTCCTGTGACTTGTTTCGTTGACTACAGTGCTACAGTCAGCTCTGTACGCTACGGGCCTCTGGTTGTGTAGTAAGGCTGGATGATGTTGAGGGCGGGTCAGGGGGTAGGTGACATGCTGCCTGTGGAGTTTGACGATCTCGTTAACGGCTGCTTAAACGGATCCTTTCTGCTGGCGGCAGGAGGCAAAGCTGTGGGTTTGGAAGCAGCATGTCTCTCAGACACTGTTCCTCCGTCGGAAGATAGAGAGCTCTTAGGGGGGGGGAGGGGGGGGGGTATTTTAGGACGCGACCAGGTTCATCTGAGGGAGAGGGGAGTAGGTTGCTAAGCTCCATTATCGACCGGGTAGTTGATCTCCTTTTAAGGTGTAAGTTGTTTACCTTTTCATAAGCAACGTCTGGAACCTTGCAATTACAGGATTCCAAGGACTCAAACTTTTTAAATATTGTATTCAGTTGTGTAGAAATTGATTGCCAGTTTTTTTTTATTAAATGATTAATTCCCAGCAAGACATTTGAGACTGGAGACTTTTTATTGACCTGCCCGATTGTTTGAGACTCCTGGGGTCAGTTTGGGGTAATGATGCCAGGCAGGGGCGATGTGGATTCCCACAGCTTTGAGTTATTAAACTGCTCTGCTACTGGTCAGTGAGCCGTGCAGTGCTGTATGCATCTCCGGGCCCTCATCCCTGGGCTCTCATCTCCGGGCCCTCATCCCTGGGCTCTCATCCCTGGGCTCTCATCCCTGGGCCCTCATCCCTGGGCCCTCATCCCTGGGCCCTCATCCCTGGGCCCTCATCCCTGGGCCCTCATCCCTGGGCCCTCATCCCTGGGCCCTCATCCCTGGGCCCTCATCCCTGGGCCCTCATCCCTGGGCCCTCATCCCGGGCCCTCATCCCTGGGCCCTCATCCCTGGGCCCTCATCCCTGGGCTCTCATCCCTGGCTGGGCCCTCTCTTCACTTTCCTCCAGCAGTCCTTCAGCCATCCTCTTCCCATCTCTCCCCTCCGTAATTGGCCAATCAGCCTCCATTGAGGAGCAGTCTCTGCCTATTTCCAGCTCTGTATCTGAATCCAATTGATTCAGCGTCGACATGGTTTCATACCATGCGAGGAGTGGTTCTGACTGGGTGGATGTGTTCCATGACCACATGCAGCTGTTTGCCAGTCATCACAGCCCTGGTCTTATCCCATCCTGCTCCTCCCCCTCCCAGCCTCAGTGATGCATGCTAAACACCCAGGAAGTGATCTGGGAAGTGCCGTCAAGTACATCGGCACATGATTGGCCCCTCAAGCGTCTTTGTGCGATGGCTCGCCCAATGAACACCCCCAGTAGCTCCGCTCAGTGTTTAGGATGGATCCTGCAGGCATGGCATTACAGCAGCGTGCGCACTACTCACTCACTCCAGAGCTCATACCCAGGCAGCTTTCACAGAGATAGACTTTCAGTATTTTATTCATTTATTTATTTGGGGTTGGATTTTAACCAGATGTGGATCATTATCACAGCAGGTCCTATAATATTAGGCTGTTTAAGTTTAAGCGATTCATTAAAGATTCACACGGAGCTGAACGCAAAGAGTCCGCCTGCATTCAAGCGACGCGGAAGTGAGCGCGTCAGCACCGCGGGCGTCGCAGTAAACATCCGTGTTTAACCAAATCAGTCGGTGTCGGTTTTTTGGGGCTCGAAAGTGTTTATCTCCAGGCTTCTTTCTCAAACAGGGTGTTATTTTAGTGCATTAAGCTCCACCATGCTGTTTCTCCCGGAACAAAACGCCTCAACTCTCTCTTGTGTTTGGCGAACGTGAGCGACATGATAAAGAACCCTCTCGCCCCGTGACGCTCGTCTGGCCCAGAGGAGGGCAGCGTTGGCAGCGCCGACCAGACAACTGTCACTCCAAACTAACCCTCATGTCACTTACCCCCCTGACCCGCCCTCAACATCACCCAGCCTCACTACACAACCAGAGGCCCGTAGCGTACAGAGCATCGACACCACGTCTCCCTCTCCTCTGCCACTGGGAGCGTGCGAAGAGAGGACGCGTACGGCTGGGTTGTTCATTAGAGAGTCTCCTTTTGAAAATTTGATGATGCCGTTTCTTTTTATAGCTCACCTGAGAGCCAGGGCAGGAGATATTTAAGGCTGCTGTACTGCGGGGAGAAGCTGTTTTATTCAGCCACGGTAGCCCCCTTTTCCGTAAGTCTTCTACCTTAGCAGCCTTTCTTTTTTCAGCTGTCAGGCGCGGCCGCCGTTCTCAAGCGCCCGTGTAGACTAGTGATGAGCCACTGAAGGAGACAATCCTTCTGTGTGTGCGTGTGTGTGTGTGCGTGTGCGTGTGCGTGTGCGTGTGCGTGTGCGTGTGCGTGTGTGTGTGTGTGGTGTGTGTGTGTGTGTGCGTGCGTGCGTGTGTGTGGTGTGTGTGTGCATGTGTGTGTGTGGTGTGTGTGTGTGTGCATGTGTGTGTGTGGTGTGTGTGTGCATGTGTGTGTGGTGTGTGTGTGTGTGTGTTAGTTCGATACGAGGCCCCGCCCCCACGACTCCACTCCGTGTCGGCGTGGATCCGCGCCTTGAAGTGAACCTCGTGTATCGATCGTGTTCAGCAGACCGTCGGTGCGGGAGTTTCAGAGGCCGCACGCAAGGCGCGTTTGATTCGGCTCTCCTCTCCTTCCGAAGGTGTGTCCCCCCCCTGTGGCCGGTGCAGCGGCGGCGGGCGGGGATTGCGTGTTGCGTCACGGTGGCACGATGAGTTATAGGAGAGGAGTTGTACATGAAGGGAGTTGTACATGAAGCCGTCAGCTCTGTGTGAAGCCCAGCGTTGCGGAGGGGAGGGGAGGGGGGACCAAAGAGAGATCAGAAGCACCCAGGAAAGGTTAAGTGGAGAGATTCATGAGGCAAAATTACTGTTGAATTAATGTGTTGGTGAAAAGAGACAGATCCTTAGGAGAGAGGGAGGGCGAGGGGCTATGAGCTCCTTGTATGAATGTCTCCTCCTCTCTCCATCCCTCCCTCCCCACACCTTCCTCGCCCTACTCCTCCACCTCCCCTCCCACCCTCCCTCAACCTACCTCTCCACCCCTCCCTCCCCCATGACATGAATAAGGCAGGCTGGCAGCAGAGGAGAGGTGGATCAGAGAAGAGAGCAGAAAGGCCAGAGCCCTGGGCTGCACCCTGACACACCAGGGACGGCGGGGGTATGGCAAGGTGAACAGAGAGAGGGGGAGAGAAGAGAGAGGGAGAGAGAGAGAACGAGAGAGAGGTGGAGACAGAGGGTGGAGGGGTAGGGGCATGGAGGCCCAGAGGTAGATGAAACCAAGGAGGGTCGGACTTGTGGAAAAGAACAAAGAGAGCAGAAAAGCAAAGCGAGGAAGGGTTCCCAAGGTACCTGGGGGTTTGAGGGGCTCTCTGGCAGACTGGAGAAGACCAGCAGAAGCTGCCGTGAAGCTGCTGAACATGAGCCTGTGTCTTCAATGATGGATGGAAACAATGGCCTGAATGGTCGATGGTAGATGAGAAGAATAGATCGAGGAGGATGGTGGAGAGAGAGAGAGGGACACAGGCAGAAGGAGAGAGGGAGAGGGACACAGGCAGAAGGAGAGAGAGAGGGAGAGGGACACAGACAGAAGGAGAGAGAGAGGGAGAGGGACACAGACAGAAGGAGAGAGAGAGGGAGAGGGACACAGACAGAAGGAGAGAGAGGGAGAGGGACACAGACAAAAGGAGAGAGAGAGGGAGAGGGACACAGACAGAAGGAGAGAGAGAGAGAGGGACACAGACAGAAGGAGAGAGAGAGAGAGAGGGACACAGACAGAAGGAGAGAGAGGGAGAGGGACACAGACAGAAGGAGAGAGAGAGAGAGGGACACAGACAGAAGGAGAGAGAGAGGGAGAGGGACACAGACAGAAGGAGAGAGAGAGAGAGGGACACAGACAGAAGGAGAGAGATAGAGGGAGCAGCATGTTGACAGCTGTCGCAGGAGTGAGGTGAGATTTCCTGGTGAAGTGTGTGTGTGTGTGTGTGTGTGGAACACTCTCACCAAAAGAACACGACCAAATCCGATCTGGTGAACGAGGGATCCGTCTACCTCCACTCTGCCCTTGAGAAGGTCACCACTCTCCCTTCAGCGGGGAACATGAAACATTGAGGAGATGACACGGTGGTGGCTCGTCAAACTGGATCAGAGTAAAACAGGTCCTGGAGCACATGCTGCTCATTGCTATTTATTGGATTCCTGATATTTGATGTGTTGGCAGGTTGGTTGATATTGCAGTACTTTCCTAGCGAAGGGTCGAGGAGCCGTTAAATCCCTGCAATCTAAAGAAGGGGAAAAAAGAGAATTGCTCTGTCATCTCTGATTTTGTACTCTAAAGTGATTGTGATGCTAAGTAAGGCAACTCCAATGGAGAGTTAGGAAAGCGAGCAGATAAAGAAGGCTCTGTACGGCTATCTCTCTGCTATGATTACCACTACTAATGGTCTGCATTCCTCTATGGAGGCAACATGGCCGACTGCTGATAGAGAAAAAGGGGAGAGAGAAGGGGAGAGAGAGAGGGAGAAGAAGGAGATAGAGAGAGAGAGAGGGAGGGGGAGAGAGGGAGGGAGGGAGAAGAAGGAGATAGAGAGAGAGAGGGAGGGGGAGAGAGGGAGGGAGGGAGAGAAGGAGATAGAGAGAGAGAGAGAGAGACAGAGAGGGGAGAGAGGGAGGGAGGGAAAGGGAGAGAGTGAGAGCTGGTGTGAGGGGTTCTGTGTGGTTGTCCTTGACTGTTGAAAGGCGTGGATGACTTGTATCTGCCTGCTCCAGCCTCTTAGCCCTCTGGAGACACATGCTGCTGACAAGCCAACAGTGATGGAGCTTGTGACATTTGGAGTCTGTTTTGGTACAAAGTACAGTAGTTGTAGTAATGGTAGTAGGAACGTTATTGATCCCCCCCAAGGGGAAGCTGGGTTTTGTTTATTTTATTTATTCACCAGTATAGAGATAAGGACCAGCTGAATCCTATTCACTAGTGTACATTTAGCCCACCGTCCAAAAGTAAAACACTCTCTTCCACTCCCTCCCTTCCCCTCTCTCTCTCTCTCTCTCTCTCTCTCTCTCTCTCTCTCTCTCTCTCTCTCTCTCACCTCCTCAAGGTACTGAGCTGTTGTACCGGTCTCGGGAAGGCGACGTGGAGAAGTTCAACATAGAGACAGGAGAGAAGACCGTCTTGGTGCACAACAAGAAGTTTGTAAGTGCAACTGCCTCTCCGTCAGAACCTAATCGCTGCAAAAGACGAACAGATTGTGTCTTTGAAATCTAATTCAAACTTGGCATCAGCACATCAAAGTGCCCAAAAAAGCTGCTCCCAGTGAAAGCAGTCAGATGAATTATTATTATAAATACATTATTATTTTAAAGCTTTTAAGTTTCCCTCTCCCTCCCTTCCTCCCTTCCTTCCTTCCCTTCCTCTGGATCTTTCCAGGAGATTTGCACAGGTTAGGGGTTAGTTCAGAGCATGCCTGATTGTAATGCCTCCTGTGTTCCTCCCTCCAGGAGATGTACAAGGCCAGCAGGTACGAGGTGTCCCCAGACCTGAAGCACGTGTTGCTGGCCTACACCGTCACCCCGGTAAGCTCCACCTTCTCTCTCGCGCGGTGATCAGTGAGCCTAGAGACAGGCGGGTGTGTCGGCACGCGGAGGTACACTGGTGCCGGGGGGGGGGATGGAGGGGAGTAATCACGGAGAGGCCGTGTCGCACTCCCCTGGCTCCCCTACACGGGTGAGGGGGTGTGCTTGTGGAGGGCAGGGGGGGGGAAGAGAGGCGAGTGATTGTAGAGAGGGGTGGGGGGGGGGAATTGCTTGTGGAGAAGGAAGGGGGGGGAGGGGGGGGGGCAGCCAAGTGAAACTACCACAAATGCACTGCAGAGAGGGAGGGGGGCAGAGAGGGTGTTTGGAAAGCGTAAGACCCTCACAGCCCTGCAGTGGAGTGGGGACAGACAAATGGAAGGGCAATGCAGATGCAGAATGAGTGGATGGAGGTGATGTAGTGTATGGTACATGTGTGTTGGGTGCTGCACTGTTGGTACACACAGAGAGAGACAGAGCAAGAGAAAGAGAACAGAAAGAGAGAGAAATAAACTAAGAGAAAACAGTGAGTGTGTGTGTGTGTGTGTGTGACACTAAAGAGGTGTCTACCTGCCATATAAGCATATCATGCAGCTCAGACAGACAGAGACACAGAGAACAAGCAACACCACTGTAGTGGGAAGGCAGCGTGACAGCCTTAGATGTGTGTTTGTGGGTGTGTGTGTGTGTATTAGCACCTACGTGCGTGCGAGCGGGTGTGTGCATATAGTGTGTGAGTGATTTTGTTATTCCATATATGTCCCCCCATTGCCTTGACGGGTGACAGTTCGGTCCCCCAGCTGTCATTGCACAAACACACACACACACCTTGTTCCCAACACACACACACCTTGTTCCCAACACATGCTACGACTCGCCCTTTACAGAGGAGTCTCTCACTCTCCCTTTCTCTCCCTTTCTCTCTCTCTCTCTCTCTTTATTTATTTCTCTCCTTTTCATTATGGTTTTCTCTCTTTACTTCACTCTCTTTTCACTCTATCTCTGTCTCTCTCTTTTTGTCTCACTTTCTGTCTCTCTCTTTTTTCTCTCTCACTCTATCTCTCTCTCCCTCTGTTAAAGACACACACACACACACACCACGTAAGGCGATGCTAGAATATAAATCAGTGAGTAGGGTGTTGAGTGCTCTCCTGTGTCTTGTTGTACAGGTGTACCAGTTCTCCTTCACAGCCTTCTACATCATCTGCAGCCTGGAGACGCCGTAAGTAGCCTCTTCAAACGGCGGACATCTTGTTTCCCTGTTTCCTGTCCTCATCAAGCTCACTCCTATGACAGATCTAGGGCCAGCTACTCCATCACAGCACATCCCTTTATCCACTGTGTCCCTAATAAGAAAACTGACCTCGGATCAGTCATCCTCACATGCGGTTCCGGGAGCCCTCCTCAGTCTGGCTCTAACTGTGTGCTGCCACCTTGTGGCGATGAGAGGAACAGCAGACAGGGAGATGATGACCTCATCCATTCTCACCTCCAAACAGAGACATCGTTGGTGGCACCTCTAATTCTCCAACCTGCCCAACACAGCACTTTTTCTAATGAAACAGACGTGGCTGTGGTTTAAAGCAGCAGTATTTATGGGTTCACTTCAGCCTTTGTTCTGCAGATGGGCTCCAGGGGATTGTGTGGCTGCCAAAGATGGAAGATGTGTTAAGTCTGGATGGTGTGTGTGTGTGTGTGTGTGTGTGTGGTGTGTGGTGTGTGTGTGTGTGGTGTGTGTAATGGCTCTGTCTTCTCCCCCCCCCCAGGGAGACATGGAACCTGAACCCGCCAGAGGTGCGTAACGCTCAGCTGCAGTACGCAGGCTGGGGGCCCACCGGACAGCAGCTGGTAAGGACCGCAACTCCCATCAGCCCCCTCTCTCCTCCACACGCGTCACACAAAGGGGGGAAGTCCACTCGTTCACCTTTGTCCTCGCGGCTAACATCGCCTCCTTCGTTGACTCACTGTCATCGGCCGCTTTGGAGAAATGCTTTACGAACGCAGCGCCAACGAGCTTCGAACCCTTTTCAGATGGGAGCGACGAAAGCCACATAGCAGTAGTGCAACTCTCTAGCAGTGCAGCCTGAGACTAGTCAAAGATCCAACATTAATATGCTTCAGTCTGTCGGGTTCAGGGCAGAGAGACTGTGAGCAATGATGTCCTGCAGCAGCGTGCTATTCATTACCTGTAATCTCTTCAGTGGATGAATTAGCTGAGGGCCTGGAGTGATATACCACTACTCTCTCTCTATCTATCGATAGATCGATCTAGAGAGCTATCTATCTCTCTATATCGATATATCTCTATCTGCTCTCTCTATGCTCTCTATGCCCATCTCTATTGTCTCTCTGCCTCTCTCTCTCTATCTCTCTATCTATGCCTCTCTCTCTCTATTCTGCCTCTCTCTTCTCTCTGCCTCTCTCTCTCTATCTGCTCTCTGCTCTCTCTCTCTCTCTCTCTGCCTCTCTCTCTCTCTGCCTCTCTCTCTCTCTGTCTCTCTCTCTCTCTCTGTCTCTCTCTGTCTCTCTCTCTCTCTCTCTCTCTCTCTCTCTCAGTGTTTACTGACGTAGCCCAGGGTGCATCCAGCCGTCTTCACTCATGGACGGCCCTCTGCTCCACTCTGTAGGGCTTAAGGCCGATTTTATACTACTCCGACTCCGTTACTGACAGACAGACAAAGATTCCTGGAATTTATAGTACTCCGAAGGCTGTGGGTGCTGAAAACAAATCACTGCCAGAAAAGTAGGCGGAGCAACGTTTCAGAAGTGTGGAACCAATTGCGGATCCGGATCCGTAAAATGATCGACTAGCGGACCGATAGTCAGGAAAATCAGGAGGTGCACGTAGAGCTGTCCGAGGGACTCGTAGAGGGCGTGTGTGTGTGTGTGTGTGGGATGCGCCTCATGATACGTGTGTGTGTGGATGCGCCTCATGATGATACCTGTGTGTGTGTGTGTGTGTGTGTGTGTGGATGCGCCTCATGATGATACCTGTGTGTGTTTGTGTGTGTGTGTGTGTGTGTGTGTGGATGCGCCTCATGATGATACCTGTGTGTGTGTGTGTGTGTGTGTGTGTGTGTGTGTGTGTGTGTGTGTGTGTGTCAGAGACAGCTTGGTTCTGGCTGTTCAGAAGTGGGCCAGGTCCTAGTCTCAGTCGCCTTGGCCCAGATTCAGATTTAATCAGGGACCTGGGTCTGTCCTGTACTACACTGCACTGTCTCTACCGTCTGCATGTCCATCCCATCTCTCCTGGACTATATTGCACTGTTCTTTGTATCTGTATGACTGGTCTGTACTGTGTTGTATCTGTATGTGTGTGCCTGTCTGTAGATCTGTCTGTAGATCTGCACCCACACGTTGACCTCTGGCTCCTCTCTGCACACAAAGACCAAGAGTTCTCTCTGCCTCGGTCTCACTCCCTGTTTGTTAGTGAAGGGAGAACGAGAAGCTGCATCTCTCTCCTGCTGCACCAGAGCACAGGGTCTAGGGGAGGGCAGGGTCTGGGATGGGTCTGGGATGGGTCTGGAGGAGGCTAGAAGCACTTCTTGACCTCTTAGTTACTCTCTCTCTCTCTCCTGTCAGAGACGAGAGACATTCTAAACAGCATTCCGTCTCTGGGTGAGAAACTCATAGACTCGACCACTGGGGTTTCTCACGTTATTGAACTGCGCTGAGATGGATAGATTTCATTATGGAGACATGCTCTGCGGCGGCGTGCTGTGGGTGGATAGCTCTCTGCGGCGTGCTGTGTGAGGGGGCTGGATGTTCATGTCATCATTTGACCTTCAGCTTTTACAAGAGCTCCTACAGGCTCCAGACACTCTGGAGAGAAGGCCTTCAGCCCACAAGTGCCCATGTGTATTTATGTCTATAAACAGTATTTAGAAATGATATGACATTACATGATGTATTACTTAGGTAAAATGGCCAGGGAAGGTCTGACATCCATAGTTGTACTATACAGTGAGTCAAAGGGAGAGGCAAGGCCTGAAACCATAATAATAATAGAGACAACATAATAGAGAATGCTGTGAAAGAAGTGCGGTATTTGTTCGACATGTTCTAAGGATTCCAAGCACACTCAGCTGTTAGTGTATTCACTTTCATCAGCTAGTCCACTTCCTGTGCTCCCATGGCGACCACCTCAGTGATTCCTCTCTTCTTCTGCAGATCTTTGTGTTTGAGAACAACATCTACTACCGATCTACAGTGGAGAGCAGATCGATTCGTCTGGTCTCCTCTGGAAAGGAAGGGGTGATCTTCAACGGACTCAGCGATTGGCTGTACGAGGGTAAGACCACACCAATGGAGCCATGAAAGTGGCGCTCTAAACATATTATAGTTATATTTTATACAAATGATTGAAGTCAGGTGAAAAGGTTAAAAGCGCTGTACTGTGGTGTGTGTATGTGTGTGGTCAGACTGTAGCGTGTTTGTTAGACGTGTGTGTCTGTGGTTCCCCCTCTCTCCAGTAGTGGTGGGGTGGTGGAACCCTCCAGAGAGAACCTCCACCCTGGGCAGGCCTGGCGTGTCTGGGAGCCTCCCGAGAGGGATGCCTCCCCTGGGTGCTTCTGTCACGTTAGTCCCAGCTCAGTGCAGCTTTAATGAGGGGGGATACAGCAACGTCTGACCTCTGGCTCATATTTATACTGCACGGGCGCTCAGGCAATTCACACTCATCATTTATTAACCAGATGAATCTTCCAGCCCCAGCAAGCCCCAGCTGGATCTATGGTCGGACTCCCCTCCCTCCTGGTCCCCCTGGCACTGACCAGCAGACCATAGTCTGGTCCTGGTATGACTCCCCTCCCTCATCCCAGCCCCAGCTAGCCCCAGCCAGCAGACCATAGTCTGGTCCTGGTCTGACTCCCCTCCCTCATCCCAGCCCCAGCTAGCCCCAGCCAGCAGACCATAGTCTGGTCCTGGTCTGACTCCCCTCCCTCATCCCAGCCCCAGCTAGCCCCAGCCAGCAGACCATAGTCTGGTCCTGGTCTGACTCCCCTCCCTCCTGGTCCCCCTGGCACTGGCTGTCATAGTAATGGCAGCATCCATCCCTCCTCGGTCTTCATGGTCAGACTGATGGGCCCATCCTCAGGCTGAACCCACTGCGTAGTGGGTCCTACCTGCTGGTGGGGACTGTGGTGTGGGGGTAACGTCTGGGTTAACCTCCAGCCTGGTCTGGCTGCGGGGGCAGAGATGGGGCATCTCCTCTGATGACTCAATCTCCTCTGCGGTCAAGGTCAACGTCTGAGTCATTGTGCAGGCCGAGGAGGGAGGGAGGGAGGGAGGGAGGGAGGGAGGGAGGGAGGGAGGGAGGGAGGGAGGGAGGGAGGGAGGGAGGGAGGGAGGGAGGGAGGGAGGGAGGGAGGGAGGGAGGGAGGGAGGGAGGGAGGGAGGGAGGGAGGGAGGGAGGGAGGGAGGGAGGGGGAGGGAAGGAGGGAGGGGAGAGCAGAGTGATGGTTGGAGGGGGAGGGATGGAGGGAGTGAGAGATGAGTATAGGATAGAAGGAAGAAGGGACAGGGGGGAGAAGGGAGAGGGGGGAGGGCTGAGAGGAAAACCAGGCTTTAAGACCTCAAAGGTCGCTGCCCCAAATTACAGCATAATCCCCTGTTCTCGTCGCAGGGCATGACAGCGTAATCCCTATCCTCAGATAACCTACTGAACTCTGCCGTTACCGTCCTGTGTGTGTGTGCGTGTACCTTATGTGTATGTGTGTGTGTGTTCGAATGAAATGCTTTGTCATGCGTATCCATTAGATTTGTTGTCATGCTGGAATTGAACCTAGGCCTTGGGCTAGTGGTCTTACTCTGAAACACAGATAACACTCCTGTAGCACACCCATGTTTACTGGGAAACATCTGTTTGTTTGTTTGTGTTTATCGGCGTTCATCACATGCAGCCCAACGCATTTATAGCAGTAAATAGACCAGAGGAAAATCCGATTAAAAAAAACATGCCTTCTGTTTGATCTGACTCTGTCTATGGATGTTTAGCATGAATCTGTTTGACTGTCATGACAAAACCTCGGCATGACTGAAGCTGGGATCTGAGAAGTGCTCCTTAATAAGCCTTCAGATGGCACCTGTACGATCTGAAGATCTCAGCTCTACCCAGGAGGCAACGTGGTCCTCCTCTGATCTGAGATCTGCATGCGTGCTTCGACGTGGGCCACTGCTGCCCCCTGCTGGACAGAGCCACGTCGCACGTTGATGGACTGCCGCGGTGAGGGCGTGAGACTCTATCGAAGAGCGAACCACGTCTCGGAAGAGTCGAGCGTCGTATTTCTCGCTCACCTGCGCTAGCCTTTTGTCTCCTTCCGCTTGAATCTCTTGTCGAGTGAATTCCTTGAACGCCAGTCACCCACGCCGAACACTACATCTTTGTCCACAGTCGATGTCTGCGCTAAATATTAATTTCCTGTCTGTTGGCCACCAAGCCTCATGAATGTGAATCTCATGCACCGGCAATTTCCGCCGGGCGTGGCCTGGTTTAAAGAGGCAGAAAGAGGAGGAGAGAGGCGGGGAACGAGGGAGGATGGATGAGTCTGGTTTAGCTCACCTGAGGGCACCCAACACACAGAGAGATCCAGAGAGATTCCTGTGAGATGATTGATTGCGGGCGAAACAATAACGTCGCCGTGTCAACATCTCTCTGTTCTCCCGTCTTCCACGCGGCGCTCTTGACGAGGGCCTCGGGGCGCCGCTAGCGAGCAGCGGCGACGCAGCCAGCCCGGGAAGTGTTCATTAGCGAGCGTCGCTCCGCACGGCATCACACAGACACCTAATGTTCCTCCTCCAGCAGCATGTCATTAATACTGTCTGTGGTTTAGCAGGCAGCCCCAGGTAGATGCAACTGGAACGCTCCCCTCCTCCTCCTCCTGCTCCTTCCTCCCCTTCCCCCCCTCCTCCTCCTCGCCCCTCTCCAACATGTCCTTCTCCTGCTGCTTCTCCTCCTCCCACCCCTCCTGCCACCCTCCTCCTCCTCTCCCCGAGGAAGGAGGAGCGGGCGGCGCGGCCGGATGTTAGCGGGACGCTAACAACACTGTCTGTCACACGAGAGCCCGCGTCTCCCATTTCTTTTAGCTTGGCGGCGCTAATTGACTAAAACCTTCAATAACAATAAACACAGGCTGCTCGGGAGTTTCCCCACGCGTGTTCAGAGAGGCGGAGATAAGAACCTGGAACAGTCGTGAAACGGAGCCCAGAGCTCTTTGAGGCGCGTTGGCGTTGAGTTAGCCGGCTAATTAAATGGGTAATGGTTAGTCTGATGTCTGTTATTTCCCTGAAGTCACAGCGTCCACCTGATGAACAGCACCCGTTAAGGAGAGAGAGGCTGGAAGCTCACCAGGAGCAGAGCTGTTCCAAGGCTCTCTCGCCCGCGCCTCGAGAATTGCCCTGTCGCTCGACATTGAGGGAAATATTTGTCGTAGCAATTTTTGCTGTCAGGAAAATCCCCATGCAACTGGATATTTGCATAGAGTAATTATGACTTGTTTTGTGGGCTGTGTGTGTGTGTGTGTGTGTGTGTGTTCTACAGTTTACCACCATCAGTCGGCGTCAGCCAAGCCAGTTGTAACAGGTTGCAAGGCTTGATTGTTCGAAACGGCAACATGACTTTCAATAGCCTCTCTCTCTCTCACTCTCTCGACTTTCAATAGCCTCTTTTTCTTTCTCTCTCTTTCACACACACCTGCGGCTGCATATCAATAGAGCTCTAATGAGACAGCAACTTTCTATAACTCTAACGCTCTCTAGTCTCTCCATCTCTCTCTCTCTCTCTCTCTCCTCTCTCACACACACATTCTGTCTCTTTTCTCTCTCTACACACACAAACACACACACACACTCAACACCTGCGGCTGCATATCAATAGAGCTCCTGTGAGAGTGTGTGTGCCACCCGGTTCAGCCTGCGTGATTCCATCCACACGCGTGTGCTCCCAGGGGAGGCACGGAGGTCACGGGCTTCTGATGAAGTGAGCCAAGCCCGACTGAACAGCACCTTCACTGTACACCGGCAATATGGAGGGGGTCACACACACACACACAGAAGTACACACACACAGACACACAACACGTAACACCATTTCCCTGAATGCACTACAGTAGCTCTGGCTGGGAAATTGCTTTTCTGTTCCCGTCTGGGGAGTGGAGCCCCATCGCGGTTTGGTAGATGTAGCTCTCTACCGAGATTAACACTGTTGAGATTTATCACCCCAACACCTTTACATTGTGTGTGTGTGTGTGTGTGTGTGTGTGTGTGGGTGGTGTGTGTGTGAGAGAAAGAGAGAGAGAGAGAGGGAGGAAGGCTTTTGACGTTTCTCTGGCTAACTGAACTAGGGACTGAGAAGCTGACACATCCGTCTGCCTTGTGTTCCAGAGGAGATCTTCCAGACCCACATCGCCCACTGGTGGTCCCCCGATGGAGCCAGGCTAGCGTACGCCACCATCAACAACACCATGGTGCCCAGGATGGAGGTGCCCATGTTCACCGGCACCCTCTACCCCACAGGGAAAGAATACCACTACCCCAAGGTACACGCGGATGATGCACGCAGCGCCCCTTTAGTGTCAACTGCTAAAAGAAGGTCTGACCTCCATCTTTTCCCCTCCGTGCGGCGGTCCTCTCCTCCCAACCTCCACACCCACTTCCCCGTCCCCCTCCCCCCCCATCAGGCAGGAGAAGAGAACCCAGTCATCTCTCTGTATGTGGTCAACCTCAACGGTCCTCTACACACTATTGAGATGAGAAGACCCGAGGACCCCAGGATAGGGTAGGAACTCTCACACACACACACACACACACACACACATACACACACACACACACCCTTACATCATAGCTTGTAATACAGTATAGGACACATGATTACATTTGATGGTTAAATGGTGTTTTACGTACAGCTGACATGAGCTCCTGGTGTGGTGTGTGGTGTGTGTGTGTGTGTGTGTGTGTGTGTGTGTGTGTGTGTGTGTCTGTGTGTGTGTGGGACAGAGAGTACTATGTCACCATGGTGAAGTGGGCCACCACCACCAAGCTGGCAGTCAACTGGCTGAACCGCGCCCAGAACATCTCCATGCTCACACTGTGTGAGGCCACCACAGGAGTCTGCACCAAGGTGTGTGTGTGTGAGGGGATGACAGTGTGTGTGTGAGGGGATGAGACTGTGTGTGTGTGAGGGTATGTCAAGTGTGTGTATGTTAGGGTATGTAAAAGTGTGTGTGTGTTTTTGTCCACTGATGGTCTTGAGGTTAACTGTCCCCTTGTGTCTTTTATTTCCAGAAACATGAAGATGAGAGTGAAGGCTGGCTCCACAGACAGGTACACTGGGATGAGGAGGATAGGGATGAGGAGGACAGGGATGAGGAGGACAGGGATGAGGAGGATGGTGGTGATGGAGCTGTATGTTGTTTCTCTTGTTCCTCCAGAACGAGGAGCCTCTGTTCTCTAAGGATGGGCTGAAGCTGTTCTTCACCAGGGCCATCCCTCAGGGAGGCCGGGGGAAGTTCTTCCACATCTCCATGTCCATCTCCCAGGTACCGCCGACCCCGCCCTCTGACCCCGCCCTCTGACCCCGCCCCTCTGACCCCGCCCCTCGACCCCCCCCTCTGACCCCGCCCCTCTGACTCAGCATGGGGAACATGTCACCCTGCTTCGGAGTTTCATGTGTTCTGCACATACTGGAAGCCAGTGATGATAGGATGATGCGAAGATACTGAGGAGACATGTGGCCTCTGGTTTTGATCAGGATTTACTCTGTGTGTTTGTGTGTGTGTTGTTGTGTGTGTGTGTGTGTGTGTTGTGTGTGTGTGTGTGTGTGTTGTGTGTGTTGTGTGTGTGTGTGTGTGTTCTCTGTCCTGCCAGCCCAACACCAGTACAGACACTCTGCAGTCCATCACGTCTGGAGACTGGGACGTCACCCAGGTCCTGGCCTACAACGAGGACAGCCAGCTGATGTGAGCTCTATCCCACTCACACACACACAGATACACACACACACAGACACTCACACAGATACACACACACTCACACAGATACACCAAAGTGTTCTCTGCTACAGCTCCCACCAGAACCTCCTTCCTTGGCCTTCCCTCAGGTTTCAGTCCTGGCCTAGTTTTGTTCTAAAAACTCCCCTCTCTACCTTGCAGTACCATCATTCATTCATGAAATGTCCATTATAGGAGCACTTCTCTGTTGGAATGTAGGCTGTAAAGTCCAGAGTGTACATGAATCTGGTCAAACTATACAACTGGACCCATACTTGTGTTGGACCTATATACACTTCAGATAAACCTACGTACGGTATTGTTTCACTCTTTGGGTTCCTGATATTTGGGAGCAGGTCGGCGTTTTCATGTACACTAACTCTAACCCCCAAACAGTCATAAATAAATAAATAGTTTTATGATCAAATGATGGTTGGATTAGGATCATATGCACGAATAAAACATAATATGATATTATGATATGTTCTAAACACAGATACTTCCTGAGCACAGAGGACGATCCCAAGAGAAGACACCTGTACAGGTAAAGTCAGAAGGGACAGTGAAGAATCGCTTTGTTTTGACGTACGGACCCCCGGCTGATCGGAGTGTGTGTGTTTCCAGTGCGGACACAGTGGGTCCCTTCAACCGCCGCTGTCTGTCATGTGACTTCTCTGATGACTGTGGGTACGTCAGTGGATCCTTCAGCCACAACATGAGCTACTTCCTGCTCAGCTGCCAGGGTGAGGATGCACACCTGTCTCTCTCTCTCTCTCTCTCTCTCTCTCTCTGTCTGTATCTCTCTCTCTTCTCGTCTGTACTCTCTCTCTCTCTCTCTCTATCTCTCTCTCTCTCTCTCATCTATCTCTCTCTCTCTTCCTCTCTGTCTGTACCTCTCTCTATCTCTCTCCCTCTGTCTGTCCTCTCTCTCTCTCCCTCTGTCTGTCCTCTCTCTCTCTTCTCTGTCTGTCCTCTCTCTCTATCTCTCTCTCTCTGTCTTTCCTCTCTCTCTGTCTGTCTGTCCTCTCTCTGTGTCTGTCTGTTTCTAATGGTCTGTCTATATATTTCACTATCTCCCTCTCTATCCCTCTCTCTTTGTATCCTTCCATTGAACTCGTCCTCTATGTTGGGACGTGTCTGAGTTAGATCTGTGTGTTCTGCTGGCTGTCCTCAGGTCCAGATGTTCCCTTCTCGTCTGTGTACAGCACCCAGGACAAGCTGAGTAAGTACCCGCCAGTCTCACCCTCTGTCTGTTGTCAAGACTGGTCAGTTCACCCGCCAGGCTCCACCCACAGCCCTGGGACCTCATCAAGAGGGGACATGCATTAAACCACATAGGCTAAGGCCTTACTGCAGGGGCTCTGGTTCAAATCCAACCTGGCTCAGTGCTCTCTCTCTCTCGTTCTCTCATGCTCTCTCTCTCTCTCTCGTGCTCTCTCTCTCTCGTTCTCTCTCTCTTTAATTCCTGTCGCTCTTCACTAGATCTGTCCAAATGAAGCAGAAACACCGTAAAAATATAAATGAACATGATTAAGATCGACATGCGTGAGCAGCAGGAGCAGGAAGTCTGTGCGCTCTCTGCTTCCTGTCTGCTGAGTCACCGCCCTGGCTCCTGGCGGGAGGCTGAACACATTACTCTGCTAATGCTTGTCCTCATCAAAACATGACCTTCCCTCCGGCAATAAGTGTACTGTAATGAAGTTACTTATTTTGATCACATTAGTTTGGAGGCAAGAGGGAATAACCATAAAAAGTGTGTCGAACAGCACAGTGTACCAAGCAACGAGCCTGGTCCAATTAGAGTTGAGCTGGTGGGCTGGAAAAACTCCATCTTACGACGTTTATTCGCTCGCGTGGTGTGGGTTGTTGGAGCAGATTGTTGTTGTTTGTGTGTGGGTTCCACTGAGCTGTCAGTTGACAGCAGACGAGAAGCAAGGTCAATGCTCAACATCATACACACACACCCTCCACATAGACACACATCTATCCACAAACACGCCCTGCTGTACTGAAATCCTAAATGATACTGCAGGCTCCAGGGCCTCAGGTCTTATCTGCTTGTCAGTACAGAAGGCCTTGACTGACTGACTGGTGTCTGGGTCATGTTGCCCTGTTCTCCTCTGCTCTCTCCTGTTCCGTGTTGTTTAGCTCTGCTCTCTCCTGTTCCGTGTTGTTTAGCTCTGCTCTCTCCTGTTCCGTGTTGTTTAGCTCTGCTCTCTCTGTTCCGTGTTGTTTAGCTCTGCTCTCTCCTGTTCCGTGTTGTTTAGCTCTGCTCTCTCCTGTTCCGTGTTGTTTAGCTCTGCTCTCTCCTGTTCCGTGTTGTTTAGCTCTGCTCTCTCCTGTTCCGTGTTGTTTAGCTCTGCTCTCTCCTGTTCCGTGTTGTTTAGCTCTGCTCTCTCCTGTTCCGTGTTGTTTAGCTCTGCTCTCTCCTGTTCCGTGTTGTTTAGCTCTGCTCTCTCCTGTTCCGTGTTGTTTAGCTCTGCTCTCTCCTGTTCCGTGTTGTTTAGCTCTGCTCTCTCCTGTTCCGTGTTGTTTAGCTCTGCTCTCTCCTGTTCCGTGTTGTTTAGCTCTGCTCTCTCCTGTTCCGTGTTGTTTAGCTCTGCTCTCTCCTGTTCCGTGTTGTTTAGCTCTGCTCTCTCCTGTTCCGTGTTGTTTAGCTCTGCTCTCTCCTGTTCTGCCTGAGGGCTTGAGAGTCCAGCTGGATGTTTAGCCTCTCCTCAACACCCGTTAGTACCTGATGTTCCATTGACTTGGTTGCTGTTTCACAAACGCCGGACAGACCAACTATGGTTCATGTTTAATGTGTGTGTGTCTTTACAGAGGTGTACGACCTGGAGACCAACGACAACGTGAGGATGATTCTGGATGACCTGCAGATGCCCAGAGTGGAGTACAAGGAGATCAACATCGAGGATTACAGTGAGCGCCCCTTTTTCCTCCCTGACTGCCTGGGCCAGTCGCCCCTGCGCTCGTTTCTAACATGCTGCCGCTGTGTGTTTCCAGCCCTGACCATGCAGATCCTCAAGCCCGCCAGCTTTGTGGACACGGCACACTACCCACTGCTGCTGCTGGTGTGAGTCTGCTGACTGCACACACACACACTCACACACTCACACACTCAACGCGTCAGACAAGAAGCAAAAGGTCCGAGAACTTTCCGAGTTCATCCAAAGCAACACTGACATGCGTGCAATACTGACACTAACACATACAGGGGTGTAGGTTTCTTAGGGGGGGCTTTCTGAGAACGGCACATGTTGTTGTTGTCCCCCTTACTTTTCACAAATAGATGTAATACGGCCACATCCTCAGTTTTGAAAGAAAGCAAACAGTTGTTTTGGTTGTTGTCTATCCATGCAGCGATGGCACCCCCGGTGGCCAGATGGTGTCGGAGCGCTTCGAGCTGGACTGGCCCACGGCGCTGGTGAGCAGCTTCGGGGTCATCGTGGTCCGCTTCGACGGGCGCGGCAGCGGCTTCCAGGGCACCAACCTGCTGCACCGCGTCCAGAAGAAGCTGGGCGTGTTCGAGGAGAGGGACCAGCTGGAGGCCCTGAGGTATCCCCGACACATAGCCTCTGAGAGGGGGGTACCCCCCCGACACACAGCCTCTGAGAGGGGGGGTACCCCCCCGACACACAGCCTCTGAGAGGGGGGTACCCCCCCGACACACAGCCTCTGAGAGGGGGGTACCCCCCCGACACACAGCCTCTGAGAGGGGGGTACCCCCCTGACACACAGCCTCTGAGAGGGGGGTACCCCCCGACACACAGCCTCTGAGAGGGGGGGTACACACACACCCGACACACAGCCTCTGAGAGGGGGGTACCCCACCCGACACACAGCCTCTGAGAGGGGGGTACACACACACCCGACACACACCTCCAGACTCGTCGCATTTTCAGATCAACTATATTTGTGTCTGTTTCAGTATCATATCGAGAGAACCGTACGTTGATAAGACCAGGATCGGAGCTTATGGAAAGGTAAAGGGTGTTTTGTATGCCGGAACATTCCAGATGTTGTTGTTGTTGTTGTGGTGGTGGTGGTGTTGTTGGGCTCCGTGCTGAGCGGTGTGGGGCTGTGTTCCAGGTGTACGGAGGCTACGTCACCAGCCTCCTCCTCAGTGCCGAGGACTCTCCTGTGAAGTGTGGAGCCGTCCTCTCCCCCATCACCGACTTTGAGTTGTTTGGTAAGAATGTGTGTGTGTGTGTGTGTGTGTGTTGTCTCTGTGATGGAATGAATGACAAGGTGCTTATCTCGAGCAGCAGGGAGCCTGCTTCTGTGAGGCTCCCTGCCGCGCTCCCTGGAGCTCCTCATCTCGAGCCCCCCTCCTCTCCTAAACGAGGGTGAAAGACAAAGCCAGCGCCGCTGACAGCAGCAGCAGCACAGTGACAGTATCAGCATCACCTCAGCTAAACCTGGAGAGGGAGAGGGAGGGGGGAGGGGGGAGGGGGAGAGGGAGAGGGAGAGGGGAGAGGGAGAGGGAGAGGGAGAGGGGAGGGGGAGGGGGAGGGGGAGGGGGAGGGGGAGGGGGAGGGGGAGGGGGGAGGGGGAGGGGGAGGGGGAGAGGGAGGGGGAGAGGGAGAGGGGAGAGGGAGAGGGAGAGGGAGAGGGAGAGGGAGAGGGAGAGGGAGAGGGAGAGGCGAGTGAAAGAAAGAAAGAAAGTGTAAATTGAGGCAGATTGAAACTGATGATGAGAAAGTTCCTACAGTACGACGTTTAGTCAGTTTAGCTCCCTGTGCGGCAGTCAGGTGATGAAAGCGCCTGGGACCGTGTTGGGAGAATAACACCCACATGTTCTGTCTGAGACGCCTTTTCCCTCCACTATTTCTCCTGTTAACAGTGTTCTTCCTGGTTTGTTTAAGCGTCTGCCTTCTCGGAGCGCTACCTCGGCATGCCCAAGCCCGACCCCCGGGCCTACGCGGTACGCTACACTACAATATTTCACATTCCTACATTTTATTCTGGATCAATTATGTACATGGTTAACAGTACGTACTAGGTTAACAGATTGTTTAAATATCTTGTATTCTCTGGTGTACTTGTCTGCACTGTTGGGTACGGTGGCCCTGAAGTGCAAAACACCCCCCCTAATATGAGTGCATCCCCCAAATGAAAACACTCCCCCCAAAATACGAGTCAACTCCGCCCAAATAGGATGACTTGCTCACCTCCCCCCAAATGGAAAACATTACATTACTTTAACTGAACGTTTAAAAACTGTTCCATAGGGCTGCGCTTTAACATCGCCATCTGGTGGTTTACTGTGAGAACTGTACCTGTAATTCACACTTTAAACCACTAGATGGCGGTATTGACGCGCAGCCCAATGGCGCTGTCGAAACAGTGCCCCTTAACACGCAATTTATACTTTTGCATAAGTAGGCCTACTTGCTACCTGCTTCGATAGCCTCCTGGTGCACGTAACTCTGTCAGGCTATTGCATTTCGTACTTCTGTCGATCAATTTCTTATTCCCTGTTAGTTACTGCATCCATTCAGCGACGAAAGTGTTGTACCAGCCATTTCCGATTTGAGTTAATGTAATGTTGTTTTGAGTTAATGTTATGTCGTTCTCCATTTGGAGGAGCGTGTCTTTGTATTGGGGGGGAGGTGAGCAAGTCATCCTATTTGGGGGGGAGTTGACTTGTTTTCATTTGGGGGATGCACTCATATTAGGGGGGGTGTTTTGCACTTCAGGGCCACCTAGTTGGGGGAAGCCTGGAAATCAAGCATTTTGTTCAAATATGTATGCAGGTATGCATGGTTGAGGATGTGTCCTGGGGGGTATTCCAGAAAGCAGGTTATATGACATATTCGGGTAAGTTTACTCCCCAGCTGACACCCAGTGTAGCAACCAGTAGGTTTGTGAATCAACTGGTGGGTTAACTTACCCGGTTACGGTATGTTGCATAACCTGCTTTCTGGAATGCCCCCCTTATTCAGTATGCAGGCGGTTATTCGGTGTGCGGTTGGTGATTTCTCCATTGCTTCCTTTTCAGATGACTAACCTGGCCCACAGGGCGTCCCAGTTCCTCAACAAGAAGTTTCTCATCGTCCACCCAACCGCTGATGGTACCGCCCCACCCCTCCCCCTCCCTTGAAAAATACCAATAAAGCGTATTCATTGCTTTCATAATAAATAAAACATCTTTGTCTCTGTCTTGGCAGAGAAAGTCCATTTCCAGCATACAGCTAAATTAATCTCCCAGCTCATCAATGAGAAGGCCAACTACACTCTGCAGGTGAGAAGACACACACACACCGTAGATCTACAATAGAACAGAGTTGTAGAGAAACTCTGTTCTATTAGACAACACAATGACTCCATCGCGTTTGACAAGATTAGAACGCTCTTTCACGAGACTCGTATTAGCATACCAGATAATCACACTAAGATACGCACACTAAGTAGTGGGAGTATAGCTTTGCGTGTGTGAATGCTTTATGTATGTGTGTGTGTGTCCTCCCAGATCTACCCAGACGAGGGCCACTTCCTGCACAGCGAGGCCACACGGCAGCATCTCAGCCAGTCTCTGGTGAACTTCTTTGAGGAGTGCTTCAGGCTCCCCGACAGGGGGTATGAGGAGAGGCTGGAGGAGGACGACAGCGAGGAGGAGGGTTAGCCCGCCTGGTCGTCCAACCTCAAACCCCCCCCCACCCCCCGCCAAGCTTCACACCTCCCCCCCCCCACACCCGCCACAAGCACAACGCCCCCCACCCTATCACACACGATATGCAGCCTCCTCTCTGGTTCCACCCCCGAGTTGTCGTTTTTTCTTTCATTCACCCCTCCTCCTGGAGTTGATCCTTCGTGTCAGAACGATGAACCTGAGAACCTTCTGCAGGAGACCGCTCGTTTCATGCGTCGTTTCATCCCTCGTTTCACCCCTACTCCCCCTCCTCCTCACCCTCTCCACCTCTCCCGTCTGTGGAGATGACATCACAGCCAGTCGGCATGAGAAGAGCCCATCGACCAATGACCTCCAGCTGATGTCGTGACAGGAAATGTAACCATGGAGACGGGGCTGTTTGGATGGAGGGCAGTCGTCAGTTCAGCCGGTCCGTCTGTGACGGACGAGCTGCTTGGATTCCCTTCTGCAGCCGAGAGGAAACATCAACTCACGCATGAAGAACTTGGAACTTGCTCTGCGGAGAGGACAAACTTTATAGCACAAACTTTGGAGTCGGACGTCCCCCGTGTTCCGACCCCGTGTGGCGTGTGAGGAAGGCAGCGCGTGCCTGCGTTCTGGACGAAGGGAGCCGCAATGTTACTATTTTTTAATATAGTATCAAAAAAAAGAAGAACTTTTCCATGTCCAGACTGTGCTTGTGTGTCATGTTCCAGTGTACAGTAGCACATGAACAACAATCACTCCAGTATTCCGTACGTTTTGGTTTTCAGCGTTTCGACTTTGTCCCGATCTTTGAGCTTTCTCTAGCCTCAAGTACGCGTTTCAGATGTGTATAGACTGACTGTAACATTCAGCGCAGCACACTTAGATGAGACAAGCGTGTAAAGACAAGTCACCATTTCTTAACATTGACTCACTTGCTGAGTTTTGTGGTTATAGAATATATCCTTGGTTTATTTTCTTGGTTTAATACCCAGTTATTCACATTGAATCATAGAAACTAGTTTTGTTCACGGTGCCTTACTTTAAGATCAAAATGTACAAAGGAAATACAACAAGGCTAATTTCTAACAAACTGATTGACAAAAAGTCCCTGTAGTATTTCGTTAGAATGAGTGTCCAACAATCTAGTACAAACTTCTAAACACAAGGATAACATATTTTTAAGGACAGCTTTTTGGCTTCTTTTTCATCACCGTCAGGGATGTGCCACACAGTACACACTTCATAATGTTTGTTGTTGTTAAAGCACTGACATTTACCCCGATCTTACTTCAGTGTCAGACATCATACACATTGTGGCTGTCCCAGTGGTGTAGTTGCCGGATTTTCCCAAAAGTAGTGTTTGTACATACATCAGTCTAGGATCAGAGACTCAATACCTCATTTAAAGTCTAATTGAATTCTAGAGGCACAAGTTGAAGTTTTGTTTTGTTTCATTTTTTGTTTTACTTTGAATGCTCATTCGTGTTATGTTCTCAATGCATGCTAAGAGGTCATATGCAGCTCAATGCTATCCTTGGTAGCTCAACTTAAACATAGTATTTTTGACATCTTGAATGTTCCTTGCTGGGTCGCATAAATACATTTCCAGTGGTATCGTGATTGAGCTCCCTGTCCCGTCAGCTTGATGTGTAAGTGTTCCTCCAATATCATTTTTAGTCTCTAAATATGAGTGTTATTTGTGCATAAAGCATTTTGGAAGTTACATTTGAATACCCATTTCTGTTTGCTGGTCGCGGCCCCTGATTTGGATTTAGAGTGGACTTCACAATCAATGTTCCTGCAGGGAAGCTGTCTGGTACCACAGAGTAGGAAGGATGTTTTCAAGGGGCTCTCAACTTCGGGTTCCAAAGAAGAACGAGATACAACTGATGGCTGTGTGATAGAATGTGGCATGAAGGTAACCGTCAAATAAAAACATATTTTATCATTGTGCAGTTGGTAACTGTTATGTTTTTACCAAGTGATTGTTTTCCATCCAGATGTTTCACAGCCATGCTGGCGTTGATGGAATGATTGTTACACAAAACGCATTGACTTTTCTCCAAGACAATTTCAATAAGATAGTTATTTGCATGTTTCCTTCCCTCTAATCAAATACCTCAAAACCACTTCGATACATACAGACTACTGACAGATTGACCAAATAATCGTATAGCAATATAAAATTGATTTGAGTGCATAAAAAAAAAGATATGCTTTTTGTTGTTCCCTGAAAACATTAGAAGAAATATATTTGTTCGAAAGCAGACTTGACTCCGGTGTAAACAGGATTGTAGTTGTATATCAACGCCTTCTTCTCCTCGTCTTCATTCTCAAACCGGTGGGAACTTTGCTTGGCTGAAAGAAAGAGTAAAAGAAAAAAAGAAAATTGTATCTCGGCACATACTTGTGTGGAATTTTCCGCTGAACTAAAAATAGGCGTACAAAACATCCACACCTTCGTTGACCAAGAAGTCAGCCATGTAGAAGGTTGTCTTGACAGCTGCAGGAGAGTGAGGGATGTAGGGGCGGCTCCACTCAAATGCGTTTTTCTCAGGATGCCACTGGGTTCCATAGATAGGGAACTTGTATGCTGGAGAAATACAAAAATCACCTTGTCGACTATGCAGTACTAAATGTCCACCAGCTAACAGTTTCCTGGCCGTGGCTTACCTTCCATCGTCGAAACAAACTCGGTTGTCCCGTCCGTGTTTGTGGACAGGACTCTGTAGAAGTTCTTCAGCTCTTTACGGCTGTTAAAACTCTGGAACACAACGACAACAAATATTCAAATGCGTCCCTTGAAAGGCGAGGTCTGTTCATGGATTTATCTGACATGATCTGATGGTGTTGGTGTAGGATGTGGTGCTGGTTGACGAGGGTGTTTGTCACCTCCGTGGTGAGACTCCACTGGTGGGAGTTCTCAGTGATGGCTTCGGTGGCCAGGGCAGACAGGACATCGGCTGGGAAGCCCTTGAACATCCTACCGTCCCTCGACTCTGGAAAGGTCCACAACTGTTACCCACAACAGTCCTGCCAATCTCCCTCAAACATGCAGAATAACATTTCAGGTTTATGTGTAGTGGGTACAAGTACACTGGAAGGAGTGGTTCAACTCCACTGACTGATGAATATTACAGAATGTTTCAAGTTGCATGCCAAAGAGCAGCCTTCTCTCTCCCAGATTTGTTCTAGACAGACTGTTAAGAAAATCATGATGAGTTGCTGCAAATAAAATAAACATGTTCTCTGTTCTCGATCCATAAGATTCCCATTAAGGCCTATTTAGTTTTGAAAGCACTGTGATCTGATCGCCAATCAACACAAACGATTGCCAGGTGTGGTTCACAAATGAGTGAGTGATTATGACAAAGTGTGACTGTCCACCTGCAACTTTTGTGGTTGTAAGGTTGGCTAAATGGTTAGAGAGTATGACTACAGATCAGGAGGTTGGGGGATCACATCCCCAAGGTGCTTTTAAATGAAAGCTTTCAATTGAACATTGAACTTATGTCTTCAAGTGGAATTCATAAAGACATCATTAGATTCCGAGTGAAATTCAGCAAGGTCCTGGTGGACGAGTGGCTGTGCATGGGATCTTGAATCCTGACCCCTCCGGTTCAAATCTGGCTGGAGGCAGTGTACCCCATGCTTGCTTTCTGGCATGCAAAACATGTTAGTGTTTTGTTGTCACTTTTACATGCCGGAGATATGGGGCCCCAGTGGCCTAATGGATAAGCATGCGGACAAGCAAATCCCAACGGCATGGGATCAAATCCACCCGAACCCAGAGAAATCCTTTGACTGAGCTTGCTCTAAGGTCGCCCCCAAGGTGTCGGGGGCTGGTGTCGTGGGTTCAGATGAAGCACAGGGCGTGGTGCCAATCAGATCCGTGAGCCCAGATCCCTGTGACCGCAGCGCACTCCCCCGACTGTCCAGACTCCCCGACTGCCAGCAGGGATCACCCAACTGTCTTTGTCAGTACCCGACTGTCCCACCAGGAAAGACAGTTGGGAGAGGGGATCTCGGGAGCCGGGAAAATACATTTACCTTTTATCAGTTTTATATATAAGTCCAGCTTTTTTTCCAAGTCCAAAAGCAACAATTGAGTTGTAGGAAGATCCTTCAGCCACATTTGAACACAAGTCTGAGGTCATTAAATAGACCTTTTCTGCAAGGAAAGACCAGTGCAGCCTTCCATGGGGTTTGAACCCACAACCCTTATCTGTCAGGGTACACGTGCTTATCCACTGAGCCATCAGGGACACAAGGAAACATGAACTCGTTGACAATACATCCTTAAGGTGAAGTCATTAAAGAGACAGTTTCTGCAAGGAAAGACCAACGCAGCCTTCCATGGGATTTGAACCCAAGATCCTTAACGCTCATGGTACACGTGCTTATCCACTGAGCCATCAGGGACACAAGGAAACATGAACTCGTTGACAATACATCCTTAAGGTGAAGTGTGAGGTCATTAAAGAGACAGTTTCTGCAAGGAAAGACCAACGCAGCCTTCCATGGGATTTGAACCCAAGACCCTTAACGCTCATGATACACATGCTTATCCACTGAGCCATCAGGGACACAAGGAAACATGAACTCGTTGACCATACATCCTTAAGGTGAAGTCATTAAAGAGACAGTTTCTGCAAGGAAAGGCCAACACAGCCTTCCATGGGATTTGAACCCAAGACCCTTAACGCTCATGATACACATGCTTATCCACTGAGCCATCAGGGACACAAGGCAACATGAACTCATTGACCATACATCCTTAAGGTGAAGTGTGAGGTCAATAAAGAGACAGTTTCTGCAAGGAAAGACCAACGCAGCCTTCCATGGGATTTGAACCCAAGACCCTTAACACTCATAGTACACATGCTTATCCACTGAGCCATCAGGGACACAAGGAAAAATGAACTTGTTGAAAATATATCCTTGTATTTGAAGGGGGAGGTGTTGGAGATCTTGTATGTGAACGTTAATTAGAACTACCATGGGTGTTATTTCATAACTATGAGAAGATGATTCTTTTAATAATGATTAATTTAGCAGCTGCTTCCAACCAAAGTAAAACACAGTGGAGGATGATTGTGACATCTTAATCTGTCATCTCATGCTTGAACCACTGAGCTAAAACTAACTGTGAGTTGTTGCTGTTCACCATCACTCCCTCGTTTGTGAAACACACCTGGCAATCGTTTGTGTTGATTGGCAATCGGATCACATGACCAATACCACCTATCCAGACCAATGAGATCTAACGCAACACTAACCAGGTTGGGAAACGGTTAGCAGATCTAGCTCTAACATTGAGGCTGTGTCTACTACCGCGCACTTAATGAAGTACACTGCAATGTAGTGCACTGCAATGTAGTGCACTTACATTTGCAGTGCACTCAGTTGCTGAGTAGCGCTGTCTAAACTGGAACACTTTACTTACCCACTTAGCGGGAAGTGACGCACGCAAATCTGCTCGCGACACCCGAGAAACTAAACCCGCGAAACAAACCCGCTTGTATTTCTGTCACTGGACTCCTCCTCTTCCGCTACGTAGCCAAGATGGCGCCCGTTTAGGGCGAGTAGTGTCCATCGTCGGACACTTCATTTTTGGACCGTTTGCAGTGCATCATCCGGGTACTTTCAGTGCACTGAATTATTTTGGTTTTTCAGCGTAAGCGCCCTAAGCACTGAAAGTAAGTGCTCGAAGTGCACAAGTGCGCGGTAGTAGACACAGCCTGAGTCTCAAAACTGACTGCTCGTTTTAGATCTGTGGGTGCTTTCAAAACTGATCGGCTTGACACTGGGTCCCATCCAGTTGGGAAAGCACTTATAGATCTCAAACATGCAGTCAGTTTTGAGCATGTGGTTCCCCATAGACTCAATGTTAGAGCTAGATCTGCTAACTATTTCTATCCTGGGGATTGTTGCATTAGATCTCGTTCATCTGGATTGGTGGTAATGGCCATGTGATCTGATTGCAAATCAACACAAACGATTGCCAGGTGTGGTTCACAAATGAGTGAGTGATTATGACAAAGTTTGACTGTCCACATGCAACTTTTGTGGTTGTAAGGTTGGCTAAATGGTTAGAGAGTATGACTGCAGATCAGGAGGTTGGGGGTTCATATCCCCCAAGGTGCTTTTAGATGAAACCTTTCAATTGAACATTGAACTTATGTTTTCAAGTGGAATTCATAAAGACTGTGAAATGTGGTGTATAATTATATATAATGTACAATGAAAATTGGCTATCAATTTCCCCAACAAATACCAAGAAATAGGTTGCAGCAGGTTGTCTTTCGACTACACTTGCAAAACAATCCTCGATGGGACTGAGCTTGAATAGCTTCGGCGAGTTTTTATAGTAGGCTACAACATCGCTGTCAATCAAAAGGAGATTCAGTCTTTCGACAGACCCTCCAATCATCAAGGAGAAGCCCGGCGTGCGTGACGCTGAGCATCCGTTGGTGGGACATAATCGCAACATTTATCCAATGACCGTATAGTTTCGAAGCACTTAAAAAAACGGTTCAAAGCAGCCCCATTCAAGTCCCTGGACGCTGGGCTTCAACTGTTAAATGCATTGTGACGCTACAGAAAAGTACGAGAAGGAGGTCGAGTCAGTTGATCTGCTGCTATATGCATCTGATTATGAACAAACTTGTCTTCAAGATGAACGTGTTCTAACACATTTAAAATGTTAACACAATAGTAAATATTCGACCATAATGTTTTTTGACATTGTAGGGGAAGCCAAGCTTCCCTTGCAGTCTTAAAGAAATCGCCTACTGTCATGGATTTTATTGGGAAGGTGACCAAGTCTTACACAGCTTGTGGCAAGTATAACAAACTACCTCTCAAAAGTAATAACCTACAGGCATTGTCCTCCATTGATCCTGTGGTGAGAGGACATTTAGTGCCCTTAGAGGTGGCCAGGAGAAGAGGAAGAAGGAGTAAAACCAGACGAAGTGCTAGATAGTTTAATAATAGTTTATGTCTCGGAAAAAAAAATGAAATTGAATATTACAAAATTAGTGTCTGTGTATTTTGATCTTCAGAATGTAATTTTACTCTATGTGCCTATATGGGTGGGCCAGGGATGTCAGGGGGTTTGTGGCAATGTAAGTATATGGATATTTGCCGCGGGGCGAGGGCTTCAATTACCTCTCTCTTTTTTAACCATACATGTGTTTACATCCCTGTTCAACTATGATATAGAAATTTGACACTGTAACTAACTGTAAATAACATGTAAACAAACAAACATGGCTGCCCCCCCCCCGGAGCGGCATCATTCTTCCAGGGGGCGAGGAGACTGTGGACCACAGAGTACCTTTGGTGAAGTTTAGGGGCAGCGCCACCCCACTGGTGTTGGTGTGGGACAGGAGATTCTCTCCACTCGTCAGGTACGCCAGCTCCTCAAAGCCCAGGCAGGTGCCCCACACGGGGAAGTGGTCTCCTCTAGAGTTGGCCTGAAAACACACACACACACATATGAATGCAAGTATGCAACTGAGAAGTTCTACATCAGTGGTTTTCAATCTTGGTCCTCAGGCCCCCCCCCATGCATTTCTGTCCAACACACCTGATTCAAATGAAGGGATCATGATTGGGTAAGGCTGCACTCCATAAATCCTTCAACTGTATAATCCTCATAATTTTCACAGTAATATTCCTCCATCGATTTATGTATATTTATTATACTGTAATATATTCCCAACTTGATTCCTTATTCATATAATGTACTATGTCTACCTCAATGGCGAGCTCATAGAAGATTTTTGCGGCCGTGGCATATCCTGACGACACGATGCTGACCCCTCCTCCAGGATACAGCACCCTGCAGGCACACAGGTGAACCTTGACCCTCAGGATACCACACAGTGAAGGCACACAGGTGATCCTTGACCCTTCCCCTTAAGGCTTTTATGGACGACAGCACATTTCATTTTTTACGAGTAACAACACATGCCTGTTAAGTCTTTACTGCACTATAAAACATGTGCTCGGTGAGACTTTCTCCATAGTAAGAATCATATGGAGTTGAGTGTTGATCCTTACCCGTTGAGTGAGTTGAAGAGCGATTTGTATTCCTCCAGTGTCTGGTTAATCCTTTGGGATTGAGAGGACATTAACACCAACCAGTTTCATTTTTCCTACGCTACGCTACAGTTAGCTAACTACCTAATTGCAGCGGGGTCGCCGGTCTGTGTGACCATCTGACCTACTTCGTCACGTCACTTACCCAGCTAACAAAGAAAGCTCAATTAAATATACTTCTTTATTTTTATATCAACTCTGGAAACACAGACAAGACAATAAGACCATAGTGTGCATCCCATGTATTTCAAATTGGATAAAAAAAATACAAAAAACGAGGGGCCTGCCACGCGAGGTCCCCGTCCCTGCGAGGCCCCCCCGCGGTGCAGGGGCTGCGGGGGTAATCTCTACGGGCCTGTCCTATAGCTATATTATTGTCATGCTATGTATGTGACTGACTATACTATAACATCACATCTTTACCGGACTTACATCACAGGGACCACCCTTGCTCCGGCTGACTCCAGGAACTTGACGTAGGATGCCGCAATGTACGACGTCATGTGAGGCTGAGGTTCAAACACCTCCTGGGCCAACACCCCTGTGAGAACAGGTAGAGAAACGTAACACTCATAATGTTGTTCTGTATTCTGTTGATATTGACACTGTGCAGCACGACACAGTTCAAACCCATGCATTTGAAAGGGAGCGTTCATCTTTTCATTCTGGGTAAAAATTGGGGTTATAACCTATAGACCACTTTCATGTTTACCAACATTCAGGATGCGCGCGCAGCTAGGTTTCAGAAAACCGGGAAAGGATAGCATTTACAATGGCAAAAGGTCCACACGGATCATAAAAATAGTTAGATTTAAAAGACCAAAAAGTCAGAGGAGGACAGCCTTAGAGAGAGAAAAAGCGATTCCCCATTGATCTGTGGGATCAGAATTTTGATTTGGGTCACGAAAGTCTTGACATTTGAGTGAGAATGTCGCCCGGTACAGACCGCATAGTGGAGCGGCAGCCATGTCTTCGCGTCATGTCACAAAGTTCATAATTTTACAGTTTTACAGTCAATTCAACATCTCAAAAGTCGAGCAGGGCAGCTTTCAAGAGATATGGGAATTCTGCTTTTAGCCAGCTGGTCCGATTATTTTTGTGATTTGTTTAAACTGGCAATTTGAGTGTGAGACTGCGTCCCCATTAGCCTCAGTCAGACTCGTCGCTCACTGGCAGTGTGCACAATGTTGTATTTCACTCCAGAAACGTCAGAGAGGACTGCCTAACGTAGATACGAGCCTGCTGAAGATAGCCAGCACATAGCAGGGGTGTGACGTGGGTCATGACGTTGTAGTAATTGACTTTAGGCAACTATCGGACTGTGTTAACGTTCAATCACCATGGTAACATGATGACACATTGAATATGTCATAAATGCATTCCCTGTTTATAAATGACAAGCATTTGACTTATACTCAGATCCATGAAGACATCGTGAAGGTAAGACCTCGATCCTAAACGATCCTTACTTTAAAACATTTGTTTAAAATGTACTTTGAATATATGTGAAAAACAATCATATCTGCGCTCATAAACACATCATATAAAGGTAAGATCTCGATCCCAAATTAAACATGTAAGCTACTTTAAAACATTTGTTTAAAATGTACTTCGAATATATTTGAAAAACAATCATATCGGCGCTCATAAACACATCATAGGTTAGATCAGGTTACATCTCGATCCAAAATTAAACATGTAAGCTCTGATGTAAATCAAATCAACTTTGAATATATTTGAAGGTGGCCGCGGCCGCGCAAGAACCTCGCAAACCTCGGCCAAAAGATGGCCACATTCATGTTTATGTCTACTGAGGGATAGCCAAACAATAATTAGGATATTGAAAACATTTTCACAATGTTAGCCTTTTAGTCTAAACATAGCAGATTTACAAACGGGATTTTTCCAGTTTGGCCTCCAATCCAGACCATTGTTCTACGTCATAATGATTAGAATGTTTAGATGAACGCAGTGACGTCCGATATTTTCTCAACACATCAGCACAGCGCGCACTCATTGTTATGCATCTTTCCTGAAATATCTCATTTTCTATTTATTATGAAAGTAGCAAAGGAACAATGAATCCGGATGAGAAGAAAGACAAGGTACCTCTGATGATTGAGGAGAAGTGTGGAGACGACCTCAGGGCCACAGCTGAGGCCGAGAGGCGAGCCTATGAGAACACGATAGAGGAGCTTCACCAGAAGCTCCTGGTGGAAGTGAAAGCTCGTGTTGAGGCTGAACAAGCTCTGGCCAGGGCTCGGACCACTCTGCGGGCCCACGCCACCGCTAAACCGCTAGACCTCCAAAGACCTCGACAGGAGGATGGTCTGACCTCTCACCTCAGAGCCTGGGAGAAGGAGAGGCAGTACCTGACATCTGGGAGGAACCAGGCGGTCGAAGCCCTGAAGTTGTCCGAGCAGGCCCTCACTCTGGCCACAGCCAAGTTGCTGGAGTCGGGACACACGGCCCCCAAACCAGCTCAGCTCGGGGGAGAGTTTCAGCTCTCTCGCCTCAGAGCTGAAATCTGTGCGGCCCAGTCAGCCAAAAAGACGGCCGAGGTTAACTGGAATATGACCAGGACCAATCTCCTCATGCTGGAAAAAAACCTCCGAGCAGAAATTGCAGAGAAGGATGAGATGATCATCCTCCTTTCCAATGCGAAGAAGGAGGTCTTCCAGTTGACACAGAAGGAGCTGGATGCTTTCAAGGCCAAGCTGATGGAGACGGCACGTGTCATGACAAGATTGCAAATCCACTCGAAGGAGAAGGACATGCAATCCAGTCAAATTATAAAGGAGCTGAGGGATAAATGTGCAGAGATGGAGTCTGCAGAGAAACAGGCTGCAGACACAGCTGAGGAGCTGCTGTCTCTGCGGAAGACCGCCGACCAGTCGGCAGCCGACCTGGAGGCCCTGCGGATGACGGCCGACCAGTCGGCAGCCGACCTGGAGGCCCTGCGGATGACGGCCGACCAGTCGGCAGCCGACCTGGAGGCCCTGCGGATGACGGCCGACCAGTCGGCAGCCGACCTGGAGGCCCTGCGGATGACGGCCGACCAGTCGGCAGCCGACCTGGAGGCTCTGCGGAAGACCGCCGACCAGTCGGCAGCAGACCTGGAGGCCCTGCGGATGACGGCCGACCAGTCGGCAGCAGACCTGGAGGCCCTGCGGATGACGGCCGACCAGTCGGCAGCAGACCTGGAGGCCCTGCGGATGACGGCCGACCAGTCGGTAGCCGACCTGGAGGCCCTGCAGAGTCTGAGCAGAAAGCAAGCTAGGTGCCAGTCGCAGGAGACCCAAACCGAGGTAGTGCAGTCGTGTCCAGGGCCTAAACTAATCCTTTGTGTGCATAGAAACAAGCCTTCTAATATGTCCTGTAACGCATATTGGAGTGTAAACCCTGCATGCTCCCTTGTGTACTGGGGTAGATGTGTTATATACTTTGTGTTTTTCAGAAATGTATCGGCAAAAAGAAGAAAAAGAAGGGTTGCTGCCTAGCCCGCCTGATGTTCTGGAGGAAATCCCAGCATGCATAGCAAGAACACCTTCATCCTCCGCCCTCGCCTCCTTCCTCCCTACAACCTTCCTCCACCACAAACCAACACCATCTCTCCCCTCTATCACAAACCAACATCATCTCTACCCTCTATCACAAACCACCACCATCTCTACCCTCTATCACAAACCAACACCATCTCTACCCTCTATCACAAACCAACACTATCTCTACCCTCTATCACAAACCAACACCATCTGGGGGCTGGCGGTGTCTTGGTGTCTAAGGCTGCATCAAATACCTTTGTTTAAATCACTGCACTAGTCCAAACTTGACCGGTGGGGATCTCATTCTAATATGACTGTAACTGTTAGCTGCTCCTGGCATTCTCTGATCCCCGCTTTCCTCTCTCTGTCCCCCCTCCACACATCCCCTGTGGTGTGGGGGGTTTTGAGCTGTCAGCACCTGCCTGGTCATCGGTCCGCCAACGCTGGACCTATCCACCAGCCTGGTCATCGGTCCGCCAACGCTGGACCTATTCACCAACCGGAAACTAGTCTCCGTGACGGGCAACAGCGAGTTTCCCGATCCCTTCCTACATCTACCAAGCTGGACAATGGATTTTGGTGTTTCTAAACCCATTGGCACTTCCCTGTGTATTACTATGTTTAGCCTGTGTTCTGCTCCTCTCTTTCACCAACCGTTTCTGGAGGAGGGGATCCCTCACTGAATTGCTCCTCCCGAGGTTTCTTCCATTTTTTCTCTTGCATTGAGTTTTTCTGGGAGTTTTTCCTTGTCTTCCTTGAGGGTTTAGGTTGGTTGAGGGGCAGTTTTTATGGGCGTATGTGAAGCCCTCTGTGACATGCTTGCGTGTAAAAAGGGCTATACAAATAAATGTTGATTTGATTTGACCATCTCTACTCTCTACCACAAACCACCACCATCTCTATCCTCTACCACAAACCACCACCATCTCTACCCTCTACCACTAACCTCCATAATATCTACTCTCTACCACAAACCACCACCATCTCTACCCTCTTCTACCACAAACACACACACACATATCCTTAATCACCCAAACACCCTAACCCTTCATACATGGCATCATGCATATCAACATTCTTGCATGCAGAATAACTCAATAAAAGATGCCTCCCAAAACTTAGGGTCTTGCTTCTTCCTTCCTCATGATAGTTCCGTAAGCCTGTGTACTGACCTAGTAGATAAACTTTCCATGGAATCACATGACATGGAATGTGTTCTAGAATGATAGTTACGAAGCTCTGTGTGTGTGTATGTGTGTGTGTGTGTGTATGCGTGTCTGTGTGTGTATGTGTGTGTGTTTGAGTCATCTGGCGTTTTGTCACACTGAGGAAGGCACACAGCTGCACAGGTCAGCATGAGACCAGGATTGAACGGGGTGGTTGCCATGACACCCAAGCTGACTCTTGGCTCAAGGACACGACACCTGGCACCTGAGGGTCCCCTACCAACCCTCAAAGCACTCCATGACAACGCCTTCAAAATGCTTTATCGACACACATTTTGCTTGACAAACACAACCCCTCTGTACAACTGAACACAAAACAAGACGTCAGTGATATTGTCAAACCACAAACAGTCCAGCTCACAGTGCTCTCGTTGTACAGATCCTCACTAATACTGTACCCCAGTGTTGTTTTAGACCACAGCCTCCCGCACCTTAATAATGTAAACAAACCACACCCCACACACAGCCTTCACTCTCTCTCCTCGCTGCTCACTTTCTCACACTCACTCATTCTCTCTCTCCCCATTCTCCGTTACTTTAATAACCACATTCATAATAATCTACATGACAATCTCTGGCAGACTATAATGAGACTCTGGGGTAGCAGGGGTTAGCCCTGAAGGGAAACAATGCATGCTGGGATAGCAGCCTGCTGGGAGAGAGGCATTCTGGGAGGTGGTTTCCTGCGAGTGGGGCCTCTGGGGGCTCTCAAGTCTCACGAGACTCACGCATTTCAGCCATTTCTCACGCTGAGAAGTAAGGGATAAGGGATGTCATGCTAGCTAGCTCTTAGCAATGATAACGTAGCCTACTGCTACAAAAAACTGAGAGGTGTAGTCTAGCGAAACTAAATTAAACAATGTACAACAAAGTCAGTTATGAGCTAATTATTTAGGTTATCGTTTTTAGTGTAGTTATTTGTAACTTTGTGTGGCGCTCCAAGGGTCGTTTCATTGATTTAAATCTCCCGCTCGGTTTTGTTCGCCTCTATTTCGAGGGGAGGGGGGGGGGAGTTACGTGCACCAGGAAAGTTGTGTTGCCATTGGGCTGCGCTTCAATACCGCCATTTAGTGGTTTAAAGTGTAAATTACAAGTACAGTTCTCACAGTAAACCACCAGATGGCGATAGTAAAGCGCAGCCCTATGGAACAGGTTTTTAAACGTTGAGTTACAGTAATGTAATGTTTTCCATTTGGGGGAGTGTGTCCTTGTATTGGGGGGAGGTGAGCAAGTCATCCTATTTGGGGGGAGTTGACTCGTATTTGGGGGGAGTGTTTTCATTTGGGGGATGCACTCATATTAGGGTGGGGTTTGCACTTCAGGGCCACCGTCCGGATTACGGATAGGGTTAGCCTAACAAGTGTTTCGCTTTTTCGTCTAATAATCTTGCTCCAAAGTTTCCCCGTTCTGTGTAGCATGAACGAATTAGGACAATCGTGCTCCGAGATGTTCATTAGTAAAATGTTTTTCGTATCTATAACGAGCATGAAAATTACAAGATGCGCAATATATTTAAGGCGACAGTAAAAAAAAAGTGCCTACTCTGCATGACTAGGAGTATTTTAAGGGTCATCAAAGCATTTTATAGGTGTTGAGAAAACTTGATGGACTTTGTTCAACTGCCTACATAACGTCAAATTATAGAGCAAAATGTGTTTAATTGGCAGATATTGTTAAAATCAGATGTAAAATAACACTGGGACCTGTGGTCTGTAAGTGTGTCGTCATAGCATTGTCAGTCATGCACACCTAGGCTAGTATTCATTGTTGACCAGTGAAAAGAAAGTGTCTAGCCTACTGCACATGACTAGACAAATGGCTGGTCAAAGTATTACTAGGCTATATGTCGTTCGTTCTCGTTTAATAAACACATCAACATACCTGTATCATCGATTCGAAACATGTGAGTTTCGTTATAAGAACATTAAGTTAACATAATTACGTAGCCTACCTATTATGGGTGCATCGTTCCTTTGGCTTTTGGTTGATGAGCAAATGGAAAAAGTTGCCGATAAAGCTAAATTAAACAATAGCGTCAAAATATGCATATTGTCAAGACTATGTAGGCTAGTAGTATCCCCGACGTAGTGTGCTGTCAACCGAACATAAAGAAACTACTCGACAAGCTGGTGTTGTAGAGACATAGGTGGGCTATCGCCGAGGTAGTGGTAGGCTGTAGCCTACCAAACAAGTTTGTTTACAGGTTCCGGTCGAAGTCGTTTCAACAGAGTCGTAAAACATCGGTCGCTCTCACACACACATAACAGTCGAAGGGGGCAGTCCGAATGCAGCCCAACCACTAGTGTTCAAATCCGAACTGAAATTGTGAGTTAATCAGGCGACCCGGGAACTCCGGTTGCGACACATTAAAGATGGTTTTCATGCTACATCGCACGCCACCCCTAAAGCCATTGTATATTCGCCATAAAGTAGCTTTAAAGCTAAGAATTAACAGAACTCCAATTACTTAAAGTAATTGGAGTTCTGTTAATTCTGAAATACGTTTTTGTGACTCACTGATGCCCCCAGGTGTTCACAAACAATTACAGTCACATTAACAATATTTACCAAACGTCTAATTTTCAAATTGATGTATGCATTGCAGACAACGCTCCATTGTCAGGTAATAAGGTCGTTTTAATGACAGTTTCAAATTCCAGGTGTGTTGGCCATTAGTATTATTTAATACTATAAGTAAAATATGGTAAACTATCTATAACCCTTGATGTGGAGGTCATAGTTGAAACAACACATGAAGAAAGTGAAATAGACAAATAATCAAATAAAGTAGATTTATTTCCAGTGTTTCTCGAGGGTGGGCTTGGCACCCGTATGTTGCTGTACACAAGCATGATGTTTACTGTCCAGGTTTCATGCTGTTTTCAGAGATGAACATTTGTCCAAGTATATCAGAGGTCATAAGAAACCATGCTTTTAATTCCAATTGAAAAATACAAAGGAAAACAAACACATTCAAATGAAAGGAGATATAGACAGACCTTCCAAAGCTGTGGTGAAACATAGGGACCCAGAGACCTAAGAAAGACTGGAATGCCTTAGAATCGGAAGCATAGATTTGATGACAATGGTGTTCCATTGAGTATTTTCCTTAAAAGATTCCTTTGAAATTCAGTCACGTCTTAAAAGACAATTGTGGAAAAAAAGCACGGCACCTTATCCATGGAAATCAATTAAAAAAGAGGCACTTTTTTTTTCTTCTATGAGGAATGAAATATGGTTCATAAAAACTAGTACTATTTTCGAACTATAATAGGACTTTAGGGGGGGGGGATACGTGTAGTATTAATCAAGACTGGAGCGTAACACCCCAGTACAACACCACTGGATCTCATAAGGTGTTTGATTAAACCACTACAGCTCCCCGGGCCCTTAAAGCTAAATACCTGGCTGTAAATGTGCACTGCAAAAACCCACCTAAAAACCCTTTCCTGCAGCAACCAGCTCAGAAAGCAGCTCTCAAATATAGAAAACGTACTTCAGGTACAGAAACAATATGTACATGTAGGGTTTAAAATGAGAGCAAGCTACTAATAGTGTTAGTTAAAAGAGCAATAATACATTCTCCATATCAGTAACATTGTCAAGAACTGAACTGGGAAGTCAACAGAGATGAAGGGCTTCCTCATGCTGAGCCAATGAGAAGCCTTTTTCATGAAGGGCTTCCTCATGCTGAGCCAATGGGAAGCCTTCTCCAGTAATAATCAAGTTGATGCGCAGTGAGATGTTTAGAACACTCTCTGTTGATTAGTAAACAAAGGGGTTTTCAAACATTCACAATTAACCAGCAATTCTTCTTCTTCTGATGGTCGTATTCCGAGCCCTGATGCTGGGGGTCTCGGAGGAGGAAGTGCATGTTTCATGTCTGTTCCAGTTTAGTCAAGTGAAGAAGCATGAGATGACAAACACACCTGCTAGCTTTGCTCCAGTAACGTCATTTCTCAGGAGACTATACACACTATGTACAGTATATATACAGTATATATATATATATTTATATATATTTGTAAAAAAAAATATTGTGCAGTAACCATAGCTAAAATATCTACATTCAATCTTTTCACACTCTCACCCACACTCTCTCTCTCTCTCTCTCTCTCGCTCTCTCTCTCTTTCCTTCCTCACATGCACTCTCTCTCTCTCCTCGCACGCCGTTGCGGTTTCACAGGTACTGGTAAAACCGTGAGCGCACCACCTGCGCTCCAGACAGTTTGTGTGGGTGTGCGTCCGTCACCAGGCTCTGGCTGCCTTTGGTCTTCCCCTGCGGCCCGCCTCCACCTCCGTTCACCCTGTCCCCCAGCAGAGGAGGGGGCCCGGGGGAGGCCGAGGGAGAGGGCCTCTCGGGGCCCAGCCCCCCTGCGTCCTCGGGGACGGCCCTGGGGGCCTCGTCCAGGCTGCAGTCGAGGGCTCCGGCCCGGCAGCGCTCGCGGGCGATCCAGTCCCGGATGGAGAAGTCCTGGGAGGAGCACTTGGGTCTCAGGCGGTCCACGGCCGACAGCTCCGCCGCCTGGTCCACCCCGCCCTGCTCCCTCCAGTCGTTGATGACGGCCAGCTCCGCAAAGTCCCGCTGGCCCCCCATGGTGTGCCGGCGCCGGAGGCTCTTCTTGCGGCCGCCGCGGGCGTCGGGCGCGGCTCGGCTCCTCTGGGCGCCCAGGCCGAACATGTCGTCGGCGGAGGAGCGCACGCGGAGCTTCAGCCTCTCGGTGATCTTCAGGTGCCAGGCGGGCTCCGGGCGCTCCGACTCGCTGCGGGAGGACGAGCTGAGGCTGCCGGTGGAGCGGCCCTTCTTCATCACCTCCAGGACGCGGGACAGACGCGTGGACGCCTCCGCCCGGCCCTCGCCGCCGCCGGCCCCGCCCTCCGCCGACGAGTCGCTGTCCGTCTTCTGGCGCAGCGAGCGCCTCCGGGCGAGCGTGTCGCACTCGATCAGCCTGTGGGTGGGGAGCAGGCGCCGTGCTTCCTGTTTGGGGGGTGCCGCCGCCCCCGTCAGCCGCCGCGGCCTGAGGCCCCTCCTGCACGCGCTCAGCGGGGATCTGCTCTGAGGCTCCGCCGCCCGCGTGGGCGAACACGGGGAAGTCGCTCTCGCTGTCCGTCTCGGTGGGCCGGCCCTCGCTGACCAGCTCGCTGCGCTCGTCGTCCGCCTCCTCGCCGCCCTGCAGCTCCGGACTGAGCGCGCTCGACTCCGCCCCCGTCAGGAAGGTGACGGAGGAGGTGGTGGAGTAGTCCGAGGTGATGGAGCTCACCTCGGCCCCCGCGGAAGCCCCCGGCCCCGCCAGGTCCGGAGCCGCGCCGGAGATCCACTTCCTGGGTCGCGCCCTGGGAGCCGAGGCACCGGAGCTGATGGTGCCCAGGTCGGAGGTGTCCTCCAGCTGGGAGGGGGGGGTCCGACAGGGAGGACTTCCCCAGGGACAGCAGGCGGGGGCTGGGGGAGGCCGACAGCTTGGGCGGGGGGGAGGGAGCCGGCGACGGCTGCCTGGACGAGGGCCGGTCCCTCAGGAAGAAGGAGTTCCGCTGCTCCTTCCTGGTTTTGGGCGTGAGCTCCACAGCTCCCCAGCTGGCGTCCTTCTCCTGGGCGCGTGTCGTCTGGTCCGGCCCGGCGCGGGGCTCCTGGTGGTTCTGCTGGGCTCCGGCGGGCTCCGTCTGGAGGAACACGGCGTCCAGGTCGTCGTCGGAGCTGCTAGGCTGCGGCTTCTCCTTGGGCTTCTTTCGTTTGCGGCTGGCTGCAGCAAAGATGGAGGAGACCAGGTGGTCTCGGCTGCACTGGTCCTTCCCTGACCCCCAGGAGCCCTGGAGAGAGAGAGGGTGGGGATGAGTGTGAGAAAGAAAGCAGAGAGAAGGAGCAGGATAGAAAGAAGAGCAAAGGAGAGGAAAACACAAACAATCAACACACAGTCTCCAAGTTATGTCTTCTTTTGTGGAGCAGAGAAATACAGCAGCTCTAGAAAGCGACCTCAACCACCCCCCCCCACTATCTCCTGCCTGAGTCCTCCAGCCTGCCCGTTCTCCACCTGTTCCTCTGAAAGCTCCACAGACAGAAGGAGGGTGGACAGAGAAGAGGAGCATTAGTGACAGGAAGACATGTGACCATGCCGGCCTTGCGGCGCTAGCAGCAGCAGCAGCAGTGATACTGAAGCAGCCATCCTGCAGAGCAGCCCTGCATGGAGAAGCCTGATGACGGCCTGCAGGGGGCGCTGTGGTGCCAAAAGCAGGGCGATGCGACCCACGACACAGCAGAACGACAATGAAGAAGCTCTACTGCTACCCTGAGCCCTGCTGCCCTCGTGTGGCCTGGTGTCGCCAAGACATCCAACACATGCAAGTGTTACATGTCCATTCAATAATGTATTATTAAATCGATATTTGAATTTATTTAGTGATACTTTAAATGTATTCAAAGTCAAACGTTCAATTAAATGAAGGAAATACTTTGAAAGTAGTCCCGTGTTTGACGTGTAAAGGCTGTGTTCCCCAGTGCAGCTTGCTGGCCTAGGTGGTTCAGTGTTGACATGCTAAACACAGGGCAGCCCAGGTAGGTTCCTCTGTGTGAGTGAGTGAATGAGTGAGGGAGTGAGGGAGTGAACGAGTGAGTGAGGGAGTGGCTCCACAGCAGGAAGTGTGCATGTGGCCGCTGGTCTGACCTGGGCTCACCTACCTCCTCTCATCCCCACACTAGCACGAGGCCTGACAGAAGGATCCGCTCACACACTCACCTTAGACTTTGCTGAGTCACTAGTGGGTGAATCTGCATGAGATGGGGCAGAGAGAAGAGAGAGGCACATGTTAGAAGGGGACCAAATACACTGAAAGAGAACGCTACAAACAATAAAAACAATAAAAACACATCCATGAATATGTGCTGTGAGAGAGAGAGGGAGGGGGGGGAGAGAGAGGGGAGGGAGAGAGTACCAGAAGCATGAAGGAGCAGTGAGCATGGTAGACGGAGACACAACACAGATGGTCCTGGGCGAGGGTGACAGGGTTACCAGGGTGACAGGGTTACCAGGGTGACAGGGTCAGCACAGAGACACGCAGGCCATGCACACACACACACACACAGGGGCTCTCCAGTCCACTCAGATCACCAGGCCTCCTCAGGGAGGCGTTCTTTCCCAAACCCCAACACACACACCTCTGATAGTGTACAGGCATGTATGTACTGGTTCTCCCTGTGTTTACAGATGCCACAGTGCACGCGTGCTTATCCAGGAGGACAGGGGGCTGCCAGGGGGCTGCCAGGGGGCTGCCAGGGGGCTGCCAGGGGGCTGCCAGGAGGCTGCCAGGGGGCTGCCAGGGGGCTGCCAGGGGGGCTACTGGTCTCTGGAGAGACTGGCAGGCGTCAGGATACTGAGTGCGGCTGTGGTGATGAAGGGAGACCAGGATGTCCACCAGCAGGTGAGAGACAGGGGGGGATGTAGAGAGGGCCATGCACAAACACACTATCACTGGCTATCGTGTTTCATTCTAGATAGTAAACTAAAACGAATAAACTAAAGCTATATTACTCATCTGACAAAAAAAATGAAGGACTTTGAAAGGAGCCCTGACACGTTCATTCCCTCGCCGTACAGCTCGATCTGTGTGTTACTTGTGTATGTGTGGGACAGGAGGTTCCCGTGACATGGAGGAAGAGAGAGAGAATTCTAGATGAGACGGCACGGAATGCAGAGGATGGTGGCGTGTGCTGCCATGACAACAGTGACACGGTGACGACAGAGGCGGCGGCTATGGAACGGACCAACGGGCTGGACATGACAGGGGGGGTCACAGAGGGGCTAGCTATGGACAGAGAGGACACTACATGAGAGAATGGTCAGCGAGGGGGGAAACCCTGATACGAATCCGACTGCTGTGTCCTGTGATGCATTTCACATGTGAAGTCTCCTGGCGTATTCATGTGTGTACACAAAAAAACTAAATTTGTACTCGACTGGGACTAGAACCTTTGTGACATAGCCAAGCCCCCCTCCGCGCCCCTTTCACACAGATGGGGGGGGCGCAGTGTGTGTGTGTGTGAGAGTGCAGGTTGACTGGTGAGGTAGACATCTGAGGGGGGTCCATACAGTACCATGGCTATCTCTCTCCCGGCGGGGTAGCTTGCGAGACAGTGGAGGAGACACAGCAGGCTGTCAGACAGCGTCACGGCGTCAGACAGAACGGCGTCAGGCTCCGATACACAACCCTGCGTACCCCTCCGTACGGACGGCACCCCGCATGAACACCGCCCCACCCCCGCCTCCGACACCCTCAGCGGAAGGTTTTTCTTTGTTGCCCCCTTGCCGCCACGCCCCCCCCCACCTGTACCTGGCTGCTTCTCCTCTCTGGCTGGTTCTCTCTGCCGGGGGGACGCTCAGGAGACGCGAGGGGTTCGGCAGACTAGGCAGCTACAGTGAGGGCAACAGTCCTGCTTCTTCCTACAGTCCCAGCTGTCCATCGCGGACACTATAGAGTCCATCAGAGACATGGCGGCGTGATAGGCTCCTCCCACGTGGCCTGTGTCAAGATCATGTATGTGTGAGTGCTCGGCCTCTACGACACCCGACAGAGCCTCACTACAGACAGAGGGATCAGAGGGGCGTCGTTGGCTTTGGGCCTCGCTTTGGTGGTCTTTTTGGGAAAGAACATGCCGTGTTAGTGCAACAGTAGGCGGGGGGGCGGGGGGGGGGCGGATAGACAGCCCGGTGGATTTTAAGAGGAGGAAATAAAGGGGTCAAAAGGAGCGAAAGGATAAGACGAACAAAGGAAGAACCGTTTCCCAAGCTGAAAGAATAAGAACGGAGAAACAGAAACCGAGTTCTCAAACAAAGAGAAACGAACGGGGAGGGGGGGGTGGGGGGTGAGACAAACGACTTTGGCCTTTTGACCAATCAGAGCTTACGAAACCCAGTTGGAGAAAAGACCAAAAGACAGTTTGTCCTCCTAAACCCACACGGGCGCCAGGACTCGCGATTTAGCCAGAAACATTTCAGTCTGCTCACGTCGGAAGCAGATGAAGCCTGAGGAAGCGCTTCGGAGAGGAAGCCAGCTTGGACTCATCCAGAGAAGCTCACAGCATGACACAGACTACACCCCAGCTGAGGAAACACAAGTCCCCCCCCCACCCCATCACCCCACCACCCCCTCCCCCCAGCCCCCAGCCTCGCTGTGGCGACCGGGGGGACAAGCTAGCTCAGACAGAGGAAGGTGGACCCACCACAGCGCTGGCCTGGTCCAGACCACACGTTACCTGAGACTTCCCCCTGCGAGGCTGCCGTCCGCCCGATGTTGGTGAGCAGGTGGTCGATGTTGGGCACCGGCTGAGACTCCACCGCGCTCTCCTGCCGGGACAGCGTCTGCGGGGGGGGAGACACACGGACACAGCGGGACGCTTAAGGCCCGGAACGTTTCCCGCCGAGGGAGGACGTGATGGTGCTGACCCCAAGCTCCTCCACAGAGAGATAGACAGGTCGATTCCCCTCCCCACCCGTAACGTCTACACCTACCACAGGCTCTCCGTCACCCTCCTCTGTGAAGAACCAGTCGTACTAGAAGAGACCAAAGGAGATGGGGTGTTACTTTAACGACGTGGCATGGAAACAGAGCCTGACGATGACCGGCGTTACTGTAACCACAGCAACAGTAGGGAGGAGAACTCACGTGCTGGATGAGGGTCTCTACGATGCGGTACTGGTCAGGCATGTGGATCACCATGTGGGTCATGTTGTCCTCAGAGCTCCTGACCAGGGTGGGGCCAAACACGATGGCCAGGTTCCTGGGTTCCATCTGACAGCAAGACACAACAGGGAACAGAGAACGGGGAATATGAAGACTTGGATTTTTGACAGAAAATGATATATGATATTTTTGTTTGGGTGAGCCAAACCCCAAAACACTACCTAACATTCTGTGAACGTACCTTGTTCTTATCCGAGTTGTCCGCCACAGTCTTGAGGTGGGCTGAGAGGAACTTGAGGGTCTCGTAATGGTGGTCTGGTAACTCATGAAGCTGCAGGGAGAAGGTGGTGGAGAGATGACATCATCATCTGAGAGATGGCATCACATCATCATCTGAGAGATGACATCATCATCTGAGAGATGACATCATCATTTGAGAGATGACATCATCATCTGAGAGATGGCATCATCATTTGAGAGATGGCATCATCATTTGAGAGATGGCATCACATCATCATCTGAGAGATGGCATCATCATTTGAGAGATTACATCATCATTTGAGAGATTACATCATCATTTGAGAGATGGCATCATCATTTGAGAGATGGCATCATCATCTGCGGTGCATGGTGATGAGTGCCAGTGTGATCATGAGGAAGGATGTGTCCGTTTAAACTCACCAGCCTCTTCAACACTTTCAGTCTCTCTACTGGATCCTCTGTTCTGTTGGCCTCTATGAAATCTGCATATTTATCTACAGGGCAGAGAGAAACATACTAACATTTACTATGGTTGAATTACAATACTAACTTTGCTATTAGCCAGTTCAAAAACAGGATGCACTAAGTATTTTCTACAATAAACTCTTGTTTTTTCTGAGTAGGTGTAGGTTTAACATTTGTCCACTAGGTGGCAAACTAGCACCATATCTGAATACAAACTTACAGAGACTTCAGATGAAAAGTTGTGGGATTCTCACCATTAGTAAAAAGAGGTTCTGGAAGTTTTCGGAAGAAAGATTTGAGTAAACTGCTGATCACATTCAGGTCCCTCCATTTCTGTCAACGAGAAGAGGACAACAGTTTAGAAAACATGGAGAGAGAGAGAGAGATGGAGGGGGAGAGAAAGAAGGGAAAGAGAGGAGAGGAGCAGGCAGAGAGAGAGAGTCAGTGAAGGGGACTGAGTCAGAGCGAGAGGGGACGAGAGAGCCTGAGGAAGAGAGCGAAAGTAAGGAGAGAGAGAGAGAGCCTCACGTCATCCTGGATGTTGATGTCGTTCATGCCCTTGTTGTTGAGCTCCTCCTGCATGTTGGAGATGGCGGCGTTGTTGCCAGGCACCCTGTAGATGCCCGTGTACTCCAGGCCCCTCTCCTCCACCAGGTGGCAGCACACCTCCACGATCAGGGGGACAAACTGCAGGGGGACACGGGGAGCTGGTCAGGCAAGCAGCTGCGCTTCGCTTCACACCACACGCATGGCAGAAAGCATCCATGTACTGATACAGTACGGTACTGCGTGTCCACGCCAGAACTCCCCTCGCACACTGAGGAACCCATCATGCTCTGTCTCAAACACACACCACTCTTTCTAGAATGGAGCTGTACCTTGTTGGTGACGGCAGGGGGGCAGTCGTCCAGCCTGACCCCGAACGTGACCCCCGGAGAGGGCTTCCTCTCGAAGGGCTTCCTCATCAGGCCGGGGAGGCCCTTCCTCCACGTCCCCTTGTCCTTGGGCGGGCTCGTGTCATCTAGGAGGAACACACACACACACACACACACATCAGTTTTATATTCTTCACATGACAACAACCAGCGTGTGTCACACTGCAATAACGAAAAGGAATTCATGCTGTATGAGGTCCCACTCTGGGTGACAGATACACACATGTCCCTATAGATCATATACGTGTCAACAGAAAGAGAATGTGTCGTATAAATAAAAGGTACCATGAAATAGTGTGTGTGTGTGTGTGCTACCTTTGTGCGTGTTCCTCCTGTCGTCGGTGTTGGGGGAGAGGGGGCTGGAGGCTGGCTTCCCCCCCAGCAGGGTGTGTCTGATGCCGAGAGACTGGCGAGACGCTCTGGGAGAAGGCTCCGTCTTACTGCCCGTCGGACTGGGTCACACACACACACACACACACACACACACACACACACACACACGTTAAGAAGAACATCACATAGGTTTAGCCAGAATGTGTGTGTGTGTGTGTGTGTAGGTGACAAGGCTCCTCCGGCTCACCTCATCAAGACGTTGTACTCTTTGATCTTGCGACTGATGAGGTCCCGGCTGGTGAAGACAGAGTTCTAAAAATAGACACGGCGGGGAGGGAAACGGAGAGGGGAGAGAAACGAGGTCAGAGGTCGCGCAGACGTGATGCTATCCAACGTTCTACCGAGCGGTGTGTGTGTGTGTGTGTGTGTGTGTGTGTCCTCACCTCCTCGTCCAGGTTGCTGTTCTCCTGGACGACCCGTATCCAGGCCAGCATGTCCTCCCTGTCCTCCGCCTGGAACAGGAACTCGCAGTCCGACGTGGTCAGGCGCAGCACGTTCTTGCGTCTCGTGTCGCTGTAGGAGATGTCAATCAGGCAGGCCTTGATGCTGATTGGCTGGGGCTCCGCCTCGGCCTGGGAGTTGGCGTGGGCCCGCCCCTCCTTCTTGTCCTTGTACAGGCAGAGCGTGTGGCCTCGCAGCACGGCGTACATCTGTTTCCACGGACGCATCCCTCCGCCCGCCCGCTGCAGTCCCAGGGGGGGGAGAGAGAGAGAGAGAGAGAGAGAGAGAGAGAGAGAGACAGAGAGAGGGTTACATCACACAACATGTCTAACTGACATGGCTTTGATCCATCTGGGCTGAGAGTGCTCGATGAACAGCATGAAGGTCTCTCTGTGACTAAGGTGTCTCTCGGTGACTAAGACCAGCTCAACTGCAGTCAGACAGCTCTGATGCAACATGTTACAGTATTATTATTAGTCTGTCTGTCTGTCTCTCTCACACACACACACACACACACACAGTAATTAAATATGACAGAAACCAGAGGGTTCTTTTTCCTTGTGTCATTGTTCTTCACAAACCATGTCAGTTAGCCTGAAGGTTTTCCCTGACACACGACTTCAATCGGGACAGGTCTTACGTGAGGGTGTGTGTGCGCTACACACACCTTGCTCTTGTCCGAGTTGAGCTGCTTGAAGTGCAGCCAGCCCTCCTTGGTGGCGTCGCTGAAGATATCTGAGGAAGAATCTCTCCTGGATCCAGAGTCTTCGGAGGACCGGTCCACTGCCTACAACACACACAAACACACAGTTTGGTCTATCTATCCTTGTGGGGACCCAGAATTCAGTCTGTTAGAAATCCAGTTAACCCCTAATCTAAACCTCACCATAGCCGCTCCTAACGTGAACCTTAAAACTCTCCCTAACACCAACCCTTACTGTCATTAACCCCGACACTAAGCAGAACCCTAACCCCCTAGAAAATAGCAACGTCAGCTTACCATCCCTTGTGGGGAATTCTGAACGTAAAAACAAGGGCCAGGGACGTTGCACCCCAGCCAGGTCCAACACACAGGACACACGCGCTAAATACATTCAAACTAGGTCCCTGGATAGACAAAGGCGTCTTGGTTTATCCAGGCGGCCCTGCTTTCCATACGAGCGCTCTGAGGACTATCTCTACCAGTCCCTCAGGCAGGCAGCTTCTATCTTCAGGGTGGTGAGCTGAGAGCTCAAACCTCACCCCAGAACAGACAGAGCAGATCCAAGACGGGGTGGATCCACACGGGAATGAATGAATGAATGAATGCTTTTTTTGGGAATAGATCAATAAAAAGAGGACGAGGAGAAAATGACAGAAGCAGAGGAGAAGAAAGGAGAGGAAGGTAGAGGCTTGTCTATGTTGCTAGTCAGACTCACCTTCCTAAGGCCTTTCAGCCCGGGGACCTCTTGTATTGACCTCCTACAGAGAAGCACACAGACACGTCAACACTCCTCATCCTCACGCCCTTACCTTCACAACAAAGTCTTCTGTACACACGTGGCTACAGCCTCAAAAGGAAGCAGTACATGTCATCAGGGTATGTCAGGCCATGAGGGGTCTGGTCAGTGAGCTCTTACCCCAGGCCCTCCTCGCGGTAGTTATCCAGGCCCTCGTCACACGACTTGGATCGCTCCGTTTTGGTACCAGAATCCGAGTCGATGATTGTGAGCCGCATCGAGTCTAGAAGGAAAAAAACAGAAAAAGAAGATGACGAACAATCGCATCAACCGATGGCTTTCGCCCGCGTCAAAAGATATGAGCCGAATGGGACGGCCTCACCTTGGTCATGTGACAGCTGTCGACGAATGAGAGGGGAGGGCGACGTGGGGCTGGGGGACATGGTGGTGATGACGGGCGTTCCGGATATCACCGCCGACGCCGTGATGTGCGTGGCCTCCAGGTCCATGCTGGGACTGGACGGTTCATCTGGGGACGGGTCACACGGAGAAACTTCGAGAACTGACCAGCCAATACCGCTACTGTGATGATGAATAACTCCCTCCCATCCCTCGTCTCTGCCTGGCTCTACATCACACCTGAACACAGTCACACCTCGTCTCGGAGAGAGGCTCCTTATCTCTCCTTAATGACACAAACTCACGCAGCAAGCGACCGCAATAAAACACAAATGTTCCGATAAGCCGTGTCTAAACACACAGTCGGTGTAGATGAGGAGAGAGACGGTGCTCGTGCTGTGAAGAGAGGCGTGTTCTCCTGGGAGGCTGTCGGTAGGATGTTGCAAATCCCTCGACTGCCCTTGGTGGTTTACACCTTAGACACACATCCACACCTACTGAATAACGCACACATGCACACAAATGGCCTCACGCACGCGCACACACACTGTAGAACAGACGCATCATGTACCACATACTGTATTTCACATCCTGACACACACACACACACACACGCAAGGCGATGACAGGCCGTATCCCAGGCGATGACAGGCCGTATCCCAGGCGATGACAGGCCGTATCTCAGAGACAGATACCACCCAGATGAACAACCCTTAAAACAAACAAGCAGCGCTGATCCAGGTCTGGATAGTTCCAGATATGCTTCCCTGGCAGACGGGTGACTAAGACCTGCTCACCTGCAGCCAGACAGCCATCAGCTGTGACCAGCTCACCTGCAGCCAGACAGCCATCAGCTGTGACCAGCTCACCTGCAGCCAGACAGCCATCAGCTGTGACCAGCTCACCTGCAGCCAGACAGCCATCAGCTGTGACCAGCTCACCTGCAGCCAGACAGCCATCAGCTGTGACCAGCTCACCTGCAGCCAGACAGCCATCAGCTGTGACCAGCTCACCTGAAGCCAGACAGCCATCGGCTCTGATGCAACAATGTTACAATATGACTATGAATGTCTCTGTATCCGCCTCTCCATCTTTTCCTTTCTATCTCTCTGTCTCTCTCTCTCTCTCTCTCTCTGCCTCCTGTGTTTTGCTTTGTGTGTTGCTCCTTCTCTCAGAGTTTTGTAAGAGCACACATACGCTGATCAAAACACCTACGGGAAAGAGCGATTGGAGTTCCAGTAAACGTGTTGGACCGTCACCAAGATTGCTCACGGTTTCTCTTCAGCTAAAGTCAAAGCGTGCCCCGGTGTCGTAACTCGCTCTGAACCCCAGCGAGCTCTCAGGAGCGTCACCCACGACGCCGCTACACAGAAACCCTGCTAAAACAACAAGCAGTCCTGGAGATTACATTCCTGCGCGCACCGCAGCCAAACCCCCCCCCCATGTGACTCAGATGAATATGAACCATCTGATCTGGTTTCCCCACCACCCCGATTGCCACATGCCACTTTCTTTTTTCCCGGCCCTCAACGCCACCTCCCAGATCGCTCTCTCCACGACCAGACATCGCATGTCCCTGCCAGGAGCGATGCTGCCTCTCTTACATATATAGATATATATAGATATAGATATGTATCTTCCTGTATATGAAGGTAGATGACCCCTGGGGGGTGATCTCTGCTGACGAGAGGAAGGTGAGTCGTCAAGGGAACGACCCCAGGTGATGGGGTGGTTAGGGGTCAGGCTGGGTCTGTCTCTTCGGCGAACACGTGAATCACAAGCACCACAGCCGAGCCTAATCAGAGCAAATACCTCCCACGTCAATTACGAACAAAGAAAGAAAACGGCATAAACAAACACAATTCGATACCCATTCCTATCCGACAGCTCCCAAAGCCTGGCCCTGTAATTACCAACATCCGAGGTTCTCTTGGGGGAAAAACCAAACAAAAGGTCTTTAAAGTGGTTGAGAAACCATCTCGAACATTAGCATAGTCCGGTCCGGTCCAGCTTCAGAGTCCTGTTCAGCTCCCTGTACAGGCCAGCATGTGGAGCAGACACGCAGTGTTCAGCCGGTGTTGCAGGGCTGCTGGAGGTTATTATGAAACCCAAGAGAAGGAGGTCGCTGCAGGAATGTTCTCAGCCGTGTCACAGACCATAAGGAGAGCACTGCTATCACGTTTCACACTTTCAACAGCAATCGAGATCGAAAATAACCTTTCGGAATAGGTGTGTGTGTGTGAGTGTGTGTGCCTCTCTCTCTCTCTCTCTCTGTTATGCTCTGTGTGTGTGTGTGTGTGTGTGTGTGTGTGTGAGTGAGTGTGTGTGCCTCTCTCTGTTATGCTCTGTGTGTGTGTGTGTGTGAGTGCCTCTCTCTCTCTGTTATGCTCTGTGTGCGCGTGTGTGTGTGTGTGTGCCTCTCTCTCTCTGTTATGCTCTGTGTGTGTGTGTGTGTGTGCACGCGCGCGCGTGAGTATCATATCAGAAGGTGAATCCGTCACTTCCCCCTGCAGAGCAGTGTCACATGACTCCCCACCTGATGTCAACATGCCAAAATTGTTTTACCTCTCGGAGCATGGCTCCCTGCGAGTCAGTCACAGACTACTAACATCTCCACAGACGTGCTACACGCACACACACACACACACACACATACGCACACACACACACCAGCTCGCCGCCTGTACGAACCCAGGAGGAACAGAACATACCCTGCTCTCCAAAACCAACACTCTCCTCGCTGCCTTCATGGAGCAATGTGTCAGACTCAAACGGCAGATGTTAATAAGTGTTCAGGCGCTCCAAAGCTTGATGAATTGACAAGCCAGTTCTCGTTGAAAAGTGTCTGACGTTTGACTTATGACTGAACCGACGCCCTGTTCAGTCATTGTGGCTTATTGCTAAGTGTTTAAAGCGCTACACATTGACGAGTTGTTCTGGTTAAACAGTGTCTAACTTCCTTACAGTAGAAGTCATTGTACTGTAACCTGATTGCTTGATATCTGTGTGTATTTTGTGATAACGGGCCAATATCCAAATTCTCGTTTCACTGCCTTGAAATTTGCCTACAGCATACAATGCCATAGGAGGCTCCCTGACGAGGACATCTAATCAGGAAAGTACTGTCCATGTAATCTCTCTCTCTCTCTCTCCCCTCTCTCCCTCTCTCCCTCTCTCCCTCTCTCTCCGTGTGTCTCCCTCTCTCTCTCCCTCTCTCTCCCTCTCCGAGTGTGCCGTGCGGTAGGACAGAGGAGTCTTGTCTCTCTGGGTTACATACACAGCTGTCATGTCTTCACACGCGATCTAACAAGACAAGAACAACAATCATCTTAACAGCCTGCTTGTAGCCAGCCCCCCCATCCAGGAGACAATATCAAAGATTAACATGTTATCATAACAGACACACACAGACACACTGCACACACACACACACACAGTAGACATTCCCACACCTCCCTGAGGGCAGGAGGAACCAGATACAGGAGTTGTGTTAATAAAGGCTGAATCATACACTAGCAAGATCCCCTCCAATGACTTAGGCTAGCAGTTGCGTACCGTCTACTGTATTACCTGGTTGGCTGTGTGCCACCGAAATGTCTGATTAAAATACACACCTACAAGCACACACAGATGAGCACACACAAAAACGTTAAAGAAACGCACATAAACTGCCCCCACTTCCCTAGAGCCTCTGTTATAGAGAGCTCTCGTCATGGTAACGGTTACAGTAATAAAAGGATGGGAAACAGGAAGTGCAGGGTGCGCGTGGCTCTTACCGATGAAGGGGATGGAGTCCAGCGAGTCGCCAAGGTTACTGGACCAGGACGCCTTCCTCTGGTCTGCCAGCCTCCTCCCCTGTCCCCTCCCCCTGGGCCTCCCCCGCCAGCCACGACCCCCCGGCCTCCAGGACAATGGATGGCGGCCGGGCCGCCGCCCCTCCCTCGTGGTCGTTGACAGCCAGGATGTAGGAGGGGTGTCTGAGGGGCGTCGGCCCGGAGACCCGCTCTCTCCTCAACACCACCACCGTGGCGTCGAGGCCCTCCACACCCTCCCCCGGACTCCCGTTGGTCCGAACCGGGAGCGCTGGGCTGCCCTCTTTGACCTTTGGCCTGAGGGTCAGGGCTCCGTTGGGGGCGGAGGGGGCGGGGCCGGCCTGCAGCTGTTTCTGGACGGGGCCGGAGCAGGAGGAGGACCTGAGGCTAAGCCCCGCCCCCTGCCTGCCCTCCTGCAGGCTGTCGGCCCGCCCCCGGAGATGGAGGCGCAGCAGGGGCGAGGCGTGGCCCAGGTGGTTGCCCATGGCGTTGTGTCTTTGGTCTTTGAGCGGGTCTGTGGTCTTGCTGATGCTGTTGCCGGGGGATAAGGCAGGCGAGGGGTCCGCAGGGGGGTTCTTGACGGGCAGTCGAGAGGGCCTGCTAGGAGCAGGCAAGGCTGTGTGTGTCAGGATGTCCGTCCTGGAGGCTAACGCAGGCTCCGAGGCACCTTTAGAGAACGCCGGAGCGACTACCGCCAACCCTGCCCCGGCACCCCCTCTCCCCTCCGCCTCCACCCCAGCCGAGGTCCTGTGTGGCTGGGGTAGAGCTCTGAGGACCGCCCCCTGTCTGCTGGCTCTGGCCTCCTCCCCCCGGAACAGCAGCAGCCTGTCTTCCAGCTGGGAGCGTCCCCCGACGGCCCCTCTCTCCCCGGGCGCCGCGCCCCCAGCCTCCCCCTGCCGGCCCAGGTAGTCGCAGGAGCGAGCCCGTGGCTTGGCCCCTCCCGCCGGGGCGGAGCAGGGCAGGGCGTCCTGGGAGGAGCTCCGGGACCAGTCTATGGGCGGGGCTCCCGGGTCCACCACGGCCCCTCCTAGACTCTCCTGGGAGGCGGAGCGGAGCGGCACGGCCACGCCCCCTCCCGACCCCGCCCAGGCCCCGCGGTCGTGGGAGGCGCTCCTCCGTCTGAACTGCGACCCGGAGGCCACGCGCTGCTGGGCGCCGGCGGGGGGGCGGGGCCTGCTGGGCGTAGGCCGCGTTGGGATTGGCCGCGGCCCGCAGGCTGTCCAGGCGCTCCTGGATAGTGCGGCAGCCGTAGGTGTGCAGCCGCTTGGCGTCGATGTAGTCCTTGTAGGTGGTGTAGTTGCGCCAGTCGATGTTCTTGTGGGGGGAGGCGGTGGGCGTGGCGGGGGCTGGGGGGGAGAGGGAGAGTAGTGGAAGGGCGAGGGGGGTGGGGGGGAGGGCGAGTAGAGGGAGGGGGTGGGCGTGGCGAGGGCGGGGGGGGGAGGGGGAGTAGTGGGAGGGCGAGGGGGGTAGAGGTGAAGGGGTCGCCCCCCGCGGGCGTGACGGGGGTTCGGAGGGAGGAGGGCGAGGCGTGCGCGTCAGGGTAGACGGGTCTGGACCCTGGGGAGGGCAACAGGGAAGGGCTCCCTGGTTTCCCCAGGAGAGGTCTGGGTCTGGCCGAGGGGGCCTCCGGGGGTACCGGGTACCGGATCTCCTCTGTCCTGTGGCTGGGTCCGGCCCGCAGCGAGCGGGAGCCTCTGTCCACCGGGTCTGGAGACGCCGCCGCCACCGCCGCGGGCGTCCTCGCACCCTCACTGCACACGCACGCCACCGTCTGGGTCTTGGGGCTGACGGGGGACGGGGGGGACGGGGAAAACGGGGACCTCCGAGGGGCTCTGCTTGGACGGCGGCCGCCTGATGGCGCCCTGGGCCGGCACGGGGGAGGAGGGGGAGGCGTCCGGGGCCTGGGGCCGTGCCCGACACCTTGGGCTCTATCCTGGGGTAGCAGATGGGCGGAGGCTCGGGGATGTTGCGGGCGTTTCCGCTGTACGCCTCGTTCCCTTTGAGGTATGCATCTTGAGAGTAGGCCTGGGAGAACACAGGGGCGTGGGGTTACACAGACTGCAGAAGCAGGAATTCATGATATAACACCTCAGGGAACATGGCTTGGGGGCTTGGACGTTTCGTTCGCTGCGATTGCCGCACCGGCGCCCGTGCACTACGACAGCACGCTAGCACTGCACCAATCACAGCCAATGCTCCACTGAACTGGACTACTGCCAGTGTTAAGAACACACAGCTGCGCACAGATTAATGACCAGGGACAGAGGAAGTGAACAACTCCTGTTTCTCTGTCCAATTAGCCCTGTCGTTAGACCACTGCTAGCATAACATCGTTAGACTACCACCACACATGTCCCTCTAGCCTGTGTAATCACATACACTCATAAACCCACCCAATCACTCCGACAATGTCATTGGAAGCCAAAAACTAAACAAGCCCCTTCCCCCAGACATCTCTACATCCAATAGCGAGGGACAGTGGTGAAGAGGTCATGTGACCCTCCAGTTACACACCACAAGAAATCGGATTGTAAAACAGATGTGTGTTTTGTCAGGGTGTGAGAGAAAGCAAGAGAGAGAGAGAGCGCGAGAGGGAGATATGGAAGAAAAGAGAAAAAGGGAGCGAGAAGAAGGATGAGAGATGTACATAAAGTGAGAGAGTAAGAGAGAGATAAAGAGAGAGTAAGAGAGAGAAAGAGAGAGAGTAAGAGAGAGAGAGAGAAAGAGAGAGAAAAGAGAGTAAGAGAGAGAGTAAGAGAGAGAGAAAGAGAGAGATAGATATAAAGAGAGGTCAGAGTTCCAGGGCCCAGTATAACCCTTAAGGCAGGCTTAAGGAGGAGGCTTACCCACCTGCGGGCGTGCGGTGCCAACACGGAGACACGAGGAGAAGCTGAACGGAGGCCGTCTCCTGGCGCGGCCCGCTAACTCTACCTCGGTCAGCATGCTGCCCTCCCTACCCTGGCACGCCCAGGACGCCAGCAGAAACTACTCAAACAACATCCAGCCCTGCCAGGGAGAAACTGGCCCACTGTCTTTCCCCCCGAGGGACGCAACAAACCAGAACTAGCGTTGTTTTCTTTCCTGAGGACTTTCAGCTCCAGTGGGGAGTGTGCGTGCGGCGCGTCTGCATCCTGGAGCTGGGAGCTCTCTGGGAGCTCCGAGAGAGTGAGCAGGAGGAAGAGAGGGAGAGACAGAGAGAGGGAGAGGGAGGGCGCCGAGTTGGACTTTAATCGATGACGCTCCACCTGTGGTGTCGGCTTACGCTCGCCCCTCCCTTCCCCTCCCCTTCCCTTCCCTTCCCCTCCCCTCCCCTCCCCTCCCCTCCCCTTCCCCTCCTCACCCCCATTTGCATAAGTCCCGATGGTGTAACAGAGACGCGCGCACCGCGCTGATGTCAGATAGGCAGCAGGACAAACAGAGGAGGACGCGATCGACTTCAGATGTTTCTGCTCTGAGAGCGTTTGAAGTCCCTGCCAGCCACGAGGCATGCGGCGAGGAACAGCTCTCCCACGCAGAGCGCCGTGGACGAGCACTCGGCTCCGTGAGAGAACCCACACATCAAATACAAACTGGACAGTGACATGGGCCACCACAGACATATTGAACACAAACACTTATGAGAGGACAAGACAGAATGGGTGACACATTAGATCCAGGTGCTTAATAATAGTTATTAAATATGTATTAAAAGCCCCTACAGAATGCATATTTATACAAATATGTGACAGTAAGACTATACAAGATTCAATAATATTAGTAAGGCTCAGGGTTATGGCTAAGGGTTATCGTATTATGAGATAAGTTAATAGGTATTAAGGCTCTTAAAAGATGCTTATTAACATGGTGTTAATAAGACTTACTAACTCACTAAAGCCTTAATACATAGCGCTGCTTACAGCACCTGGATGTAACGTGTCACCAATGACAGGCAGAGTTAGTGTCCCTTCTTACCAGAGCAGAGATGTCCCTGGAAAACTGCAGCCCCCAGATTAGATGCAAGCAAGAGAGAAGAGGAAGACAGAGAGAGAGACAGAGAGAGAGACAAAGAGAGAGACAGGGAGAGAGACAGGGAGAGAGACAGCAAGGGGAAAAAAGAGAAGTACAAAGATGAGTAAGATGGGCCAAACCGAGGTGGACGGTTGGTGGAGCCGGATGGATCCTTCTGTTACTGTACTCCAGCGGGCGCTAAAAATACTCTCTTCTGTGTGAGCGCTGGAGGCCCACTGTACAGAGGCAGGAGGGAGAAACCCAGGAGGAGGAGGAGGAAAGGAGTGGAGGAGGAGGAGGAGAGGAGGAGGAGTCACGTTCTGCCCTCCACCTGGGTGAACTCTGTGTCCCTCTGCGACCGTCATCCGCCCTTCATCACCTCCTCCCGCCTGTCATCCAACCGCTGTCAGCGTACACTGAGCCCTGGATCCTCACAGCGCTCTCTCTCCTCTGCTCTCTCTCTCTCACTCTGCTCTCTCTCTCTCCCTCTGCTCTCTCCCTCACTCTCTCTCCTCTCTTTTTGTCGCTCTTTCTATCTCTCTCCCTCCTCCCCTTCTCTCTCTCTCTCTCTTGCTTCATATAGCTTCTGTTTGATCTAAAGGCAGCAATAGAAGCTGTCCTCATCTCTCCATACTTAATTATCTCTCCCTCTCCCCTTCTCTCTCCCCCCACTCCCCTCTCTCTCTCTCTCTCTCCCCCCACCCTCTCTCTACCCCCCCTCCCTCTCTCTCTCCCCCTTCCTACCCCCCCCATCCCTCCATGGCAGTCTGTGCTCTCTGGTAAACAGCACGCTGAGGAGTCAGCTGACTGCAGCTTCTCTCCCTCTGGTGTGGGGCGGCTGAGCGAGCAAGTCCTCCGCTGCAGTCCACACACACACACACACACACACACACACACACGGGACCTTGTGGACACCCCTCCTCGGCATCACTCCATGTATACCTCCACTCATCCATCACTTCCTACCCCTCTCCTCTCTCTCTCTCCATTGGTTCTCTGCAGAGGGGGCTCCTGTGTCACACACACACAGGCAGGTGACGTGACGCAGTAGCTCTGTGACGTGCAGTGTGTGTCAGAGCTCGTGTGTCAGAGCTGGTGTGCGAGCCGCGCAGGGCCTCGCCCCGTGTCCAGCCTGCCTGTGTCATCTGCCCAGCTCCATAACCACCCCAGTCATCCCAGCCAGGGACACTTCTAGAACACGGAGGACAGTGGGCCTGAGGACCAGGGTTGAAGACCAGTGGCGTACATACGCTCACGGAGGAGGAGGAGGTGAGGGAGGCTGGTGTGGGGCGTCTCCTTACAGTACATACTGTGGCACGAAGAGGGCGTATGAAAATCTTAAATCTTGGAAACAAGGTCTACTGTTTAAGTCTCTCCTGGGGTGATTTCTGACAGTGAGAAACACATGAATTATGACACATAAATCAGCTTGATGGCGTCTTGCCTAATTACAAAGCCCACACACTGTTGGCACATTTCACCGTCAGACTGATGTGACTTGTGTTAGCCTGTTTAGCGTGAATTGCAGTCAAGCTTTCCAGTGTGCCGGAGGCAAGTTACTGTACTGCAGCTTTCGCCAAGCTTGGGCCTAGCTAGCTATCTGTGCATTTAGCATGACGCTGTGAGCTCCAGTCAGTCTAGGCTTCTATTCCACAGCACAACCATACAGGAAGTCGACAGCGCTGGTTGACTGGGCCGTGCGCGTGTGTGTGTGTGTGTGTGGGGTGGTAATGTCGTCATGGTCTGCCTGAAGGCGGGTGACGGGGGTTCAGTGTGGGGGATAAAAAGGGCGTGCTCCTCTCCCCTTAATCTCTCCCTCTTTCGGTCTCTCTTTTTTCCCCTCTCTCTCCATCTCTCCCTCCCACTCTATGCCTCCCTCTCCGTTTCTCCCCCTCTCCCCCTCCCTCCCCTCATCCCCTCTCCCCCCTCCTCTCCTCTTTCTTCCTGGCCAGTAAACCCCAGCTGGCAGGTAATCCATGAGAAACAGAGAGAAGTGGTTTAGCTGGACCGAGTGGGGCCGCATTAAGAGCTAATGCACCAGCGGAGCAGGCTGAGAGCAGGGCTGCACGTCCCTCAGACACGGGAAGGGGAGACGCTCGATAGACGGGGCACAAATGGTCCGAGTGACGTTCGTCCAAAGATGGACGTCTCACTTCTGCGATGTGTTCAGACCTCCTTCCTCGCTGGGTCTCCCTAACCTCCTAAAGGGAAACAGTCCGCTCAGACACGTCACACAGTCATCTGTCTACAGCGGACGAGGCTACGGGCTAGCAGTCCCCTACTTCCTGTCTCGTAACCCTGTCAGTGTATCGCTCGGTGATCAGCGTGTCGTCTACGCCCCAGACACGAGGCCGTGCCGGGGTGAGTCTGCTCTGCTTACCAGCTGCAGAATGTCCTCGTCCTTTGGCATCACGCAGAGCTCCAATGAGGTGTCACTGGGAGAAAGAAACACAGGAGAGAGAGAGAGAGGGGAGAGGAAGGAGAGAGAGAGAGAGAGGGGGGAGAGGAAGGAGAGCGGACAGAGAGATGAGAGGAGAGAGATAAGAGAGGTGAGTGTATAAGCGTCACAGTTTCAGCAAACAGTCCATCCTGTATGTACTTGACTGCGCCGCCTGTTTACTGTTTCCCTGGAGGTTTGAACCCTTTTGGATTTGGATGCAGTTTGCTCTCCGTGACTTCATTTAGCTTCCCAAAAGAGTGCAGCTACACTGCCAGGGGGGCAAAGTGTATCACTGATAAAATCACTTTATTGCAGCAAGCGATATCCTGTTCCACTCTACGGATCATTCTGGAGATCTGACCAGGGCTGAGCTTCCCTGTCCGAGCTACGCTAATCGGACGTAGACCACATGAACACCAAAGTAATTCCAAACAAATGCACTCGTGACGATTGCTACAGGTACAGTACGTCTTCCTACATACCTGAGGTGTGTTATGGGAAATGTAGTTCCTTACCTGTTCTGTATCAAGGCTATCACTTGGGAGTACGTCTTTCCGATGATGCTCTCTCCGTTCACCTTGACGATGCGGTCCCCTGGAGAGAGGAGCAGGGAAGGAGAACACCGTGTGAGCCTGCGTTGTCTCCCATGTTCCCCAGTGAACCAATCAGCAGTCACTGACAGGCCACACAGCAAGAGAACCTCAGGCGGGCCCTCCTGCCAGAACAGTGCTGCTCACGTCCTCACGCGTGGTTACGTGTGTCAAGATTCTCAACAGTGTGGTTCCGTGTGCGGTGCTCAGTGTGTTCCGGAGCGAGGATGTGGCCTGGAGTGTGGATAGCGCAGACTGAGATCGCAGAGGAGTAGCAGAATCAGAGTCTCGGGGCTGAAGCTTGTTTATAGAGCAGGGACGGCTTCAGGATCTGCATTCATTCAAGAGTTCTGATGATGCCATCTACAGGAAGCGTTGGAGGGAGTAGGAGGGGGGAGGGGGAGAGAGATAATGGTGGGAACGCCAGACTGGCCCTCCGCCCCCCCCCTGGGAGGAACCTCTGCTGATAAAAGGAAACCAAGAGCTTGTATCCCACCACTTAACATTTCCTGTAACACACTCTTCCAGTCTAGCGCCAACGCCGACGCCGTTAACAACGTCTAAAAACTGCCAGGGTTTTCTGGAACCTTAATCGTGTTCTAGTGGTTTCTGTAAAAGGAACTGCATGAGTTGCTTTGTTTAGTCACGCCAATGAACAAGGAAGTGGATATTTTATTTCAGAGCATTCAGTACATTTCCAGTAACTTTGCTTCCTGGAGAAATCTGACGGGGAAATCTGACTACAAAACACAATAGAATTTTTAATTATTAAAAACTTAGTTGAAGTATGACTCGTGCTATTCACACCATGCCAACTGGAGCACTGGTCTCCGTGGAGACGGAGTGTGGGAGGCGTGGCCTGGCTGGCGTTACCTGTACAGAGTCCAGCTCCGTGGGCGGGGCCTCCCTCCTTCACCTGCTTGACGAAGATTGTGTCCATTGGCTCCAGCCTGTTCCGCTGTCTCCCTGGCAACGACACAGCACAACGCACATTAAGGTCACACAGAGGAAGAGCCACTGTGGTATCAGATCTGGGCCACTGGAGTAGCCAGCAAGCACAGCAGCACACTGAGCTAGCGCTAGCTAGATACAGCATCACACTGTGAGCTAGCGCTAGCTAGATACAGCAACACACTGTGAGCTAGCGCTAGCTAGATACAACAGCACACTGTGAGCTAGCGCTAGCTAGATACAGCAGCACACTGTGAGCTAGCGCTAGCTAGATACAGCATCACACTGTGAGCTAGCTGCTAGCTAGATACAGAAACACACTGTTTTACTTTCAGAGGTGTGGGGGCAGAACCAGCTAGCATACTTTGGCTCTGAGGACCAGACAGGCCTTGCATTGATTAGGTTTCTTCAGATTAACATTGGTGGCTGTCCTGGACACACACACTGCTGCAAGGCCAAATGAGACAGCACAGGCTCCACATTGAACAATTACAGGAGCATCGGGGTAGAATGTGAGTGTGACCAGGTCTCCAGCACGTCCAGAGCCAGATGACCTTGGCCAGTGAAAGGTCAACACGCGTGCATGTGTCCCTCTCAGCACGGCTCCCCACCCGCCAGGCTCCCCCACCCTCCCTCCCTCGGCTAGCTCCTGCTTGTCTTTCATCCCTCCCTTCATCCATCCATCCATCCAGTTCTATGCCTAGCTGGAAGATTGTTTTCATTTTTTTCATTTCGGCATACTTGTCATCTGCCCTTCCCCCCCCCACCTAACTCCATTCCTCCAATCATCCCTCCTGCTTTTCCTCCATCCCTCTCTCTGCCTGGATGGAAGGTCCAGCGGACCGGATCACCCTCTGGTGGTGGAGGGCGCTACGGCAACGGATTCATGGTTCATTGTTTTGATGCGTGATCTTGTTTACCGGGCACCGTCACAGCAAAGATGTTGTAAAACATCCACCTTCCTGTACGTCCTCCAGCAAGAACCTGCACTGCCGACCCCCCACCAGCCAGACTAACTCTCCCAGGCAGGTCTCCACCAATCCAACAGAGGGCGCTAAAGGCTCTTCTAAAGACGACTTCTTCCTCACATGCAGGAGAACCCCAAGGGTAAAGCTGTTCACCTTCATGCAGTTCAGCGTGACACGCTCGCGAAACGGCGCCCGCCAGCCGCTCGGAACCCTGGGAAATCACAGGTCGTCTCCGGCTGGAAATGTGTGCAGGATGTTGACATATGATGTTGCCTGTGGATTATGACGGGTCGCTTTTAATCTTCTTTATCTCTGCAGCGGATCGGATCGAGGCTTTAAGAGCAGCCGCCCACAGCCAAGCTAACGCTAAAGACATGCCTGCGTCCAGTAGAGAAGCACTAAACGCTAAAGGACACGCAGACAGTAGGGAAGGGCTGTCAGGTGGAGGAGAGAGGGCCGCTGGCTCTATGAGGAGGTGGATCTGCCCCTTCACACACTGTGGGTCTGATCACAGCTGACATACAGAGAGCAGTAGAGCAGGGGGGGTCTCTCTGCCTCCCAGTACTGCACCACCAGCCCCCTCTCTGGCTGGACCCTGGAAGTCTGCAGTCCTGCAGCACCACTAACCCCCCACCAGCCCCCTCTCTCTGGCTGGACCCTGGAAGTCTGCAGTCCTGCAGCACCACTAACCCCCCACCAGCCCCCTCTCTCTGGCTGGACCCTGGAAGTCTGCAGTCCTGCAACTGGATGAATTGGATTCTATGTGGAGTATCTAAAGCTGTGGACTATGCTATGTCCCTGTCGCAAAGCCGTTGCCGAGATTAAAACAGCCTGCAGAGTGCAGACAGAGCTGGCCCTGCGTGTGTGTGAATTATCTAGTCTGCATTAGAGTACCTTGCCTGCTAGGGTTCTATTCAGCGTGTGAGAAAATGTGCTCTGCTGATGTTTGTGTGTGTGTGTGTGAGTGTGCATGCGTGTGTGTGTGTGTGTGTGTGTGCGTGTGTGTGGCTTGGCTGCTCTCCCTATAGCAGCCCAGCTGGAGTGTGGTTGTGTGGGCTGACTCATCTCTCTCTCTATGTTATGGGTTAGATAATGTTATTGTACCCTGAGCTGGGATGGCTGTCCGCTCCCTGCATTAGCCCTGCCGTAGCACTCTGCGTCCAGCTCTCTCTGGAACACACACACACAAGCGCTCGCTCACAAACACACAAGCACACCCACATGGGCAGACACACACACACAAACATCTAGTCCATTACACGGGTTGACCTCCATGTGCTCTGAAACTTGCCAAGAGACTTCAAAGACAAGTGTTGTCACGCCCTGTTTGTGTTGATCTGCTGGTCTGCTCCGACTGAACGCGTGAGACCCGAGAGGCCCACGACCTCAGCCCTGTCCGGGCAAACACGGGCCGAGCCAAGCTAGGAGACCGCCGCGGTGGGACCGTCTTCAGACATCATCCTCGTTTACCTCCGCGTCGCCATGGCGACCACGCCTCTCACCTCGCAGCCTAACACCGCGTGCAACCTTCCTCCCTCCTCGTGACCTTTGACCTGCCGCTCTGGCCCAGCCTGCACACCGCCTAGCGACAGAGAGGAGAGGTATCCAGTCTGGCCCAGCCTGCACACCGCCTAGCGACAGAGAGGAGAGGTATCCAGTCTGACCCATCTCATATCCTTAAGCAGACACTGTCAACATTCTACAACCAGCTGTCAGTCAAGAAACGTTCCTTTCAGTCGGTGTGTCAATATTCCCCCAGAGTCCTGTCAGCACTGACACCATTGTGGTAGAGGGAGTGAGTGTGTGAGTGTGTGTGTGTGTGCTTGCATGGATGTGTGTGAGTGTATGGGGTAATGCTTCTTATTTTTCCATGTGTATGATTTTCCTTGGAATGTGGACATGAGACAGTGCAACAGAGAAAGACAGAGGGAGAGAGCGAGAGAATGAGAGAGAGAGAGAATGAAAGAGAGAGAGAGCACACACAAATTCAATCCAGCCAGCATCATTCAGATGCCCAAAGCTAACTGAAGCAGGAGATGAAGTCGCCCAAACAACAAGGCTTCAGGAGCAGGGGGAGGGGCTCTGGTCCAGAGCAGGGGGAGGGGCTCTGGTCTAGAGCAGGGGGAGGGGCTCTGGTCTAGAGCAGGGGGAGGGGCTCTGGTCCAGGCAGCGGGAGGGGCTCTGGTCTAGAGCAGGGGGAGGGGCTCTGGTCTAGAGCAGGGGGAAGGGCTCTGGTCCAGAGCAGGGGGAGGGGCTCTGGTCCAGAGCAGGGGGAGGGGCTCTGGTCTAGAGCAGGGGAAGGGCTCTGGTCCAGAGCAGGGGGAGGGGCTCTGGTCTAGAGCAGGGGGAGGGGCTCTGGTCTAGAGCAGGGGGAGGGGCTCTGGTCCAGAGCAGGGGGAGGGGCTCTGGTCCAGAGCAGGGGGAGGGGCTCTGGTCTAGAGCAGGGGGAGGGGCTCTGGTCCAGGCAGTGGGAGGGGCTCTGGTCTAGAGCAGGGGGAGGGGCTCTGGTCCAGAGCAGTGGGAGGGGCTCTGGTCCAGAGCAGTGGGAGGGGCTCTGGTCCAGAGCAGGGGGAGGGGCTCTGGTCCAGAGCAGGGGGAGGGGCTCTGGTCCAGAGCAGGGGGAGGGGCTCTGGTTTAAAGCAGGGCTGGGGAAGGTGGGGTGTTTTAAAAGCCCTCTGGAGAATTTGGGGGAATTCTATTTTCTCGTGCTGTAGCTTGCTGTGAGATCTCCGTGGCCGCCCACCAGAATGTGCCAGAAACGGAATACTAATCCAATATCTCCAGCGAGAAGTTTCACACAGAACGAGAAAACAAATATTTGAACAGATGTCGATTTTTTATAATGCTTCTTCTTCTTTTGGTGGGTGGGGGAATAGGGAGGGGGTGTGGGGGGATAGAAGTACCACAGCTTCACAAGCAGAACACAACATGCCTCATTTGAATGTCCTTCTGCAACAGTGCAGTAAAACACACAGGCTGAGAAAGAATAAGAGAGGAAGAAAAGAAAGAAAGGAACAGAGAGGGAAGGGGGACTGGTGACAGTGACGGAGAGGAGAGGGGGGAGAGGAGAGGAGAGGAGAGGGGGGAGAGGAGGGGAGAGGAGAGGGGGGAGAGGAGAGGAGAGGGGGGAGAGGAGAAGGGGGAGAGGAGAGGAGAGGGGGGAGAGGAGAGGAGGGAGAGTGTGAAAGACAGTACCAGCCATGTTGGTGCGTATACAGTCAGCGTGACAGCCAATATAAGACAGATGGGCTGCACTTCCCCACACACACACACACACACACACACACACACACACACACACACACACACACACAGAAAATCATTCATCATTCTTCTGTCTCCATGTTTAGATTGTGACAAGGTTCCCCCGTCTAGGCAGGCTGTGTGTGTGTGTGTATGTTTCTGGGGTTTCCAGCGGCAACACCCAGATAGTCAACATGCGGTGAGCAGAACCCCTCTTTCCAAACAGCAAACAGCCACATCACACACTGGCACCGAGTCCAGGAAATAAACGATACTGCTGTTCAGCAGGGAGGCTGGGGCAAGGGCTGGGGCTAGGGCTGGGGTGGGGACACAGCCTGGACATATAAAGCCTCTAGTTCCAGTACTAACTAGCAGAGACAAAGGCACAAGGTGACAGTAACACCCAGTCCCTAGCTGCTGGGGAGCTGTCCCTGTAAGGAGTGTGGAGGACAGAGGAGCCTGCAGGTCACTGTGCAGCCAGGCCCAGGCCAGGGTGCTGATGAACCTGGCAGCATGGCAGCATGGCAGCATGGCAGCGTGTACCAGGACGGTATGAGAATCCAGCAGGCAGGAGTTAAAGGGGCCGTGATTCATCTTCTCTTGAGCCGAGTGCTGAATGGGATCCCCCTACACACACACACACACACACACACACACACACACACACACACACACACACACACACACACACACACACACACACACACACACACACACACACACACACACACCATGGAGATGTACACACAGGTAGGTGTACACATGCTGCAGGCACTCACACAGGCACACAATGGACATGCGTGCGCGCACACACACACACACACACACACACACACACACACACACACACACACACACACCCCCTAAGGCTTTCCTGCTGCCACAGCAGGACCCTGTGTTGATTTATGTTTCAGCTCCTGTGGAGAGGTGTGTGTGTGTGTTTATGCGTGTACATAATGTGTGTGAGTGCCGGGGAGGGGGGGGGGCAGTTCTGAGGAATGCGACACCGAGAGCCAACACCATACAGGAACTCACCACGGCTCACCTTCCAGCTCATACCCCCAGCGCCACACGCATCACGCTGTCGTCACGCCGATCCTTCCACCGTGGATCGCGATCGAAAACACACGCATGAAACGTGACTCCCCAGAGAGCGCTCCGGGGCACACAGTGGGACAGCAGGGGAACCAGCGCCGGGGCAGAACGCCCGGGCTAAATCGATCAGGCGCACGGGGGTTAGCTAGCGTCAGCGTGGAAGCGCTGTATTGACGTTGTGACGGAGCGACGCAAAAGGATGTGGCCTTGTCCCCGGGGCCTGGTGTCACTGGTGAGAGGTGGAGCAGCTGGTGGCAGGGGACCCTGCAGGGAGGCTAACACAACCCTGTCATGCTATCAGCTACGTGCAGCAGAAAGGGTGTGTGTGTGTGTGTGTACAGTAATTTCCAGGGGCTGCGGATGAAGCCCAGCAGTGGACCCTCTGCAGCCAAGCTGTGCTGGTTACAGACGCGAGAGAAAACAGTGTGTGTGTGAGTGTGTCGGTGTGTGTGTGTGTGTGTGTGTGTAGGTGCATGTATCCTGACTGAGCCAGTCCTCTGTGACCAGCCCTCCATACCCAGCCTCACAGCTGCAGTGCAACATGGAACCACACCACCCAGAACACCACCATAGGGTCGGGGGAACCACACCACCCAGAACACCACCACGGGGTTGGGGGGAACCACACCACCCAGAACACCACCATAGGGTCGGGGGAACCACACCATCCAGAACACCACCATAGGGTCGGTGGAACCACACCACCCAGAACACCACCATAGGGTCGGGGGAACCACACCACCCAGAACACCACCATAGGGTCGGGGGAACCACACCACCCAGAACACCACCACGGGGTTGGGGGTGAACACTGAGGGACCGCACTTCCTGTCGCAGCTACCGTACAATCCCGGCAGGGACACCACACACACACAAGCTCTGACCACACGCCTGTCTACCGTCGGTCAGGCAACAGGGAGAGAGAGAGAGAGACGCGCAAAGGCTGCTGGGACATCTGTTTGAGAGTTACGGATATGGCTTTTCACCGACGCCGTTAGAAACAGGAAGTGCTCGCTACCCCATTCCAAGTCAACACGATATGAGCCACTTGTTGTGGAGGCTTCCATTTCTACGGGACTGGAGGGTGTAGAGGGAACCAGAGAAAACAGGAAGTGAACAGGAAGTGGGCTCACTCACCTCGACTGCCGTTGTCCTCATCCTGAAAGAGAGCACAGAGGAAAACAAACATCAGAGAAATCACTCACTTTTGGGGTTTATTTCCTCAATGAAGGCAGAGTGGATGACTGTACAATACGGAGAGAGAGATAGAGATGGGAGGGATGGAGAGAGGATAGAAAGAGAGAGGGATAGAGAGAGGACGGAGAGAGGAGCCAGGTGTGTGCTGTCAGTAAAAGCTGGGCCTAACTGGAACCCCAGTGAGAGCGTGCCAGGGCCAGGGCCAGACTAGCCCCTCTGCCCCGTCTGAAGAGAAAGTCCACTTCCAGTCCAGTGTTTGTTTTCTTTCCATTTCCTTAAAGCCTAAATCCTTCATTTCCTCCAGGGGTAGGGTTAAAGCCCCACACGTGCTCCCTAATCCTGCCCCCCCCCACCCCCCACCCACCCCCCCCCTCAGCTACACATATGCTCTCCTCACATCCTTTAAGACCCTCGACTTTCTCTCCCGGCTATCCTTTAAGACGGCCTGACCCTCTTCACACATAGCTAACCCCCAGAAAAATACCCCCAGCGCCCGATTACCCAAGAGATCTGAAAAAGTCATTAGAATAAGTAGGAGACGGAGGAGGGGAATCGTCAAACTGAATTCTACGAATTTACCAGGAGTCAGAGAACATATGTCTTGGCCCCCGCATGACAGTCGTTGTGTTGTTACGCTTGCCACATTGTTGCAAAGTCCGATTTCACTAAGTGTTTCCCAGAAGTTCTTAAGATGCGCCTTACAGTAAGACGTGAGTCTTTTACGGCCTGTCAGCTAAACCGTGAACAGCAGTAAACCTGGCCCATGACTCAGGGCGCTATCATTCCATCACCCAGAGAACGAGAGGGGCTCACTCGAGCCAGAAGAAGATGCTGTTGTAATAACTGGGTCTAGGAGAATCCATTCATCATCTCATTTGTTTTTCTTTCTTTTTTTCCTTTTTAAAAGCTTTCGGGAAAAAACAACCTAAGTTACCAGGAACTAGAGTCTGTAGTCACCCTCTAGATATCCAAACCGAAACTGTTCAAACTCTCTTAATAATACACTTAGTCAGACAGGATTTATCCTCACAAAACACATGGAGCAGACAACAAAGCTACCTAGCTAGCAACCACCAACACACACCTTCCTCCCAGCAGCACTTGAAAGGCTGTAGTGTTTCCTGTATTGACAGGGAAGCACACCTCGCCTGTTCATTACCAGGAGGAAGTGTTGCAGCAGCACGACTCGGGGTCAAAGGGCAACAGACACCGTGATGTCATCACCAGGGAGCTCGGCTCACGGCCAGGGCAGGAGAGGACGATGACACGGCGACCGCCCAGACAAGGACGTCCCCCCCCCCGTAGGCAGACCTCTGTGCCGTGTCACGCCAACGCCTTTTGGAATATTCTACAAGGGGACACCCGATCTGCTGCCAGCCAGAGAGGAGCTGGCGTGATGCGCTGGCATATATAAATACATATATATATGAGTGTTGCAGGGGCAGGAGTCTCACCTTGAGGGAGGAGTGGACGGCCGACTCGGGGGGGTAGACGATGAAGTGTCGCAGGGTGAAGCCGAAGCCCAGCGAGGTGCGTCGCAGGCGGAGGGTCTTGGGGCCCGGCCAGGAGAAGGCCTCCTCCTCCACGGCCCCCGGAGACACCGACGCCTCGCTCTGGTCGCCACGCCCACCCTTCTGCTTGGCCTGCGAGAGAGAGAGAGGGAGAGAGAATGTATGAATATGGGTCTGTTCTGTTCAGACTGAAATCACATCACGAAAACGTAAACAACCAGTAATGAGGAGCTCATCGGGTACAGAGCGTCACACACAAGCCTCTACCCCAGCGCCAGGTTTAGGCACACCAACAGAACGCTTGTGTTGTGTCTGCTGGCCAAACATTAGCCTCCATCACCCCTGTTTACCTACCTACCTACAACCCCGAGGTTGAAACCCTCTCCTGCTGATCTCCCCTGACGTCCACTTAGTTGGAACCCAGCGGCATTCTGGAGTCATGGCAACCACTGTGCCCTGGAACTCTGGGAAGGGGAGGGAACCAGGAAGTAAACAACGTCCGTTCCCCTCCAGGTCGTGCGAGTGGCAAAAAACCGTGCGGTGGCCCAGGTGTTTTGGGGTGGAGGAGATCCCACTGCTACGAGCCAGGCTGCTACGAGCCAGGCTACAGAGGGTTGACCAGTGAGCAGAGCATGGTAGGGTGGAGTTCGGTAGAAGGGTTGGAGAATGTCCTCACGACACCACGTACTGACAGGCCAAAACGACGTGGTTACACGCACAGCTGCTAAAACACCCCGACGTGCATGTTGGACGTCCTCGTCCGTTTCGTTTCGCCGTGTTTGTTTTGAGAAAACAGAGCTGCTGGCGTCGACCGTGGAGGGAAGTCGTGTCGCAGACTCTGACTGAGCAGCCATTTACTAGAAGTGCTTTTGGAACTGAGCTGTTTCGAAGAAACTGGACTGGTCGTGAACGTCTCTCACGGCAACGGTATCCGTGCAGAAAACAGTGAGTCACCCCAGCCGACATGAGTGACCCCCCCCCCACACACACACACACACGTAACCTTTCTGATGGATCAAGCACACATATGTGCTTCCTCCAACAGCCTGGGGTTTGATCTGAGAAGAGGAGGTATGTTCCGGGGTAGGAGAAAGCATGGAGGTCTGGGTGGAGGTCTGGAGGTCTGGGTGGAGGTCTGGGTGGAGGTCTGGAGGTCTGGGTGGAGGTCTGGAGGTCTGGAGGTCTGGGTGGAGGTCTGGAGGTCTGGGTGGAGGTCTGGAGGTCTGGGTGGAGGTCTGGAGGTCTGGGTGGAGGTCTGGAGGTCTGGGTGGAGGTCTGGAGGTCTGGGTGGAGAGCTTGAGGACACTGGGGTCTCCTGCTGCTCTGGGGCCGTCTGGGCAGTACGTCTTCTGACATGTTCCTGGTGAGGAGAACACTGTAGGCCCGACCACAGCACCGCAGGGAGGATCTGGCCAAGTGCCTCCTCGCCTCACACCCCCAGCCTCAGTCCCAGCCTCGGCCACCAGCCTCGGTCCCCAGCTTTAGACACAGGATATGAGCCAAGGGGAGTTTTGCGGGTTCAGAAGAACACGTCTTTCGGTGGAGAGTCCAAAACAAAGCACTTCCCTCTCGCCTTGTCTGAGCTTTTCTCCGTCTCCGTTTCCCCTCCCTCTCTGTCCTCCTTCACCCTGCCTCCCCCTCTCCTCCCCCGCGCCCCCCTCCCACCCGTCCGAGAGGAGCAGATGTGAGGCTCTCAGGGGACAGGGCTGGGTCTGTCCACAACTGGAGGACTGGTGACATCACCATGACATCACCATGACCCCACAACTCAGCCTGCACAGTACACAGAGGAGAGGGGAGAGGAGGAGAGGATATAGGAGAGGATATAGGAGAGGATATAGGAGAGGAGAGGAGAGGAGGAGAATTCTCTACCTCAGCTGCTGTCGGGCTAGTCGATTAGCTAAGCTTCAAGAAACAGTGAGTCACAATCCTGCTGCCTGGCTCCTTGTTTGTTTTGGATCGTCAAAATTTCATGTTGGGTTACGCAACGGCTAAGCCATTAGGCTGCCACAAAGCTGCCACACACGCACACACAGTGAGAGTCCTTTTCCAGGTCTATATTTAACGTGTTGAATTATAGAACAGAGGAAGTAGTGATGCAGGGAGAGAGAGCAGTGAGGGCATGTCTGGGGCCCGGCACTAGGACCCTGGGCTGTCCTGGCCACCATCATCCTCATCATCCTCATCATCCTCACACACCTGTCCGTGGACGTGAGCAACGCCGTAAGGGCGGTTTTCATGAAGGAATCTAGCAACATTCAATTTCGTTTCCAACTTTAAGACCGTCTGGAGGGAGTCGCCTCGTTCGTCCGTCCGTCCCTCCATGCATCCCCTCCGTCCTCCCTTCCTCTATCCATCCACCCTCCATCCCTCCCTCCCTCCATCTCTCTCTCTCCATCCTCCCTCCGTCCTGCAGCTCTCTAGAGCGGCTCGGCTCCTGGGAGGAGACCCGGAGGAAGGCCCCGCCGGGTGGCCGACAGCGAGCACTGTCTCTTTGTACACACACACACACACACTAACACACCCTCCCCTTCCTGTCCCTCCTGCGGTCTCCATGGGGACCTGGTGTCAACGAAACGTGAGACCGCAGCGCTCACGGCCGCCCGGTGGAAGATAGCAGTCGGACACACACGCTACCAGAGCCCAGGGTGACGCGCACACACACACACACATTCCTGAAGCAGCACAACAAACACACACACACACACACACAGTCCCCCAGCTACTACTTGCTATGTAACCCAAACCCCTCCAGCCAGGGACTGATGTAGCCTGCGCAAATTTTTCACTCTCAGCCAACGCATTACTGCTTCCTCAAGGACTGTCAGTAATACCGTAAACACCAGAGTTCAAATATAAACAAGGATTTTCAGCATGCTAATAACACAGCGATGGGACTCCTACAGACAAGCCTGAAGGCATTCTGGTTCGACTCGAACAGCGTTCCAGAGCCAAACAGTCCTACGTTCCGACCGACCTTACCCTGGAGCCGACACAGTTCCTTCCGGAAGCTTCCCGGAGCCTCGCCCAGGAGACGCCGTGCTGGACGCCGGCGAGCCCCAGCTCCACGTCTCCCCAGTAGGAGCGAGCCAGCAGCTGGAACCACAGGCAGTGGGGCTCCGGCAGGCAGCCGTCCACGCCGGCCAGGCGCGCCCAGGGACAGGGCCCCGTCGCTGGGGAAGGGGAGCGGGAGCGAGGGCCCCCCACCTCCAGCTGGCCCAGGTCCGGGTGCTCCCTGAGAGGAACGGACACGGTGGCACGGCCGGCAGACAGACCGCTTCTCTGAGCTAGCATGGCATATCCGGGCACACCCTGTCCCAGAGGAGGACTGGGGGGACTGACTCTGCTCCGTGCAGTCCTGGATGTGTTCTCTTAGAAGAATCGACCCTCTTTTCCCTTTCACTCCTCCTCAGTTGGGTTTCTCTTTCCGTCTCTCTGTCTCGGAGTCTCTCTCTGCTCCCTCGTTCTCCCTCTCCCTCTCTCCCTCTCTGTGTGTGTGTTCTCATAGAGGAGAGACCAGGCCGTTCCTCTCAGCTTCCCACAGACACATGATGTTTCCACTCAAGAGAGAGACAGAGCACTGCAGCGCTGGGCCAGGCTGACGCATTCAATCCACCCACCCACTGAACACACATGTCCTCAAGCACACACACTCCCAGTCACACACACATCAAGCACACACTCCCAGTCACACACACACACATCCTCTGGCACACATGCACTTAAGCGCACACATCTGTTTGCACAGCCATACATCTTAAAGCTAGCCTTCTCTTCAGCTAACGTCCTTCACCTCTGAGTACTTTAAAGTTGTAGATGTTTGGAAGTGTACTATACAACACACACACACACACAGACTACGGAAACACCCACTGGAAAGCATACACTGCGTTCTACAGAAATTCCACCGGCTGTGGCATTGAAGGAAGAGAGGCAGCATAGCCCTGTTCTCTGAGGCAGAGAGGCAGCATAGCCCTGTTCTCTGAGGCAGAGAGGCAGCATAGCCCTGTTCTCTGAGGCAGAGAGGCAGCATAGCCCTGTTCTCTGAGGCAGAGAGGCAGCATAGCCCTGTTCTCTGAGGCAGAGAGGCAGCATAGCCCTGTTCTCTGAGGCAGAGAGGCAGCATAGCCCTGTTCTCTGAGGCAGAGAGGCAGCATAGCCCTGTTCTCTGAGGACGAGGACATAAATAACCATGGCTGTGTACGTTCCCTGAGGGCGCAGTCAGGAGGGGCCACACAGACACAGAGACTTAATCCCATCTCTGAATCAGCTGGGCTCCAAACCAAACTCTGACCCCGTTTGTTTGGGCCATTTTTGATCCGTTGAAATGTATTCAATCAAACAGGAATCCTATTCCTACACCCAGAGCACAGCTCAAGCTTCAAGACAGCTTCAAGACAGCCATACCAGCATCGACCAACACAAACAGAAAAGGCGAGATGGAGCATAGACCCATGTCGACTCCCTGTGGAACCCCCACGTTCTCTCCTCCCGTTAACAGCAGCAAGGATTCCTCCGGGACGAGAGGCCTAAAGATAACCCCCCCCCCACCCCACCCCACCCCCGAGCATCTCAGCCCTCCGAGCGACGCGAGCGCAGGTCTCAGGGTCAGGGGTCACACAGACGGCCGTGGTGTGAGCCGGAACACGAGCCGGAGGGAGGACGAAAGTGTTTCGTTTAGTTTTGACGTCAGCTTCCATGACGGCGGGCCAGGACAGCTCTCAGGGCTTTCAGATGACGCTCCAGGATAAGCACATTATCCAGACACACGGTGGGAGATCTTAATGGGTCTTGAAATCATACTGGGTGTTTCTTTGCAGTCGCGTGGGGAGAGAAGGACAGGTGTGTGTGTGTGTGTGTGTGTGTGTGTGTGTGTGTGGTGTGTGTGTGTGTGTGTGTGTGTGTGTGTGAGTGTGTGTGTGTATGGATGTGAATCGTCACCTCCACAGAAGGAAGAGTGTTTCGCTGCGTCCGAGAGGGGAGCTTGGGGGATATTGTGCTATCGCTATGGAAACAAACACATGGTCTGTTTTATGACCTCATGGCACAGTCTGTGTTACTAAACTGTTAGAACCCCAGGCTTTTGCCCCAGACAGAAAGACATACACAGTCAAATACAAAATGCATGCTTTCATGTAGGACACACTGTCTTTCAAGGGGACATACAGAGGGTGGGGGGGGAGCGATCAAACGATCAAATCATCAAACGTACAGTGAGAATGTGAAGTTCATAACTGAGCTGAGTGGGTTCTTACTGTGCTGCTGTGTGTGTTCTAGTGGTAGGTCAAGTGTAGGGTGGCGTGTGTTCTAGTGGGACAGTGAGTTCTTATCATGTTGACCTCTTGGCCAAAGGATAATACAATCTAGGTCTAGGGTGTGGTCTTGGATGGGTGACGAAAGCCAAAGTCACCACCCAGTTCACCTCAGGTAGCAGGTGGGAGGAGGTAAACACCTTTCAGCCACTCCCACAGTGACAGATCACAGCCCTAGTCAGTTCAGTTCAGTTCAACACCACAAAGAAAACTGTCAACGAGCAGCGCAGGTCGTTGTTAGAAAACCCGGTGAATCCTTTCGAGGTTCTTTTTGAAGACATGAACGGTGTTGCTGTGTTCCTGTGTGGGCGGAGCAGAGGCAGGTGTGCTGGTCACGGTCTGGCCTGCAGCAGGCTGTGGACTGGACACGGTCATTAGCACCGAGCCACAGAGGCTTAGTGAGGATTTAGGAGACCACAGAGAAGAGTCGAGCTCTCAATCCCAACAAAAACAGAGTGCTGGCCTCTCTCTGCCTCTCTCTCTCTCTCGCTTCCTGCCCCCGCACGCCCGCAAACCCCGCTCCAAGAGTAGCATCGAACTCCGGCGAAACTTTAACCAATCCCAAGAAAGAGTTCTCTCACACACACACACACACCGGCTTAGCGCCCAATTGGAGAGACTCGTGACCTGCGAGTCACGCAACCCTCCCGCCCGGGCCGACCGCACGCTTCACCTGTTTCTGTCCCGGCCCAGCCAAACGGGTCGTCTTGGTTTGGTTTGGTTCATTTACATTTGTGAAGCCCGCTCGATGTGTTAGCCGCTAATCTGCAGGTCAGATTTGGGTAACAAAGGGAGTGAGGCCCGGGCTGGAGTCCCTGAGGGGTGACCAGACCCTGAACAGGGATTAGAGCACAAACACAGACCCAGCCTCACACAGCAGAAACAATCTACTGGAGAAAACGTGTGTGTGTGTGTGTGTGTGTGTGTGTGGTGTGTGTGTGTGTGTGTGCGACCGCTGGCGGACATACGCTGGTGAGCTGAAGTGTGTGTGCTTCTTTGTGTGTGGGTGTGTATCAAAATGTGTCCACGTGTGTGTGTTTGTGTGTATGTATCTGTGCGTGCGTGTGTGTGAGAGAGGGCAGAAGAAAGGCGAGGTCTGGGGATTAGCCCGATCCAGGCAGCTTCTCAAGCCCGCTCGCAGGGGGAAGATCTAATGTGGCCGTGCTGCATCTGGGCTCCGGGAGGTACGGCTCCCTGGAACAAAAGGAGCGGCTAATGAGGACCCAGGAACAGCATGCTCCCAAACACACACCCCACGACACCCCCCAAGTCCCCTCACAGCCCCTGGGGAGGAGTGGAGGGGGGAGTAGGGTGGGGAGCAAAAGCTCCACAACACTCTACCCTGGACAGCGAGGAGGGCGCCCCAGCAGAGGTGTGTCTGGTGGGGGGTGCAGGTGTGTCCTGTGGAGGCTCGTGGTGAGCTCAGCTCCAGCCTGGTCCAGCTCAGGGCTCAGTGGACGAGGCACGTACTGGGTTTTATAGTACATCTGTCAGGGAGGTGAGGGGGTTCTACAACTTATTACTGCTGCTTGAATTTGCTCGAGGGCAGAGAGTGAGAGGGGGATAGAGAGAACGAGATAAAAAGAGAGAGAGATAGATAGAGAGGAATTCATCAATGGTTAGCCTAGTACCAGAAAGAGAGAGAGAGAGGGGTGGGGGGGTGGCTCCTTAGAGCTGTTTGTAAATGAGAATGGGGCTAATCGTTTTCTTACATAACAGTCCACCACATCTATAAATACTAGAAAGCCGACAAGCTGGGTTTTCCCCTTTCTGTTTTGCTTTTTTGATAGCGAGAGAGTGAGAGAGAGAGACAAAACATATTTCACCAAAGAAGATTCCACTCAGACTTCAAACAGAAAGCGAGATCATTCACTTTGACATTGGTGGGAAAAGTCTAGCCTATGCAGGCTTACGACATTCAGCATCCGTATCTGTGGAAACGGGAAACAGTTTGGGCTCCGGGTTCTTAAAACAAAACAAAAAGAACCCTTTTCGTGGCCACAGAACCCATCCGAACACGTCGGTTTCCCCTTGGTGTGACTCATCTAAGGGGCGTGGCTTACGAGCGTGCATCTTTATTACTCTGCTGACCACAACAAGCAGCCAGAAACACCGCCATGGATACCGTCTGCTACAACACAGACACACACGTCCACAGTTTTGGTCATGGCTTCTGAAGAAAAGGGGATTTCCTTCAAGGCTGAAGCAAAAAAGATATATGCGTCTGTCCGTCTGCGTGTATGTCTGTTCATATGTTTGTGTGTGTGTGTGTGTGTGAGAGAGAGAGAGAGAGTGTGTGTGACACGCCGCCAGCGACGAGGAGAACAAAAGGGGCGGTCTAGGCGGTCTCTGGCGAGGCGTCCGTGTTCGCGAGGCGCTCTTGTAAAGAAGGCCCTGCTTGATGTGTGTGATTGTCTTTGGGCTCCCCAGACACCTCCACACAAACAGCCCTGCCAATCATGCTTTCAGTCGGCCGCTCATTCACCCCTCTCTCTCTGCAGCTGCTCCCGGGGCCCAGGAAAAAGGAGCAAATATGTTTCTGATGACAGCCACACCTTCTGCGCGCACACAGACACAGACGCACGCACGCTTAATAATTGCATCCTCATTGTGACAGATGGGCCCGAGGGAGGGGGCCAAACACAAAGAGAGAGGTGGAAAAATGAAAGTGGGGCTGGATTCCTTTTGTTGTCTAAACTCCGCCATGTCTCGACCTAGAGAACGGACACGCGGGAACTCCGGAAGGGTCCAGGAACCAGCTAGAAGGAACCGGAATAATAAACCCCCGAGCCCTTTTTTCGTAAAAGAACACGGCGCGGGACAAGGTACCGTGTTGTACTGCAGTGGGGGGGGGGTGGTAGAGGGAGGGAGGCGGGGGGGCCCTGAGGGGGCGTCACTCCAGGTGGAGGATCCTCCCTTCCAGTTCCAGACATGCCTAGCGGACGTGTCATTAGAGGAGGGACGACAACACACTCCGGAGGGAAACACACACACACACGTCAGCTCAGCGATGGGTGAGAGACAGCGACACACCACCCCCCCTCATCTCGACACTGCCGTCTGTTCTGCAGGTACGCTGGTGGGGGTTCAGGCACAGCTGTGTGGATTACAAACAGGCCCCGCCCCCCTACTGGAGATGACATGCAGTGCTCTGTTGTGGTGTTTGTCCACTCGCCTTGACACAATGCTCCCAAACTCATCATCTTTGGGCTATTTGGTCTTTCAAGAATGTAGTGGTCTCCTCAACTATCCCATATCTCTGAGGTTTTTTCGTTTCTCTTTTGTTTCTCGCTCTCTCAACCCCCCCCCTCTCCCTCTCCCTCTCTCTCTCTCCCTCTTTCTCCCTCTCTCATACCAACTGAAAATCGCCCACTAGAACATGCCACACATGCTATCTCCCGTTTCCAGCATGTCTATTTCTGTAGGCTGGTGAAATATTTACAACTGTGAGATCCAAGATTCATGAGTGCTTGGAGAGACGCTCCCTTGAGTCTAAAAATATGCCAGCGGACGAGCTTTCAAATATGCATGTCGATATGAAGCCCTTTGCCTCGCTGCCTCGGCTCTCCGGCTCGCCTCTCTGGCCTTCACCCTCTCGGAGCGCCTGGCGGCCTGCCTGCATCTGTCTGACCTCCGCGGTCATCTCATCTCTCCTCCTGACGCTCCGTCTGGGGACGCCGTGGTTGCAAACGGTTCCAATCTGTGGTCCCAAACTGTGGTCCCAAATTGTGGTTCTAGACTGTGGTTCTACACTGTGGTTCTAGACTGTGGTTCCAAACTGCGGTCCTAAGCTGCGGTTCACTGCGACTGGAATTCTTAGCGTATGATATCGTGTTGACATATGACCTATTAAAACTGTTTCTAACTGAAACAAACGAGCCAGATGTGCTTGGGAGAGATTGATGTTTGGCAGGTTCGTACTGCGGACTTTAACTGACTGGACTGGAGAGCAGGTCTGGGATTGGTTACTGTTGGAGGCGGGGTTCTGGATTGGATGGACCAGACTGAGGCCAACACTGACTGAGGGAAGGGGCACACCCTATTTACACACACACACACACACACACCCTTTAAACAACACACACACACACACACACCCTTTCAATAACACACACAACCTTTAAACCATACACACACACACCCTGGGGCAGACCAATAGCAGTAAATTAACGTGGAGTTATGAGAATGTAATAGGGGGGGAGAGAGAGAGACAGAGACAGAGAGAGGTTGAGTCATGCTTAATGCTCCTAGCTTTTCCAGAGAGAGAAACAACCTCTCCTGGAAACTCCCATGGTGTTTTCCCAAAGCACACCAGGCCGGGGTTGAGGCAGGAGTGCCTTCCCTTCTGCCCCTCTCCCCCGTACCCCCTCTTTCCCCCGTACCCATGGCTGTCCTCCCTCTCTCCCTCACCCACGGCTGTCCTCCCCCTCTCTCCCTCTCTCCCATGGCTGCCCTCCACCTCGTCCCATCTCTCTGGTCTCACACCACAGCGAGTGTTGACACGCGTGAGAGTGACATCACCCTGCTGCCATGTGGTCGGTGAGGCTGGGTCAGGCTGGGTGAGGTGTGGTGGGGTTTATGGGGAACACATCACTCATTAAGTCCACCGCACCATCATGACTTCTCTCTCCAAAACCACCTCTGTCAACCAGCTGATATCCACATCCCAAAAAGTCACCATTCTGCTCATCAAGCTGGCCTCACTGTTTACAGCTGTGCCATTGAGCCGTCCGGATCACGCAGTCAGGCTCTCTATGAGCTAACGCTACACCTCTCTCTGTGCTAAGCGCTAACGCTACACCTCTCTCTGTGCTATGAGCTAACACTACACCTCTCTCTGTGCTATGAGCCAACACTACACCTCTCTCTTTGCTAAGCGCTAACGCTACACCTCTCTCTGTGCTATGAGCCAACACTACACCTCTCTCTTTGCTAAGCGCTAACGCTACACCTCTCTCTGTGCTATGAGCTAACACTACACCTCTCTCTTTGCTAAGCGCTAACGCTACACCTCTCTCTGTGCTAAGCGCTAACACTACACCTCTCTCTGTGCTAAGCGCTAACACTGCCTCCTTGTTGCAGCTGCAAGCACTGACACATTCTTGCGGGGTAGAGCAGGGTTCCTAGGGAGGAAACAAGCCTGATTTACAGCCTGCGTCGTGTTGTGAACTCGGCTCGGCTGGAATCGGTGTATGGGCAGGAGTTCCTCAGGGGACTGGAGGACTGGAGCTGGAGATGAGGCGAAGGGAGGGGACAGGACAGAGGAGGAAGCCCTGCTGAGACGGTCTGACTGAGGGTCTGACACCAGGGTGGGGCTCAGCCCAACACACCAGGGTGGAGCTCAGCCCAACACACCAGGGTGGGGCTCAGCCCAACACACCAGGGTGGGGCTCAGCCCAACACACCGGGGTGGAGCCGGGGTGGGAGGCTGGAAGGAACAGGACGGATGTAGGGGCCAGGGAGGGATGGGGATGACATATTTGGACAGGGAGCTTCATAGGTTTGAGGACTGCAGTTCACAGACGGGTTCAGGACGGTTCACAGACAGACAGACAGACAGAAAGGGAGGGAGGGATAGAGAGAGGGAGAGAGGGGAGGTTTTGAAAGGGTGGGGCAGGGATGAGTGAACAGTAACGTTGTGTTCTGGCACAGCAGAGCTCAATGTGGTCTTTCAGACGGCGGGCTCTTCGTCAGAGCTGACACACAGAAACGCTCGCAGCTGATTAGAGACTCATGTTGGACGCTGGAACGTCATCACAAACATATTAACTCACAGGGGACCCAATAGTGGGGTATAGGCTATGCTGTGATGTCGACGCCCATCAATAAATCGTAATTCCGTGGGATTATTACAGATCATAAGCATTACAGGGTCATTTAGAGGGTATGCGCGCACACACACACACACACACTCATATTGAATCAGGGCAAAGTATTGTCTGAATCTTGTCATCTTTTTGGACAATATTATTATGGGCGTTTATCTAGTGTGAGTGTGTGCGTGTGTGTATGTGTGTGCAAGGATGTGTGTGCGTCTGTGGGTGTGTCCAACAATCCCTGGTTATGCAATCATGAGCATCTGAACTGCAGAACAGGCCATTTCATCTCTCCCCACCTCTCTCCCTGTAGCCCTCAGGAATGATTCACTGGAATGTTCACAGCCTTGTTTGTCCTGTGGGGCGGGTTCCCCTTCAGCGTTGTCATCGCTGTGCGTGTGTGTGAGAGCATGCGTGTGTGTGAGCGTTTGTGTGTGTATGTGTGTGTGAGCGTGTGTGTGAGCGTGTGTGTATATACGTGTGTGTGAGCATGCGTGTGTGTGAGCGTGTGTGTATATACGTGTGTGTGAGCATGCGTGTGTGTGAGCGTTTGTGTGTGTATGTGTGTGTGTGAGCGTGTGTGTGAGCATGTGTGTATATACGTGTGTGTGAGCATGCGTGTGTGTGAGCGTGTGTGTATGTGAGCGTGTGTTTGAGCATGCGCGTGTCCATGTGTGTGTGCGTGCACCTTCTTATCCATCTGCCTGACCTTAGATGAACCAGTCCCAAAGCAATCCACCAACTGCTTACCTGAAAACACTCCAGCCTCCCGCTCCCAGCTCACCGCTACACCTTACAGTCCACTCCTCTATATGAGGTCATGGGCTATTTGTCCTGGTCAGGACCTATCAATCAATCCCAGAGTGGAGCCCTGATCAGGAGGACATACCAATCAATCCCAGAGTGGATCCCTGATCAGGACCTATCAATCAATCCCAGAACAGCCTGATGTGTGGTCAGGGGAGTCCTGAGGTTCAGCTCCTGACTGTCAGCAGAACAAACTAGTCTCCCTGGTCTCTCTGAGGAACATCCTCTCATCTCCAGCCTGGGCCGAGAGAGACCCAGGTCAACCCAGAGAGCATCTCTGTCAAATACAGCAGTGAAGAAACACACAGTTTGCGATGACGAGACGTCAGGGTGAGCTGAGCAGGGTTCTGAAGGAGAGATACTGGGCCCTGTGGGAGGGATGGAGACGGGCGACTCGTCAACAGCGATGACATTCCAGACAGACTCAGCTGACATGGCCAGCAGGGAGACATGACCGAACACAGGCCTGATGCCTACTCTGACTCAGCGAGGATGTGTGTGTGTGTGTGTGTGTGTGTGTGTGTGTGTGTGTGTGTGTGTGAGTCAAATACGAGAAAACAGGACACAAAGAGGGGTAGGGTATGATACAGAGAATGTGTGTGTGTTTGAGAGAGGTAAAGAGAGAGAGAGAGAGAGAGGGAGAGAGAGAGAGTGATGTACAGAGAGAGAGAGATAGAGAGTGATGTACAGAGAGGGAGGGGAGATAGAGAGTGATGTACAGAGAGGGAGAGAAGAAGGGAGGTGTTGGTTGGGGAGTAGGCCCAGATTGAGAACCAGATGGCTCTACCAGCTAACTCCACAGAGAGCCCTCTCAGTCATGTGGTGAGAGGGGGGAGGGGCATGTTTGTATGTATGTGTGTGCGTGTGTTTGTATGTATGTGTATGACAGGGGGGGCTACTGATTAAGTGTCAAATCTGCCTCTAATCTGGTGGCGGTGGATAAAGGCTGAAGCACCAGAGAAAAGAGCATGTCTCCCTCCATATATACACACACACACACACAACTAATGACAAACTATCAGAACTGGGATGTAGAAGACGGGTTGAAAGAAGCACTTGACAGGTGCTGACACAGTGCTGGTGTACACAGACACAGGGAGACAGGAAGCAGGGAGACAGGAAGCAGGGAACCAGGAGGCAGGGAGACAGGAAGCAGGGAACCAGGAGGCAGGGAGACAGGAAGCAGGGAACCAGGAGGCAGGGAGACAGGAAGCAGGGAGACAGGCAGAATCAGCCCGGGACCAGTAGCTAAGTGTCCAAACAGACAGCCAGCGTTCAGCAGGAAGCAGCTCACGGGCCAGTCATGATGGAGGGAGAAAGAGAGGAAGGAAAAGAGAGAGAGAGAGAGTCCAGGGATGGAGAATGAAGGACCTTAAAGAGGGGGGGGTGAGTGCACAAAGACAAAGAAATAGAGAACGCAATATAAACGGTAATAGGCTACAGTATTCTATATAGTGTACGACCCACAAGCGTGTATAACGGACAGACGGACAGACAGCATCAGGGCGGAGCGTGGCAGATGGCCAGAGATGCGGCTCAGCTTGTCCACACGCTGCAGGCAAAAGAGATGCCAGCCCGGGAGCGAGCGTGCCCACTGTACCCGGCTACTGTAATCCTTGTAGAGAGCCAGATGAGCTGAGCGGCTGGCCTAAGGCTACTCTGCACAACTCACTCACCACGACCAGCCAGCCTTGTACCAGGTCTATGAGGCTAGCACGCTAGCCAGCCTGGTAGCAGGTCTATAAGGCTATTAGTTTCAACAAACACTTTCTCTGCAGCCAGGTATGTTGGTGTTATTAGCTGGGAACCGTTATGGTGTCCAGTGCTCACTGCTTCCAAGAGCCTACTCTGTGACCAGTGAATACAGACTGGGCCACCGGAGTGCTGTGTTTTTTCCATGCAGTATTTGTATGTCTTCTGAATGAATAAGCTATGATGTCACTTCCTGCTGGTCTCCCAGGCAGAGAGAGCAAGCTGCTAGGTCAGTCTGACCTCCTGCACAGCCTCCCCCGACACACTGGCACACCCTGACCTCCCTCTCTCTCCCCATCCCTCTCCCTTCTCTGGTAAAGCTTGCAGCCAAGCACGCACTCCACGTGTGTCCGTACCCCGGTGTGTGTTGACGGTGTGTGGTGCTTCGAGTCCCCCACCCACCCACCCACCCACCCACCCACCCACCTCCCCTAGTCTTACCCAGCCTCCCACCTGGCCTCCCCCCAGCCATGCAGAGCGAGAGCTGCCATGACCTCACAACACTAGCCTGGCCGTGTCCACGCAAGTGTGTAACGCGAGCCTTCCAGAGGGGGGTGTTTGTACTACGGTATCCAGGTAACACTCGTAAACACTGTCAAAGCAAGCGCTTTGCATGACGGGAAGGAAGGCGTGGGGGCTCGCCCTAATCTTGAGGTATGCTGAAGAAGAAAAAAGAAAAAAGAAAGAAAGATATTGATCCCCAAAAACGATTGTGCTGTTATTATGCCACCAGAGTTTAGCTGGACTGCAGGTGGAGTAGCTGATCTTTAGCTACAACAGCTAACCGGGTCTGAAGTAAACAACCTCTGATGTTGACTGGTTCTCTCCTTCTCCGTGGGCCGCTGGCCTCACCGAGTCTCCGGCTGTCCAGAGGGCCGGCCCAGAGCGGGGCTGGCTAACTCAGAGGACCATGGAAAGTATTAGAGGAGAACTGGAAAGTGTAGAAGTGAGTGTGTCATGTGTTGAAAACGCAGGGCCAGTGAGGGAGCTGTCCAACAGAGGCCTCCGAGGAGGCTGACGCAATACAGGGGGGGGGGAAGAGAGGAGGAGAGGATAGAGGAGGGGAGAGAGGAAGAGAGCGGAGGGGAGTGGGGGCACAAATATGTTGAATATTACGACCCCCCCCCACCCCACCCCCTCCTCGGAGGTCCCGCCCAAACACAGGGGCATCTGCAGCGCCTCGTGACCCGGCTGATTGGAAGCAGTTGTGGCCCGCGGTGAGATACGGCCAGAGGAATGTTGTGACTGGAAACGCAAGCCCAGAATAACGGGTGTGACTGTCGGAGCGTGTGTGTGTGTGTGTACAAATATGTACGTGTGACACAGGCATAGGACAGTGTGTGTGTATGTGTGCATGCATAGGTCAGTGTGTGTGCGTGTGTATGTGTCTGTGTGTGTGTGTGTGTGTGTGTGTGTGTGTGTGTGTGTGAGCATATGTCCATTACTGCTGGATTTCAAGTGATCCATCAAGTCAGATTAGATGAAGCCTGGTAGTTTGGTGATGGATGACTCCAGGGGGATTCTGGGATGGCTGGATGACTGGGCGGAGAGGTCTCTGTAGCCACCGCCGCATCTACCAGCCCCGGACTCCATCACATCCATCACATCCACCACCTCTCCACCTCCTCCCAGCCCCTGACTCCATCACATCCACCCTCCACCTCCTACCAGCCCCTGACTCCATCACATCCACCACCTCTCCACCTCCTCCCAGCCCCTGACTCCATCACATCCACCACCTCTCCACCTCCTCCCTGCCCCTGACTCCATCACATCCACCACCTCTCCACCTCCTACCAGCCCCTGACTCCATCACATCCATCACATCCACCACCGCTCCATCTACCAGCCCCGGACTCCATCACATCCACCACCTCTCCACCTCCTCCCAGCCCCTGACTCCATCACATCCACCACCTCTCCACCTCCTCCCAGCCCCTGACTCCATCACATCCACCACCTCTCCACCTCCTCCCAGCCCCTGACTCCATCACATCCACCACATCCATGTACCTCTGATGCTGGATCTCCTGCAGTTCTGCACTCTGCATGTTGCTTTGACTAGAATGCAAACTGGCTCCAGAGCCTAATGTCTGGACTGAACAGCCAGAGCACTAATGAATACAGGCGTTTAATAATGGAATACAGTAACACTGTCATCATCGTCATCATCCCCAAGCAGATATAGAACAATCTCAGTCATAGCAGGCCATCTGGCAGTATGTTACCTTCACACAGATACACAGCACACACTGTGTATCTGTGTGTTTGCGTGTGTGTGTGTGTGTGTGGAGGGGGGTCATGCTCCAGTTCTGAGGTTAATACGAGACGCGTGTGTGATCCAGAGTGATCCGACAGCTGACTAGACCATTTCATCCTTCCCTCACCCTCCCAGAGAGAGAGAGAGAGGGAGGGGGGGGTCGAGGGGGAGAAGTAGGTAGGTAGAGAGGGAGAGAGGCGGGGCAGATACCTCATGGCGACCCCTCACACCAAATCCAGCCCTGGAAGCGTCTCCATGGAGACCAGGAGGGTGGCGCGTGCTCCTCCAGGCCCAGCTGTGAGCACACCAGCCTGGAGAACACGCTAACTCCACGCTCCGCAGCACGCGTAGCACATATGAACAAACACATACACACGGTACAGGACGGAGCCATTTGGACAACGGGTCAGAGAGCGTGTGTGTGTGTGTTTGGGGGAGAGAGAGAGAGTGTGTGTGTGTGTGTGTGAGAGAGAGTCTGGGTTAGGAAACAAGACTGAGTACAGAGGCCCAATACCACACCCTGACCCAGCTGGAACAAATAAAACCTCCTCTCCTCTTCATCCCTCTCTACTCTCCCTCTCCGCTTCATCCCTCTCTCCTCTCCCTCTCTCCTGTCTCTCAGTGTTGGCCCTCTCTTCCTCCTCTATCCCTGCCTCTTTCTATCTCGCACACACACACCATACTAACCCTGGTCTGCTTGCAGAGGGAGTGTGAAGCATTAGGACACAGTGTGGACAGTCATCTGGTGAGCCAGAGGCAGGCATGCGCCGGCACTCTGCACACACCACAGACACACTCCACAGACACCATCCACAGACACACACCACAGACACACACACCACAGACACACACCACAGACACACACCACAGACACACATCCACAGACACCACCCACAGACACCATCCACAGACACCATCCAGAGAGAGCAGATGGACTTCAGAGAGACGACGGCTGTAGAACAGACATCTGGGCTGAACATCACACGGCCCTCTCTACCAGAGACCTTCCAGCTGGCACCTTCACACTGGTCCTGCTTGGAATGATTCCCTGTTGATTAGGGTGTGTGTGTGTGTGTGTGTGTCACTCTGAATGCAAATGGGACTGACGTCCCCCTGAACGAAGCAGAGGACACATTGGCAGATAGGGAACAGAGAGCATTATGGTCCCCATGTCTGGGGCTGCTCCCCATTAGACCCCGGCCAATGGAGCGCTTTGGCACTGAGAAGACAACCAATTAACACCTTCTTTACTGGGCTGCCTTGAGGCTGTGTGAGGAAAACAGGAAAGTATGCCGGTCTGTCCCTCATTCCTTCCCTCTCTCCTTCCACCCTCCCTCCCATCTAGAGAAGAAGACTCGAAGAAAAACTGGGCTCAGCATCATGCAGTTAGAAGTTCAAGCCATCTGCGTATCTGTGCTAGTTGGAGGTGATGTGCTGACGGGTCATGTTTGTGATATCCTACGCTGCAGCCTGCAGCAGGTGATGTGCTGACGGGTCATGTTTGTGATGCTGCAGCCTGCAGCAGGTGGGAGAATCCCAGCTCAGTCAGTCTTCTGATGAACATCGATAGTAAACAACAAACTGCTGACGTCGGGTCATAAACACCACTACGCCGCTACAAAGCTCGACACGGCACACCCCTACAGCTTAAATCCAGTGTTTGCCATCTTTACATACAAGACTGCCAATCATAAGCGTTCTCACTGACACCCTGCAGCACAGTGATTGGTTGATCCTCCCCACCAATGAATACACCTTGTCTGTGACGTAACGTCACCAGATAGGCTGGAGGACTGGCTCAGACACATCCAACACAGGGCTCTCACACACACAAACCCACACCCACTGTCGCCATGGCAACCACTTCTCCCTCTCTCTCTCTCTCTCTCTGGCACGTCCGTGATGTTTACAACCGTCCACGCTCCCCTCGTCCTCAAGCTGGGGGGAGACTTCGAACGACTGGCTCCCATGAAACCTCCCCTCTACACACACACACGTGCTCACACACTCACTCACACGTGCTCACACACTCACTCACACACACTCACTCACTCACTCACACACATAGGCACACGCACCTAAGCACACACACACGCAGTGCCAAGTAGCTCCTCCCAGCCTGCCTGCATTGCACCAAAGAGAGCTGCATCTTTTTCTAGGTGGGGGGGGGGAGGGGGTAGACTCAGCAGCATCCTGCTACATCTCACCCCCCCACCCCCCCACCCCCCCAGCACACACAGGCTTTCCCTCCTCTCAGCTTCCACCTGGCTAGCGTGGGGGTGGGGTTTATACGACACAGACTGGAGAGTGGGTCCAGCGCAAGGACTGTGAGGTCACTCCAAGGAGCCCGGCTCTCACAGCCCTCTCAGATCACAGCTTCCTGGTTCCACCGTGGCTCCGCCTCTACATGTACTGAGCACAAATCACACACACTCACTCCGCGCCAATCCTCCCTCCCTCCCGCTATCTCAGATACCCAAGAACTGCAGGCAGTGCGTATAGTGTGTGTGTGCATCCACTCTTCCATCAGCTAGCTAGCACAGTCAGCTAGCTGCATCCTGCGTCCACGAGCCACGTCCCTGTCTGCCCACTCAACCACCAAGGGGGCTGGCGATTCATTCCCACCAATTACACTTCAAACAGTCCATTTGTGGGTGTGACTTCTACTATGAAACCAGAGAGAACAGTAGGAGTCGTTAGTCCCATCAGAGCAGACAGTAGGATGTCTCCAGAGGGGTGCAAGATCTGTCAGAGCTCGGCTGGTTTCTGTGTCGTCAGTGTGAAACGGCTAGCTGTCTCTGTGGGAAGTATCGTTTGATTGTTAACCGGCTGGATACACACTATACACAAACACACACACAGGTACACACACACACACACACAGGTACTGAAGCCCCACCACAGCCCTCCCTGTGTAAACCCTAAGCATCACACAGGGAGGGATAAACCTAACCCTAAAGCTTAAACCTGTCAGTCACTGTCAGTGAACACAGACAATCAATACTCTGCTGATTGATGATGTTCCTGTGGGATTATGTAGCTTTGGGAGGTCTGACAAACCTTCACCTTCACCTCACCTTCACCTCACCTCTCTCAGAAATATACCCACGTGAGGCCAAACATGATCACATGACCTTCAAACATACCCACACAACCATGAAACATAACCGCATAACTTTCTAGCATAGTCAACTCGTTAACAGAACCACATAATGACTGTCAAACATAACCAGATAACCACCAAGCATGACCACGCGGTCATGCTTGGCACCATGGTAACATACAAACCACAGCGATGCTGTTAGAATCATGCACTTCTGGTCCTTGATAATCTGCTTCTGACACACACACACAGAAACACAAAGATTTGAAAGTTTTGAACAGCTCCTCTCCTCTTCCAAACACCCCACATACACAGACTTCCCTTCGGATCTTTCATATGCTAATATCTGGGTGATTGTGTGAGCCAGCGGCCTGGAATTCCTCTCCACAAAGAAGCAGGCAGAGGCAGAGAGAGAGAGAGAGAGAGAGAGAGAGAGAGAGAGGCAGAGAGAGAGAGGCAGAGAAAGAGAGAGAGATAGGCAGAGAGAGGCAGAGAGAGAGAGAGGCAGAGAGAGAGAGAGAGAGAGAGAGATGGATGTGGTCGTGGACACCGCAGAAGGGATTTGCTGCCATTCAGCTTCACAGTCAGACCTCTTCCCAGACTTCCTTACTCCAGCTTTCACCCTCTGTCTCTCCCCTCCTCCCCTCCCCCTCCTCCTCCAGGACCCTCCTTCCCCCACCCTCCCTCTCTCCAGTGTGGGTGCATCAGGTCACATGTCACCCCTGTAAGGGTGTGGCCAGACAGAGGGAGAGAAGACGGTCTCCCTCTCCCTCTCTCTCTCCTGAAGCCCAGAGACCTCCAGACAAAGACCCAGGAGTCAGCCACGCCCCCTCCCCACCCCAACCCCCTCTCATCCTCCCCCACCCACCCCGCCCTTCAGACACGGAGAGCAGGTGGGCCAATTAGATTCCCCGGGGCCCGGCCCGATGAGGGGCGGAGCCAGGCGTAATTGGCTCTCCCCCGCGGCTGGGCTCCACGACCGATGAATTATTAATCCCTCTTATCTCCGTGGGGTCTGACAGCGCGCGCCCCTCTGACACACCGGCGCTCACGTTTAACCCCGCGCGGCGTGTTAAAGCCCACAGACACAACAAAGGAAGGAAGGGCCGACACACAGACAACAACACACCGCGTGGCAGTTTGGGAACACCGAGGCAGGCTGGAGAACTTTCTGGATGGGATGGTGAGGCTCAGAGCGCCGCTGAGCTGTGAAGGTGCCTCTCTCTCTCTCTCTCTCTCTCTCTACTGGGGAGAGCTGGAAGTCACAGCCACACGCTTTGAACATGGAGACACTGGGAATAGTTAGCCAGGTCCCTGGTGTGGGTATGGAGAGGGAGGACAGTGAAGGAGCAGGAGAAGGGGAAAGAAAGGAAAACGTTGCTTTCACTCTCTCTTACTCTATCCCTGCCTCTCTCTCTCCCCCCCCTATCCCTCCCTGCATCTCTTCCCATCTCCCTTACTCTCTAACCCTCCCCACTCTCTCTCTCTCTCTCTCCCTCCATGTCTCTCGCCAGGTGCTTGTGTGTGAATATTTCATGAGCTCCAGTGCTGAGCAGTGTGGCTGCTGGCACACAAAGGGTGTTCTGATGTCTCCTGCTCGGCCACAGTAGAAACAGAGGCCAGAGTTTCAGCGCAGCTAAAATTAAATTAGGGGGGGGGGTGGGGTGGGGAGCAGGGCCAAGCATCTCTCCATCTCTCCATACGACGAGACCCTTTCATTCCTCCCATCAGGAATTCCAGTGTCAAATTAAAAGGAGGGCTGGGGGGGGGTGGGGGGGGTTGTGAAGTGGGGGTGAACAATGAGCCCAATGTTGAGACGTACAGTAAGAAGGCTGAGGGGAGGAAAAGGCTATCTACGGCTGGAGGAGGACGAAGGGGGGAAAACAGATTGGTGGCGGGAATGTCCAGACAACGGCGTCCATACAAGCGATCGTCCGTCCCCCCCCTCCCCCCCCCCGCCGGACCACAAGCACGGACGGGCGTGTTAGAAATAGGCTGGTGTCGCACGCCAACCCCGAACCCCACACACACACACACACACACGAGGGAAGGATGGAAACACTCCAAGTACTGTACAGGATGCTCCAGTTCTTTCCCACCGCCCCCCCCCCTACCCCCCTGCCAGCCACGCAGGCTGGGCCAGGCATGTCCAGGGTCGTGCCCCCTGCTGGCCCAGGGATGGGCTGGGGTCACCATGCCTGGAATTCACACCTCCTGGCCCACGGAGGGGGTGGACGGCTGCTATTAATACCCAGGGTGTCAGGGAGGCCTTCCCTGAACCCTCCCCAGAGGAGAAGAGGACTGGTGGGTACAACCGGGGAGGGGGGGCGGTGCAGCGGTATATTACGTTATCAGATCTTCCCATAATTATTCATTCTACAGCATTGTTGACACAGACAAACCCCATATGTTGTCAGCATTAGCAGCATGCTATCCTCAAGGTAACTGCAGCTCTACAGAGAGGGGGTCACGGAGGAACACACCTGGTCGTTCCAGGCGCAGTACAGATCACAGATCAGACCCCAGTTGTTGTTGATCATGCAGTCCAGCACCTTGAGGTGCGCCATGGCGTCGCGCGTCTGGGGGGAAGCCCCGCGCCCTCCGCCCACCTCCAGGAGGCTTGTCCTTTGGCCGCGTGGTCCCCCCCACGGAGCTAACGGGTACCAGCTGGGTGTCCTGACACGGCGGAGGGGCTGGTCAGGAGGAGGTGGAGGGGAGGACAGTCTCTGTGCCAAGCGGGCATTCCCGTCAGCTGTGGGGGGGGTCCACTTCGCCACTCGCTAAAACCAACTTAATAATGCATGGCGCCTGGAACCCTGGGATTCTCCCCCCAAAACGACGCTCGGGACCCCGGGAAGCAGAACACAGGGTCCCTCCTAAGACCTGGGGTGTTGCTTGGCAGCAGGGGGGTGAGGGGGTTGCCACGGTTACGGTCCTCCGACGCCACGTGCTGCTCTGCTCGACGAGAAACCGTGGCCGCACTAACCCGACACTGTGGGGGGAGGGAGAGTAGAGATGACGAAGAAGATTCCAGAATCCTTTCCTCCTCGCCCTGTCTCGTCCTCTGCGCACTCTTCTCTCTTTCGTTCGTTCTCCCTCTCCGCTCTCCTTCTCTCACCTCTACTCTTCCTCTCCTCTCCCTGCGCACTCGCTCGCTCACACCGGGCGTCGGAGGAGGAGGAAGGGGCGGACGAACGACAGGGAACGGGCGACACCGATTCTCCAGCACCCCTCCCCCCCGCTGCAGAGTCCAGCACCCGCTGCAGAGTCCAGCACCCGCTGCAGAGTCCAGCACCCGCAGCCTCCTCAACAGAGACGACGAGGCTAGAGTCGGAGGCGAAGACGTCTCCGCTTCAAGGGGGCCAGCGTACCCCCACGTCACAGCGCCTTCCGCGGCAGGATTCTAGAAGGTGTAGGGGGGGGACGGTGCTGGCGGGAGCCGAGGTGCTGGGAGAGCTCCTGGGGATGCTGGCTGTGTGTCTGCCTCCAGCGCTCGCTCCTCTCCTGAATGAGTCGGCAAGTTGTGCAGCTGTGGAGGACGCTCGACGGCACTCACTTATTTATCTCATGACTCTGCACAAAGTCTTGTCTTCCTCGGAGGGAGAGGGAGGGGAGGGATGGATGGAGGAGTGACGCAGCCTCGACACCCCTCCCCTCAGGAAGAGGAGCGCTCTGAAGTTGCTCGTCCCCGGTAAAATATCCTTCGATATTTGCTCATCCAGAAATTGCTCATCCGGGGTGAATCATCCTTCACTAGCAGTTGGCTTGACAATCGACCGGATGAGTTTGCGTTAGAGCGGGTCTTCTTCTTCTTCAGCTTCTACACAGCTGGACGACGTTCCTGCGACATTCCAAGTCAGATGCTTGCTCCGCTGAAAGTGCCTCAGAGCCCAAATTCAAAGCAGCGTCCAATCACCCACACACAGAGCCTGAGGGAGGGGGGGGGGCGGCCTTGTAAATATTTAACACCTTCCTACTCGTACTGCTACGGTTGCTCCTAGGCCTGTCTGGTACGTGTGTAAACACACGCACGCCATCATTACAGACCCGCAGGAAGTCAGCTAGCCACTGCTCTGAGGGAAAAAAGCTCAATGATCCAATCGGCAGCGTGCGCGGAGCCGGCTAACAGCGGCGCTGTTACACTGTAACACTAGCAGTGCTTGTGCCCCAGGCTGCAGCTCCCTGGCTAATGCACCACAGACTGGCTCACACTGCAGCGCACACTGCAGCGCACGTACACAGCAACACACAGCCTGTCAACACCCAGACACTCACATGGGCTTGGGTTTCACTACGGGGCTCACAGCGCTAATAAATAAGACCTTATGAAAGGTAGAGAGGTTTGTGTGTGTGAGTGTGTGTGTGTGTGTGTGAGTGTGCTCAGTACAGGAATTCATGGTACATTAGGAATCCATCGTACAGGAAATCCTTCAAGATTGTGATAGTCAACATGGAAGGTTTGCTTGTGCGGCGTCAGAGGGAACACACACTCAGGGGGCAGAGGTCACCTCCATGAACCCCACCAAGTCAACTCAGGGCAGGTAGACAGAACTGTGTGTTCCTCTCGTGCTATACTGCAGTAACCTCGCTGCAGCAACCTCGCTGCAGCAACCTCGCTGCAGTCCCAGCTTCTCCCTATGAGCAGTACTGGATGGGAATAATACTGTCCTACACTAATGTATTCCTTAAGCAGAAGCTCTTATCCAAAGCTTCGTATAGGGGGGGATTTGAACGTCCCAAAGTCTTGATCTGCAGACAGTTAAACATTTTACCACCAAGCAGTACCCACCCCCCCAGTACCAGTGTAGTACCATCTACAATAGAGTCCTACAGTAATATGACTACAATAGAGTCCTACAGTACTAAGACAATAGAGTACTAGGAGAACCAAGTTGGGCATCCACAGTCAGGTTCATACAGACTACTGTCCTTGTCAATAACATGAGAGGATATGGGAGATTAATCCACGTCAAATCTGCCCCTCTGATCTCCTCCCCCACAGTCAACAGTCGGGGCCCAAAACAGCTGGAATCAACAACAAGCAGATGATGAAATGGGTAAATACCAACCAGAAATAGCTGCTGAAACGCCCTCCGTCGTAACAGCCCCAATCAGGCTCAGCCAATCCAGCGTTAACTCGTTGGCCACACCCGCCCTCCCTTTCCAATTTAATCCAATCAATTCTGATTTATGGATTGGGTAGTGCTCAGTGTTCATCCCCCCTCCACACACACACACTATATATATATATATATATATAAAGAGAGGATCGATGCAACACTCCTTTTCAAAACAACACGGCAATGTCAGACTGGCATTAAAACAACAGGAAATCATCGATGGTCAAATTCATTTCTTGCATCCAGTTTGTTTAGTTTTGTCACCATGACGATCCCCAACAGCCCAGCTTCCAGGACTGAGACGAGACAGACATGTTCTCCTGACCAGGGCTTTGTCTGGTTCATTCATGAAATCCCTCCTTCGTCACGGTGCCCTTGTTCATTTCCAGCGTTGACAGGAAATGACACGATGACAGGAAATAAAGCGTTTTCCTGCCTGAAGAGCTCAAACGGCCACACTAACACCAGGGCTCAACACCAGGCCAGGGGACTCCTCTTACGCAAGGCCACGTTCAAAAGCACACTGGCTTTGCCCAAAGAATGCACGACCACACACACAGGAAAAGTGGAAGTGCTTTGAAGGGAAATGTGCCAGTCTGGGGAAAAAACACAGGAAATTGCTGATAAAATACCACAGTCAATATCTCCACATTGAGCTTGAGGTTGTCAAAGCCCAATACTAGTACTCACAACCTAGGTGAACCTAGGCCAACCTACACTAAAGCAGACCAGCCTTAACGTAAGTAGGCTAACTATGACAAACCTAGACTGATCTAGAAGAAATCTGGACTAACTAGTCAAAGAAGACTGGCATATTTTGAAATGAATCAAGCAGTGCTACACATTCCAACATCTGTGTCTTGGGAAAACGAGTGAGAGTGTGAGTGAGAGTGTGAGAGAGAGTGTGAGAGAGTGAGTGAGTTAAAGAGAGAGATAGAGAGGAAAAAAAGAGAAGACGGACAGAGATGGGAGATATGCCCTGGGCACATGTAATGGACACCACCTCAGCCTCACTGAGCATTAGGCTGGTGCTGCTGTTCCTGTCTGGCCCTCTCTCCTCCTCCTCCTCCTCCTCCTCCTCCTCCTCCTCCTCCCCTCCATCCTTCGAGGGACAGGAACACAATGACAGAAGAAGCTGTCACACTGAGCCAGTGGAGGGAAGGAGAGAGAGAGAGAGAGGGATGAAAAAAGGCCAGTGTGTTTCCCTCAGCTAATCTCTTCTGCCCCCCCCCTCTCTCCCTCTCTCTCCCTCCCTCCATGCCTCTCTCTCCTCCCAGTGTGTGGCGAGTCTGGACAGACACCAGAGAGATGACGCTGGGCTGGGGGCATCACAGGCCGGTCAGATGAACGACCAACATGGAGCACGGTCTGAGTGTGTCAGACACACACACACACACACACATACATCCTGACTACGAATAGGTGACCTTGCATGCTATGAGGCACCACGTGGGGGGGCTTCCTTCTGGTATTTTCCAGAGGAAAAAAAGGGGGATGATTCATTAAAGCCTTGATCCAGATGAGAAGCAACCCGGCACGTGCTCCACACACAGGAGTGACGGGGTCAGGTCAGCTCACTGACAGCAGAGGGTTTGAACAAGGAAGCCATGAAAGGTGCACTCTTCTGCAAACAGAGTGTGTGTGTTTGTTTGTATGGGCCGGCATGTGTGTGTGCGCGTGTCTGTGTGCGTCTTTGAGTTCAGCTCGGGGGCTTGTTTGTTGTGTACCACAGCAGCCTGGCTCTACAGCAGTCTGGCTCTACAGCAGCCTGGATACGGAGCATAACACACAAGAGGAGAAATTTGTTTTTCAAATGTATGCAAATCACTTTGTATTTGCTTTGGCCTTTGATTAACGATCTATCGCATGTCAAGAGAAGAAGAAAAAAAACAACAACTATGATTTCATTCTGCCCCAGTCCCAAAGGAACAGGCAAGAAAAATATATGAAACTACTCTCAGATGTGAGGTCATAATGACTTAATTGAGAGTGGCGCTCGGCGGTGGAAAGACGTGTGGTTTGACACATGGAGAGCGTTGGCCGGGGGACAGACGGGGAGCGAGGGGGGGAAACAGAAGGACGAGTCTTGAACTCCCCGGCCCTCCTCGGCGGCTCCGGAGGTCACATGGTCGGTCCACATGCAGAAGAGAGCTGGCCCTGTGTGCCGCATTCCAGATTGGAAAAAACACCACGCTGTTTCACCACAACAGCTAGATTCATGCTTCCACCAGACACTGCAGCGGAAATGTGGGGGATGAATTCACCCCCCCCTCTCCGTCCGTCTCTGCACGGGTTAAATATAGCGTCCCAGAAAGCGTGTGGGGATGCAGGGCGGGTGAAATGCGAGCATACTGTGTGGGGGGGGAGACAGAGTTTGTAGAGCAGGGTGAGGCTTCTATTTAGAGGGAGGCAGAGCGCATCAACAGCACTCAGCACACTACTGCTCTCCAATGAGATCAATAGATGGAGAGAGAGAGACAGAGAGAGAAAGACAGAGATAGATCACATTGCCAGAGGGGTTGTGAGTGGGGCAGGATGACGACAGACATTGAACTACAGCCAAACTAGCCAGCTCTACCCTCACACAGACAGACAGCAGCTCTGGCCATCCTTCTTTCATACTGCATGTGTTTCAGGCTGAGACACCAGGAGATCAGTCCGTGTTCTGAATGATATCAACACTAACATCATTGTGTCATTACAACACAGGAAACACCAGGGAGACACTGAGCAGGGAGACACTGAGCAGCAAGACCTCAGCTGGCCGGGCAACCAGGCCTGGCTCCGGGGATGGCGGGTGGTGTGTGTGTGTGTGTGTGTGTGCGCGTGGGGTGTTTTTCTCCTAATGACTGGGAGCAGCTGTGCCTTAACTACCCCTGCGTGGCTACCGTCACTTTGCTCATGGGGCGGACTGGGGTTTGGGGTGGTGGCAGGGAAGGGGAGACTGTGGGGGGGCGGGGGGGGCTAAGGAAGAAAGGCCTTCATATCTTCCTCATTAGGGAGCTGGGAGTGAACAAGACTGAAAGAAACCCCAAACCCCCACCCTCCACCACCCCCACCCTCCACCACACCCACCCACCCTCTCACCCTCCACCACCCCAACCCTCCCCCTACCCTCCACCACTCCCACCCTCCACCACCCCCACCCTCCCTCTCACCCTCCCAGCCCTCCTGGGGTTGAACCCCCTCATTAGACCCAAGAGGACAGGGGCATCAGCACTGGGGCTTGGGGACGAGAGGTGTGTGAGAGCGTTTCAGAGAGAGAGAGAGAAGGAAAAGAAAGTGTGTGTGTAGAGAAAGAGAACGCCTAGTGAAAGAGAGAGAGAGAGTGCGTGTGTGTGTCAGAGAGAGCGAGACGTAGAGGTCCACCTGCACAACTCCCACACCGGGGATCGCAGGTGCGACGACGGCGACGACGAGCGATCACACACGCCGCTCTGTGTTCAAGCTGTGTACAAGCTCTGACACGTCACAACCCTGCCTGCGTCGGCCCTCCACAGCTACGAATGAGGACTAAAGCGCTTCACGACCCTCGGAAACACACCAAGACCCCTCTAGGGCTTCTGCCCCCAACCATCCACACAGGAGCACACGCCTGCTGGAGCAGATCACTACAGGGGGGTTGTGACAGGATGATAACAGACCTCACGCTGGAGCACAACCAGCCAGCCATATTCCTCACGGACGACCAGGACCGGGTCATTGTCCTTTGTTTTGGACTCGCCAGTGGAGGGAGTGTTCGAATGTGACCTCTGACCTTTTCTGTGACCTTGACCTGAGCTGTTCAACACTACTCAGGCTCAACCGTGTCTGCGTGACTATGCGTTCATTTGAAGACACGTCTCACCGTCGGGTTTTTGAAAGGAAAGTTGTACGCTGAGATCCAGTATCTGACTACGGAAAATACAAAGTGGACACACACCTACCTAACATGAATGGCTCTCTACAGGCACACACACACTTGTTCCCAAAAGATTTATGACATCCATTTCTGGTGCTGACTTGGTAAGAGGATTACTGTAGTCCAGCGGCCAAATCATGGGAGGGGTTAATCCACAGCATGCCGTCGCTGCTATGCTGTTATGACATGCATCATCCAGCAAGCTTCTGATGATGATGTAACCATGGAGGCAGCCCTGTTCATGTGGCGTGTGTGTGTGCGTGTGCGTGTGTGTGTGTGTGTGCATCGGATATGAGTTCCAGAACATGGTATTTATCTGGCAGCCAGAACAGAAAAGACCAGTGAGATTTGATCAGCCAAATGACATATTTCATTTGGATGCTGTTTGCACTCAAACGGCAAAAGATGAACTCAGTCACCCCTCGAGCTGGCAGACTGTCAATTGTAAGTGTTCATCCTTATTCTGCCTGGCTTTCCTAAACTCACTATGAGAGCAGGACACATTCTCAAATGGTATCTGCAGTGTCTCTCTTCGTGAACACAAATCATTTTCAGACAGCTTTGACGGCATGGTGCTTCTCAGAGAAATGTCGAGGGGATTGCAGGCATGATAAATGCCTTAGTTCCTGCCATGGTCCGAGTCAGAAGTTTTCCTCAGACAGCCAACGACTTTGTCATGGTAAGATGCGTCCATAACTGTGACTACAAGAGTTTAACAAACTTACACAGCAAATTCCTCTCGCCAAGTTGGACTATAGTTTGACACCTGCTAGGTTACTCACATCATTTCAAACGAGGCTTTTTAAGAAACAGCATTGCCCAATGCTTGCTAGTCACACGCAAACAGTACTGTCGGAGTAGGCACCGGAGGTTTGCTAGCGTTAGCACACACTCCCTCCCCCCCGCTGAGTCCAAAAGCAGGACAACACCAATGTGAAACGGAAAAACACATCCAGTCAAAACAACAGTCAGAGTATAATTAGAGCCAGAATTTTACCTCACAAATTGGAGATGTGGTTTTGTTTTTACTCTCTTCATTGTCTTGCGGTGAATCAGTCCAACGTGTCGCCATTATTTCATTTCAAACCACAGTGGTAAAAGTCCTTCTGAGCCCACATTGAGATTGGGAGGAGAGATCCGAAACCAAGCGATGCTCCGTCCAGATAAGGGGTAGAAATGGAAGGGATTTAATCCACTCTGTCCTCCTCCTTCATATCCACCGGTTGAAAAACTGAAATCAAACACGCGCAGTCAAGTTAAAAGAATGTCACTGGAAGGCATGTCATTCACACGTGTTCAAATCAAGCGACTGTCCATGGCAGTCCCCCCGGTCTAGCCTACTTGGGTTTGGACAGTTAACACATCCCAATCCCGAACATTGAATTAATGTAATCCTACTTAATAGTTGAACATTTTGCGCTTGAGTGAGACCTGTATGCTAAATATATTGTTATTGTACAAAGTAGTGGACCCGAAAGCAGCACTGTGTACAAATAGGGTTGTAATTTTGAACTAATCCAACAGACAGTTCCTACTCTAAACCTGCTCTTAATTGACCACACATGGACACAAGTAAACAAGATGACAGGGCCTTCATTTTCCAACGTGTGCTCAATTCTGGACGTGCAAAAAGGCCTGTGCTAATAGCTGACGTTTGACTGAGAGCTTGGATGGGATTAATGACAAGCGCGAGAGCAAGCAGCCACCATGGGCCATAAGACAACATTGAAAAGGGTTCTGTATTCAAAAAGGACAGTGGACAAGTCACCTCAACTAACATGTAATACACATCAAAACCCTACAATCGGGGCTGTCACTTCAAACTGAAATCATGAATGCACTTGCAACAACCCATTCATTACACTGCCTGCAAGTAGCAACCCTGATGAAACGTTGAGAAGAACGGACGGCAGGCTGTCGCTAAATGAAGAGCGCCACAAAAACCTACCTGTTATTAATTCAGTAACTCCGGAAAATAACACATTGTCCACGTTTTTAAAAAACGACTTTTGTGATCGTGTGAGTATTTCAGATTTCTAGTAGGCTAGTCGGTTAAAAAGAAAAACGACAGGCTGACGCAGACCAAACACATACGTCGCTCAAACTGGCTTTTTCTCTTCTTGGAGCTACACACTGGCAGCTACCTGTTAGGAAAAATACACTGGAAACATGGTAAACGCCCATTACTATACATCCTTTCCGATCGATGTCGATAAATATTATGGCTGTTCTTCATGTATTCCCGTGCAAATTGAAGGCTTTCTTCCACATTTGTTAACGGAATTCACTCAAAAACTATTGTACCGTATGCCCACGGTCCTTGTTGGCGGCGCGACAAACTGGATTGTGAGATTGACAAATCTCCGATTCTCGTGAAACACCGCCCCTTTGCTGGCCCTCGGGGCGATCATCCAATCACATTCAACCGTTGAAATGCGTATTTTTAAACCCCAGCCAACAGGACGCGTCCTTACACAAATATGAAGGTATAATGGTCAAACTGGTGCAAAAATGTGAGAGATGGTGTTTGTTTAAAATAAAATATGCCAGGCGAGTTTTATTTTGCACGATCTATCTCTAGTGTTTGCTGAACTATAATGAACAGAAACTATATACTGAATGTGTGCGCTTGAGTCAGGGCCTACAGCCTTAGGTGACTAACTTTTATATTACTGACACAGTCTGCCAAAATCAATGCAATTACATATTTTGTTCATTATTCACTTATCTGGATGTCTGTCTAACTGCACCCACAAATGACAAGGACATCATCCGACGTCCCATTTCTATAGGCTACTTTAATCTAATTCATGAAAAGCTCTGATGTAATGTGGTCCTCTGGAATAAAATGCCTCTGCGACATTAAAGCGGACCGTCTGGTCGCCAACTGTATTTTTACTGTACTTTTTACTGTGACACGAAGGGCATGGCAGACACATGGAACTCTACTGTGCAGGAAAAATGCAACACAGCTGATCTAGAGTGGCACAAAGGCAGGCAGTGTCCTGTTTGCTGGCCACTCCAACAGCACAATAGACGAGGGGACAATAGGGGGGACTCTTTTGACCCGTTTTGTTGTGAGGGCTCGCCAGCCATTGAGAGAATCTATTGTCTAAAGAGACGGTGCACTCTCTAACAATGTAACATTTAGCTTTTCTTAGAGCAGTCGCTGTGAATTTTTATGCGTTTTCTTATTAATCAATTAATTAATTGACAATGCACAGTGCTCCTAATAATGCTGATATGTTGCACCTGCATGCCAACTTGTTTATGTTGTTCACAAAGTAATATTTTGGGCAGAATTATTGCTAGTTTACTGACTATATATATATATAATTATTCTTTTTTTAAATCCGTTTTTCATCTCCAAAAGTGAGATCACAGGCAAGCAATAAAAGCTCAACTAACAAACACCAAGAAAAACAATGTTGTTTTCAGGGGCCTGCTTCCAAACAACACTCAGCCTGGCAGTATTGGCTGCATCCCTTCCTGTTATCCCATTGCACTGTGGAATCAGATGTGGAGTCTGTATAAACTCATCTTGTAGATGACAGAGATGTGAAGCACATTAAAAACATTGAAATAAACAAATCTCAATAAAACATGTTTTACTGCAGTCTGTGGGATGCAACTGATAAATGGTGGTGTTTTTGTTTCGTTGGATTTAGTCGTAAATACAATGTCTTGCCTTGTTATGCACATCCGTATTTTGGCGCTGTCATGCAAATGAAGTTATCATACTCTAATTGAACCAATGTGTTTCGACAGAACAGTTGTATTTTTCCGGTGACGCCTCATGATTTTACAGTCACTGCTAACGGTGCGTCTGTAATCCTGTACTTGCAGACTCAGAGTGACTCTGCTAGTCAGGAGGACAGAGATTACGAGGCTATGGAAGCGAATGTTTGGGTGGATTAGATGATCACGTGAGGTTCCAAACGGAGTGGCGGTGTGATTGAGACAGGTGGAGATTCTGAGGGATTAAACAGCAAAGCATGCCATGGAGATGAGGGGATCCACTTTACAGCACGCACACTTTGCCAAGGGTGTGAAAACAGTCGTTCCCAGGGGGTAGATCACTGCCAGATTACTCTTCATTACCTGAAAGGCTTAGCTGTATAAAAGGTTTAGTTAAATATCGAACCTCAGACACCCTTTAAATGGGTGAAAGTATTTTGTACAATAAGGTACAATGTGTTCAACCAATGTAGAGGTTGTATAATAGAACATTCATATGACTGAGTTGTGTAATTGGATGACACCCAACATCAGCCAATTTATCAGGCCTTCTGGCAGGGTAGCATCTACTGGAACATGATGTACAGTAGACAGAGACAGAAACAGAACATCGAGAGTGCATATTTGTGTATCTCACTGTATCTGAATGGTCTGGTAGACTTCTCAGAGTTATAGCTTTGTGTTGAGCCACGGCAGCAATTGAAAGAAGGTGGCAGGTACAAATCAAGAACTAGGTTGTTGTTTTTACTTTGTGAATCATTAAAAAGTCAGTCGGAGAGAGGAGATTAAAGTGGTAGATACGTCCACTCCTCAGATCTGTTGTGAAACACAGGAAAACACAAAGTATATGAAGAGATAACCTCAGTCATGATGACAGAAGGATCGTTTAAAAGGAATGTGAGATTCGGAGAGTTGAACTGGCAGCAGAGAAAGCTATAACCTTGACATTAAGGTGGCCCGCTCTCAAAGGTAAAAACAAAGGCACAATAGTTTGGGGGAGTAAACACGTTTTTATCCGTTGTCCCGGTGTGCTGAAATCGAATCCCGACACACTGTTGAAGCGGCGGCTTCGTATGTCAAGTGAATACATGCGTGGCCATTCAGAGGCACAATTCCCGTTTTGTTCCTTTTGTTTCTCTGCTCAGTTCACCTGTAGCCCAGTTCCTGTGTTCTGGCCCCGGACACAGTTCCCTTAAAGGAGCACTACAAAGCCACGGCATGAGAACCCTGAGCGTCTTTTTGTCCCCTCCGCCCTCCCCCAGATCTGGCTTCAAGGTGAGGGACAATGGCCGGCAGGTTCCCAGGGTGGTGCGGAGGGGCACCCAGCGCCGCAGGTAAGTTAAACGTCCCCAAGTGCTGATCTGCGATAAAGGGGACAGGGAGGCTCAGCTGATGGCACAATGGGTGTCATTGTGGCTCCTGCCACATGGATAGCTATCCCAGAATGCCTCTTTTCTTAAAGGGGGGAGGGGGGGGTTCACTCCTCCGCCTCTCCTGCCGATCCGTGCCTGTAGGTGAGGCTGTTCCTAAAACACGGTGTGTCGTCGGGGGTGAAGTTATGATTGTGTCCCGTGTCTCTGCTGCTCCGCGGCTTGATCCCCCCCAGATCTCAACCGAAACAGTGGCTTGTTTGCCCGGCCAGACGAGAGGGCCGTGAGCTGCAGGTAATCCATTACGTTCCCTCTGGGATCCACTGGGTTCCTACTCCTATATCCTTCCAGCGCTATTCGTCTGCAGTCACGGAGCTTTTAAAACAACATAACTGCTTTCCGGGCGGGGCTTTTTGTTTTCAGGCTCGGTTATGTCAACAGTCACGCCGCAGGCAGAGGAGACCTGCTAATGGGGCGTTACCTCGGGCCCGGAGGTGAACAGGTCAAAGGGTAAGGAGAGGAACACTTCAGACACCTAAGTACTGTTAGAAAAGTAAACACACTCGTCCCCATTGTCTCTCCATCTCTGTCCGGGAGTGTGTGGACCCAGAGACGTAGTCTGGGAACAACAGGTCACCAGGGAATTCAACCTATTTGAGAACCCTGTTTATGTTCAACCTCAGACCTCTCCTGAGAGACATTTATTACTCAACAAAAGTGTGTGTGTGTGTGTGTGCGTTTGTGTAGTAGTTGTTTAGATTGTTATGTAATTAAGAGGAAAGTGTGCATAACCGCATGGCGACTCTCTCCAAGTGCGTACTGAGTGAAGTGAAGCATGTCAGAGAAGCATAGTCCAGTGTCACGCACAATTGATGTTTAGTCACCCAGAAACAACACAGCCCTTGAGAATTAGTATATGTGTGTACGTGTGCGGGTATAAAAGGATTATATATGATTATACAAAGATTTGTTTGTAAAAACAGACAGAGTTTTTCAACAGCTTACAATAACAACCAGACAACACATGCAGACTCGGTGTTTATTACAAAGTACGATAGACAATATGAGCTAATCCTCAACGGGTACAACCAGAGAACGCCAGCAGACAGAAGGGGCCGTGACGGGTGACAGATGGACGTAGCCATGGCAACCCAGTGCCAGGCTGGCGCCCACTCCCGTTTCCGTGACAACAGGGGGCGCTGTTGAAACGCCCGCCTCTCCGCTCCACCTCGTCCGTCTCCCCCGCTGTGTTTGTCACGAGGCTGCCGACGGACAAACGGAGCACGACCCCGCTCGCGTCAGAGACGCCCAAAGTCGAGGGTGTGAGGACTTCCCTATCTGCAGGGAGGGGTCTGGCTCGAGATTAGAAGGGCTCTTTTTGTGTTGGCGCACTTGTAGTCTAGCCCTCGGGTCTGGAATTGTTTGTACCACGACATGCTGAACAAATGATCTATTGCAGAATGACCAACAGTCAAGGGAAACAAATCATTGATAAAACTGGGGGCGCTCCATTTCCCCTCCCTGTTCACAGAGCTGGAGGTGGCTGGGGAGTCCTGGGTCTGAAAATACAGCTCTTCTGTGGTGTTCCTTTCTGTCTCTCTCTCTCTGGGCAGGAACACTCTGTTCTATGGTCAGACTCCTCCGATACATCCCTCCCCCTTCCTGTGTACTTCATCACACACACACACACCCACCCACCCCAGGAGATCAGGGTCCCAGCAGTATTTAAAGTCAAGTTGACATAGGATTGAAACAATACAAATCAACCATGTTCCATTTCCCTTTGAATGAAAAGCACATTGGGATTTCACGGATAATGTTCAAGTGTATTTAATAAGCCATAACAGTCCGTATCACAATGCCAAAAACATGAACAACTGTAGTAAACAGGTAACAGGGCATGATTTGTCGCACGGAAATCAAATATTAATTTTGACTTATAAACATATAATCAACAAACAACTCAGGACACTTGTCTGACTCGGAGGACTCAGGTGTCATGTGACGTCGGTTGAGTAGAGGACGTCTGTGTTCTGTTCCTCTCAGACCTTGTACTTGACCTTTCCCTTCTCACTGATGACACAGAGGTGCTGGATGGAGCACAGAGAGAACGGAGAGAAACAGAGAGAGGGAAAGAGAGAGTCTCAATCAGATCTTCAACGAGTCAAGCAACACATTTTTCGAGTTTATGGAAAATAGGGTTCAGAGAAATATTGTAATCCTTCTTGTCTACAGGGTGTACATTTGTTCACCCGAGCTTCCTTATCTGATGTGGTGTTGAAATACTGTGGTGAGGACAAACCCCTGATTGCAGATCTATGAGGGAGGGGGGGAATGTTGGTATGTAAGGTCAGATGTTTCCCTGTCAAGTCACTTTGTGCTTCGCCGTTTCCTCGAAAGGAACCTGTTCTCCCTGGCAGCATGCCCTCACAACTACAAATCTTTAAAAGGATTTTTCTGTCCTTATCTTTACACATTATAAATGAATAATGTCGGAGCAAATGTGTTATGGTTTGGCATGTGTGTATTTGGGAGGTAGATGGACGGAAATAATGTTGTAAAGCAGCATGCCAGTGAGGACCTTTCAGATGTAACATTGATATCTTTGAACTGTTGAAACAGATGTTTGTCATCTACATTAATATTTGAAATATACAACATCTGATAGATTGGAAAGGGGTTAATCCACAAAACATGCAGATTCTAACCCAAATATACCAAAAAAGGTTTTCTGGAAGTCAACATAAAAACAAACATACACACAAATACATCTGGTTTGGAGCACATTGGATCCCATAAATTGGACGCTGACTTGTAGAACGTTCCACACAGAGATAAGAACAGTAAATTTCACATAAGAATGCACTAACTCAATTTAACATGCTAGGAGTGCTGGCAAGAGGCACATTGCAAGTCTGGAAAAATATACAGGTATTTCAAAACATACACACACAATTACACGCTCGCACACTTTTTGAGCCGTACTGTACTGTCCATCAAAGCTTGCAATGTTGATTTGCCCCCGCACACCAAACTCCCTTTCCAAGAGTGTGCCTGTAGGGTGAGTTGGGTTTCCAGGGGGAGAGGTGTCCTTTGGATCTACTGATGTTTACTTTGAGTTCTTTCTCCAATCTCTTTCATCTCGTTCAGAGTGCCCTGTAAAGGCCAATGCATAGGTCAGGAGAGAAATGGAGCTCTGGCCTTACGTTCAGGTCACGGAAATATTCGTTATAGTCCAAGGCGTAGCCCACGACGAAACGGTTGGGGATTTCGAATCCCACATCTGTTGAGGAAAATACAGAATCATAAGAATGTGCATTTGTCGACGATGTAGACTTGAGTCTGAATGCTTTAAATGAAACACTCGTAAATTCTGAGGAGGTTAAATCGGGTCTTCTACACACACACACACACACACACACGTGTTCTAGGGTAAAAGAATAAAAATGTTATCCAAGCTGGTCAACTACAACATGTTCAGCACCGTCTGATTCAATATTACAGTATGGACAATAGGTAACATGACACTGACTTAACAATCGTTGGACGAGTGGCAGACATTGATTATGGCTGCGTGACAAACATGTGTGAACGGGGTGAGGAGAGGACAGATAGAGGTACGTACAGTCAGGGAGGCCTCCAACTCCTTTAGAAACCCTCTTCACCAGCAAACTGAAACACACCATACAGTATCACAGTACAAACAACCACATGTACCGTACACATTTCACAAATTGTACACAAATCAGACAGATCACGGACAATCAGATTCGATTTGCGTCGGCGTCAAACATTCACAACCGTGCAGCGATCGTGACAACGAGAAAGCTCCTGCAAGATAGTAGAAAAAGACTTCCACTTGATTTAGTAAATCACAAAGTAGTGAATCGAAATGCACTGGAAGGAGAAAATAGCACATCCAGCCCACCAGCCCTCGCTCATACCCTCCTTATACTCAGCACGCACAGAGACAAGACATCTACAGTCTGAATAACAGAACGGACGCCTGTTCGGACAGGAAGAGGGACATCGTTTTCAAGCGTCTGTCACAGCTTTGGCATCCGCGCGCGCAGAGTCTGTGCCACTCACCCCGCAACCTTGACCCTCTTGGGTTCAAAATTCTCGACATGCTTCAGAAGAGCCTTCATGGTCTTCCCAGTGTCGACGATAGCCTGAGGGGAGGAGGAGACGGATGTGGAGGTTTAGCGTTTTATCAGGCGGCCCGGAATATGCGAACCGTAGTATTACAAAGCATATATAGAGCCATGGTTTACCATTCACATATTAATTTGTTTAGCCTAACAGAATGGTGTGTGTGTGTGTGTGTGTGTGTGGGGTCAGTAGGAATGCATGTGTGTGAGTGCTTGTTACATGAAGCCATCTCTCTACTGTGGATGTGATCTGCAATGCTGTTTTCCACTGAGAGTCACAGTACGGCTGACAGCTCTCATGTGATACAGTGTTTACACACGGATGACTTCAGTCTGGAAACTTCTGAAACACGATCCGGCAGAGGAAATACCTCTTCTTCTCCCTTTTGTTTTCGAGACATAAAAACTGCTAAAGAGCCGCGGTCAGTATTGGGAGATTCTGTTCTTAGTTTGACCATAAACAAAAACAATGTGGGTGACAATTCAATGTCAAACTTAGGAAACCACTTGTGGCTCCTTTTTCCATTAATGAGATCAAATGTTTTGCTTCGACAATGTCATGGTCTCCAACACGATGCCAACTTGTGTGGTAAACACCACTGGATATTGACACTTACCTCCACAATCAGCACATTCTTCGGGGACATGGAGAAGAAAAGAGAAACCATTTAAGTTCAACTGTCAACAACACAAGAGGCTGACTCTCTTGCTAGAATTGACACTTATTGGACTGTAACCATGGTTACATTTCTGCTTCAAACTTCAGCGTCAACAGATACAGTACACAAACCCATCATTGTGCAGCCTCATAATGTGTGATTGTCTGTAGTGTACAGTGAGTCCAAAGTCGCTGCTAAGGGTCTTGATGTAGCACACTTTCTTTGGTGAACTGATTCAAACGGCAGGCTGACCCTGAGGCTGGCTGTGTGGGGGCCCTTTGTGAGACTCAGAGTAGCTATGGTTCGAGGCTGGGGCTCAAAGAGAATGCGGGCAGGCGGCCAAATGTCCTGGACCTTGCGGGGCTACCACCTGATCTGTGTTACGTAACACAGTGGAGCAGTCCCGACGACGAGGAGCCACCGTGGGCACAACCAAGCGGGACTGCTGCATAGCTCGGCTGCACTTCTCACAGCCAGACACAAGCGCAACATTAGCTCTGCATGGTCATCACCGCACGGACTACAAATCCACAGATCTATGGACTACAAATACAATGAACTAGCTGGGGTTTCTCTTTTCAACCCACACTTGCCCGAACCCCCCATATCAGTCATTGTATTGCTCCATCCTTGTCCTACATCTGACGAATCCTTACCTGGAAGGGCCTCCCTTCTGGTGGGAGGGGAGAGCCGACTGGAATGTGCCAGCATGCCCACATGCAGAGAATTCCACCCAATCAAATCATCTGAACGGTCCCTCTGCCCAGTGCTCCGAACTCCCCCACATCGCACGCTCACTAAATTCCGACCCAACACTCACACAACTTTCCGCTATGACGTTTTGGATTTGGAAAGCTGCTCTCTGATTTGTTTAGGATCAAATCTAGGGCTTTAGGACTGCACCACTGCTGGTGACTGGTGATAAGACTGCTGTCTGTTGGCCCAGAGGAATGACACCACACAACAGGGCTTTACACTAAGGGTAGGACACACCACCCTTGCACTATCAACACTACCCTGTGGTGACAGTCGGACAAACCCTCTTGACCTCATGACCCCTCTGCGATGTCCTTGGGTAATGTTTGTGACTGCTAGATTGTATTTGCTGGGAAAGTGGAGAGTGAGAAAGCGGGAGAGAGGGGCAAGAAAGGGTCAACAAGAGACTGGGAGAGAGAGATTCTGCAGTCTTTTGCTGTCTGAAAGAATAATTATGTCAGGAGACATGATTCCTCGTGACACTGGCAGTGTCCTCTATTGACTCCTTGATTGTAGAAACACATATTCTCCAGAAGGGGGCCACACTTCCAAAACTAGTCACAAGTTTAGGTGCGTGCACCCATAAAACAGTGACCACTGTGTTTGTGCCAAATGATCCATCGAGACACAAAAATGCATGTCCCTACAACCTCTTCAAAGTTCCTCAAAATGCCGGTGAATGGTGAAGCACAGTGTTAAGTGTTATGCACTTTCACCTTGAAGAAAAACAAACTGGTGCGTTCAAAGCTGTCCACACTCAAACGACAGCCGGGACACAGACACCGAAAATGTGAAAACAGAATGAAATCATGATGACGTCGCCTTACTGAATGTTCTTGTTTTGCTCGGTGCAATTGCTCACCGTCTGACACTGTAGCACATTCAACTACCTGTCATTAGGAATCCGGTCTACACTACTGATTTCAGTTAAAGTGCAGGACATATGCGTCTTCCTTCCCAACATCCACTTAGTGTTCAGAGAAGATGGCCATCTGGTGGCCAGGAGGTTTTTCCACCATCAAATCAAAACAATTCATCTTCATCAAGTCCTTTTTACAAGCAATGTCACATAAGCCCACCTGTCCACCACCCAAACCCTCAGAGGAAGTATGGTTTGTTATGGTTGATCATGGTTTCCATGACACCAGATCTTGAAACGTCAGCCTTCATCACATGGACACTCACCAATGACCAGCAAGAATGAATGCAGCCCGACCGGAAATGATGTGATCATAATGAATGAAGGGAGTTACACAATCAATATCACTTATCGTGCTTGTACATTGTGTGACATTTCAAAGCTTTAGCCTGCAGCTAACGAGCTCATTAAACCTGGAGAACGGAGAGTCAATATACAAAGTGATGGACATGATTAGACATGGTGCTTACCTTTCCCTCGAAGCACAGACAGATCTTGACTTCCTATAATGTGCAGGTCCTCTGTCGATTGGTCATTCTGAAAACGTAAACACAACAGATTGACATGCTCGTGACCCAATGTGCGTGGTCACGTGGTCTGACAAGGTCAAAGTTCAAGGTCTCCGACCGAGGGCCCTGACAGGAAAGGCTCTACATGATGACAATGATCAGGATTCTGTTGGTCACAAATCCTCTGAGATAAAGAAGCCTGGGGGTGACGTCACGTGATCCCAACATGACCAATCAGACTGGCCCGCCACAGGTACAGAGTCCTGAGGTTGTGGTGGTCAGAGTTCAGCCTGGGACACAGAGGGCTTGAGGCTTGAGATCACCCCATTTGCAGACAGGCTACCCAGACAGACAGATATGGCTATGCTGCAGAAAGCTGCATGAGGATCAGAACCACTGACATTAAATAATGAGGCTTAAAGGGAAATGTTCCAGCCAAGCACTTCCACACAAGACAAAAAGAAGCAAAATACAGTCTGATATCTAGGTTATCTTGAATCGACCTTCAGAAGGAAAGGAGTGTTTTGTAGACTTGTCTAACGAGGTACATTTATATGAATATGTTGCTGTGTTGGTCGTCTTACAAACATACTGCCCATATCACACGGCACTGCCTTGCTAATAACAGCTGTAACACAGTAAGGGCACCAGGACCAACTGCCCTTGAGATGCCCCTGTATGCGGCTCTGCGACATCATCTGTGCAAGAGCGACACTCAGAGGAGAGAGCGTGGCACTGCACGTGATATCAGCGCTGAGAACCGTCCAGTGTTGTGACTGGGATGAGAGGATGTAACACAGCTCTGGGAAAATGTCATGAATCCAAATTATTTGATCCAAGAGTGTCACATCTAAAACAAGGCCAGCTTCCAACTCCATGCAGTGCTGGTCAATACTCTCACCTTGATGACAATTACATGCATTATTTCTGCGAATAAAAAAGAATAAAATATATTTACGATTGTCAATATAGATAATCATAATAATCATAATAATCATAATGCTTTTGTAATGAACAACACAACAGATAACAAATAAACAAGATGAATTGGTGGTCAGCAGAGATTCGATCCCAGACCTCCACTTGTGAGAGCTGGTCTCTTATCTCTCTGAGCCACCGTTGTTCTGAAAAAGGTGGACTCAGACACTGTAATAAACACTAAACCAGATGATGTCATCTACTTGTGCAAGAGCGTTGAACGTTTCATGACACCAAATCTTCTAATTGTGCTGTAAAATCCAACAACAACAAAAACAACATCCATGCAAAGAAGACAGTGAATTAAACATGGGGGTTTACAGCAAACACCAGTTCTAACCTACCAGAAGAGTAACACATTTTTCATATTACAATGTGTGCTTCTACATGAGAGCATTTTTTAGAACTTTTTTACTAGTTCTAGAACTGATGGTATTAGTTCACTTACCAGGTAGCTCTTCAGCCTGATAAACTCCACCCTGGTCTCCAGGTGCTTGTTGGAGTTGCGGCTGAGCACCTTGATGAACTCCACCAGATCTGAGCAGAACTTGTATCCTCCCTTCAGAACACATAGCACCACAATGTCGTGGTCCCCAATGTCATCCATGATGTGGCGGGCTAAGCGTTCGATCCTATGGGATGAAATGACAATAAACATTCCCAGGAAAGCGTATATGCACGTGTGCGCGTGCACAGTATGTGGACTGTAATCTAATCTGGGTCACATGAAACAGAGCTTCAGTTGACTATAGAAAGGAATATAACATACATCTTCTAATGTGGTTAAACCCTGAGTAGATTTAGATATGATATAATGATATGAGTATGACGAGAGAGATGATAACTCTGCTATTTATTACAATGGAGATACAACTGAACTGTGCAGTATATTTATGGCCTATTGGCCTAAATAGCCTTATACTCAATGACAAGTCCTCCAAGTCCTGTTCTTAAATAGTAGTCTGGTGGAGAGTGGAAAATGGGCTTAATTGACGATGATTGGTTAGGCACTGTCGTACTTCCCAAATGGGGTGAAAAAGTAATCTGTTAGTCGTTGACCCCCTCAGCGCAGCGGGAGAAACATAGTCTCAAAAGGGAGTAGCCTATCTCTCTTTTATTACGTCTTCATCATCAAGCATGATTCTGAAGATGAAAACGTTCAGAAAACATGTTGGGACGTGTGATATACTGAACTATAGTGTTAACCATATTAGTGGGAGGCAAAGGTTGTTATTAAGTCTTGCTTCCAAAAAACACACAATTCAAATGGTTTTCCAATGAAATGACGCATCCCTGATGGGGATGTTAGAGCAGGCTACCTGTCCATGATAACCCCGTGTGGAATGTAGACGCTCTCGATGTCCTCATGGTAATGCTCTGGGTATGTGAAAAGGTCGAGGCTGTATCCAGGCCAGTCATCCTTTATCTTAGACATAAGTAATAGGCTGACATACAATAGGCTGCATGACGGTCAACCGATCCATCATCAAACTGAATAGATCCATAGCAAAAGAGAACAGTCGTCCGTTACAGTGATGTTTTACCAAACAGGAAAGTTTAAAACCGTTTACCACAATTCCTGCTTCATTGCGTCGAGGGTCGCTCTCTGTGGTGGCTGGTACAATGCATTGTGCCATTTTTTCCTGCGTTTACAAGCCGTTGAAGTTTACGAGCTGAGGCTTACCACTGTAGAACAGTTGACTGCCGTAGTGAAGATTGTGTCAATGTCTTGAATCAGTAGTCAAAGTCAGTCCGTGTCATGAAAAAACGTATACAACACACACACACACACCAAAAGGGAGACTTGCACGCCTTGGTCATGCTTTAGTTATTTGCCTGACCACAGAGACTGTTGTGTTTCACTGGCATTCCTTGTGAGCGGGCAACGAGCACAATTGGAAATTCAACGGGGGACATCTAATTAGAAGCATGTGATTTTTGTAAGCCTTTTAGTAGTTTACCGTGTGACGATGTCCATGTTTAACATTAATAGCTGCAAGCTAATCATTGTGTTTGAAAATAAACTGTCAACAGATAATAAATATATCTACTACAGCTAGTAAGGGCACTATAGAATGTGCATACATTAGTATCTAAACGAAGACAACTATAAACAACACTTGCAATGGATCATTTCAAGTTTATTTTTCTGCTACCACAGACGGGTTTGGAAAGAGAGGGTTATCGACAAAATTACATTTTCACATCCAGGGCTGGACGTTTTTTCTTCTATTTAAAGTCTACTGACATAGGTCGAGCTCGTCAAATAAGAGTGGCAGGAAAAGAAAGTTCTTAATTGTTGCCGATGTAGATAGACTTGTATCTCTCAATCATGTCGATGTCTCTCTCCAGCTGTTTCATCTCCAGCTCTAGGCGCTCCTTGCGGTACTTCTTGGGGGTGGTGTCTGTGACAACTGAGAGTCCCTGGTACTGATGGTGCAGCTCCTCCCAGTTCTTCTTCAGTCCCTGAGTCAACAGAGTCATCAAGGAGGATCTGTTAATTACCTACTGTCGTCATAAGTCACAAGAAAAGCTCACCAGTCACGCAAATAAACTAGCTTATGTCAAGTCCACGAGTCAAAGTTTGCACATTGTTTACACAAAAACATTCACAGTTAACTGACTGGATGCTGATGTATTTCAGTCCATTCTTTTTTTAAATCAAGACAATAGGTAGGACGTAAATGTAAATGGGGCCCTATAGGATTTACCCGAAGGGTACTCTGCCTCTCATTATCAGAGAGCTGCTTCATGGCTCCCTGTTTCATTCGCTCCTTCACATAGTTGTCATACTCCTCCTGAGCCCTCTTCACCTCCTCCCTGCGCTGCAGAAGGTACTCGGGGGTCTCTCCATAGTCCTAGAAACAGGAGAGTTCATTTAGCTCCACTCCAAGATAGAGGCTGTTCAGAAAAGAGGATCCCTAACAGTTCCAGGCTAACATTACTACCTGCTGGACCGACAACGCAACAGCAGATGTACCTTCTTCTTGATGTACTTTGGGACAAGGCCCGAATTCTCCAGAAGCTGCTTGTCTCCGCTTTTGGTGTCAGCGTAAATGGGCTGGGGTTTCCTAGGCACTGACATGATGCTCTCATTGGCATTTGTTTTTATAAAGTCCTTTTTGGTGTGAATGCCCATAAGTGGTTGCTCAGACTTGGTAGGTAGCCGTGGTTTCCTCACAGTCGTGGTACCCTTATTGGTCAAATGTTGCGCTGAGGGGGGAAAAAAAGGATTAAAAAAAGAAATAGTTCCAACTGAGAAGGTAGAAGCAGAGCTAGAAGAGCTGTTGAAGCTGTTGCCTACTCTCAGGGAGTTTGGGTTCCTTGGAGTGCTTAAGCAGGTATTTCTCTGGAGATGGAACGTCTACTTTAGCTGGTCCCATGGTCTTGTTGGTAGTCTTATTCTGCATCCTCTCCTGCTTAACTTGTGACCTAAACATTGACATGTATCTAGAAGAAATTGGATGACATAAATACAATGTGTTTTTGCCATAGCAACAAACTCCCATTCAAGACACCCATTCAATGATCTGTGTAACAAGTGTCAAACTGAATCAACAGAGTTAGACAGGCATAGTTTACACACATTTACTAACCGTGCAACTATTTGAAACCATTAGCTAAAGTTTAGGAAACTTGTGTTTGCTACCCAGCTGCATTGCTACAGTAGACGTTTCAATGGTAGACTACAGACAGTACAGTACTGTAGGCTATTAGGCTACAATACCTTGGTTGCTTCTCTATTTTCACCTCCTCCCTTGGAATGAGGTTGTATATGCTCTCTGGTGGATACATTGTGGTTGACATTTTGATTACAAAGAAAAAACACACGAAACTAGCTCGCTGATTAGCTAGCTAACTATCCAGCTACAGCTAGCTAGGCTACTTTCGAATGACAAAAAACAGGGGATGGGATGCTGGAATGTTTTGTTTGACAACACAGCCCAGGATACAGTTGCTTAGCAACTGATGGAAATACTTTTCAAGTCGAATGTGTTTGATGTCATGGAATACATATAGCTCAGTACTTTTTATTGGGTCTCACATTTATTGTAATTAACTACATTGCATTAAGCTATTTAAGATAATTTTATTTCACGACATAAGCATAAGTACGTTTTTTTCTCCCCTTTGCGTTCTCCCAGGTTACGGTGTCAACTAAGTTTGTCCTATCAACGGAGCCGTAGCTAGTCTGTGTCCTTCCATGTTTACACACATGGTACAATCTCCTTGAGTCGTAAGCAGTTCCCTTTGGTTGTGATATTAGCACATACATATTTTCAGGACCAAGGTAAAATATGTATTGTATTGTTTGTAAAAATGGGTTTACCTCACACGTTAGGAACATGTATGAATATGTTGACTACGTAATTTTCTCGTAACAGAACCCGACTGCACAATGTGCGCATGCTCAATGATATCGATATCCACAGATTAAAGTAACATGACTTCCCAAACTTCCTAACAGATCGGATGAAAGAAACGACATCAAAATGATCCCAACATCACATTGCCAAGTAATACAAATGTTTATGAAGGCTTGTATGTGGAGAGGCACAAGGCATACACCCCAGGCATCTCTTCAATTACATTGGGGCTGTCTCTTTACATCCAGATCATGGCGGTCTACCAAAGCGTCAGTGGTTGGAGATCTGAACATTATTCTCATGGGCCCACCTGGAGCAGGGAAGACATCTGTGGGCAGGGTATTGGCTAACAAATTAGGGAGACCTGTCATTGACGTAGATGACAATGTCCTAGAGGTCACATGGAAGATGCCAGTGGCTGACAAGCTGGCGCAAGTAGGAGGCAAACGGTTCCTGGAGGAGGAAGGGGAGGCTTTGTGCAACTTTTCCACCACCGTTGGAAGTGTCATCTCCCTGACTGGGTCCAACCCTCTCCACGCTCGCTCCATGCAGCACCTCAAACCGACAGGGCTGCTGGTGTATCTGGACGTGGACGTTAAAGACATCCTACAGAGGCTCTCCAGGATGAAGGTGAAGAGGATCGTGGGCCAGGAGGCAGGCGTGTCCATGAAGAATATTCTGCAGTACAGGAAACAGTTTTACGAGAAATGGCTGGATATCAGAGTGTTATGTGGGACTGGAGACAGCGTGGAGGAGGTGGCAGAGAAGGTGCTCCGAGCTGTGGAGCGATACCACAACTCGGAGTCGGAGACTTACATTTCAACCAGGAGTCAGGATGGATCCACAGGTAACCCGAAGTACTTCAGTGATGTTGTCGTGGAGGGACTAGCCCCCGACGGAGGTCTCTACATCCCCCAGAAAGGGTTCCCAAAACTGGAGGTCAGAGAATGGCTGAGACTAGCTGATATGTCCTATCCTGAGCGAGCGTTAGCCATACTTGAGAGATGCATACACCCTCTAGATGTCCCGGCGACTGACCTCAGGAGAATGGTATTCAAGGCGTACGGAGACAACTTCAGCAGCGAAGATGTCGCGCCCGTAAAGCATCTCGTCGGTAACCAGTTTGTCCAGGAGCTTTTCCACGGACCCACGGCTTCTTTCAAAGACCTGGCCTTGCAGCTGATGCCCCGTCTGTTTGCCTACTGCCTCCCTCAGATGTGCAACTACCTCATCCTCGTGGCTACGTCCGGGGACACCGGCAGCGCTGTGCTCAGCGGTTTCGCCGGCCTCAGCGACGGCGACAGGCAGAGGACCGGCGTCCTGGTGTTCTTCCCCGAGGGAGGGGTGAGTGAGATCCAGAAGCTGCAGATGACGGGCTACAGCGAAGGCAACGCCAGGGCGGTCAGCGTGCTGGCGGACTTTGACTTCTGCCAGAGGAGCATCAAGACGATGTTCGGGGACGCCAACCTCACGGGACACTTGGCCGTGGAGTACGGCACGATCCTCACCACGGCCAATTCAATCAACTGGGCACGCCTACTACCACAGGTGAGCTGATGATGTCATTTTAGAATTGAGCGTTAGAAGGAGTTGATGATGCGTTTGATACGACATACTGTAACTTGATAGCTGTCTTTGTGAGCACGCCAAGTCACCTGACTCTTTGGAATCTGCAGGTGGTGTATCACTCCTCGGCCTACCTGGACCTCTACAGGGACGGAGCCATCAAGTTCGGAGAGCCCATAGACGTGTGCATCCCGACCGGCAACTTTGGCAACGCAATGTCCGCCCTGTACGCCAAGCAAATGGGGATCCCCATAAGGAAAATCATCTGTGCTTCCAACCACAACCGTATCGTGTCCGACTTCATCAACACGGGGGAATACGATCTCCGAGACAGGCCTCTCGTCGTCTCCAGCTCCCCGGCCATAGACATCCTGAAGTCCTCCAACCTGGAGAGGTTTCTCTACCACGTCTCAGACGGAGACGGCCGTCTTGTTCGAGAGCTGTTCACAACCCTGGAGAGGGACGGGCGTTTCAAGGTCCCTGAGGGTTTGCTCAGGGGGATACAGGAGGACGTGCTGGCGGGCTGGTGCTCCGAGGACGAGTGTCTGGGAGCCATCAGGGACGTCCACGGGGAAACTGGCTACGTCATGGACACGCACACAGCCGTGGCCAAGGTGGTGGCGGACCGGCTGCAGGACCGCCTTTGTCCGGTTGTGATCTGTTCCACAGCCCACTATGGGAAGTTTGCGCCCGCCGTTCTGGAAGCGCTGCAGTTCCGGAACGTTCCCACGGCTCCTCTGGAACAGCTGGAGGAGCTGGGCTCTGTGGCGTCGAGGCCTCAGATGCACACAGACATGCTCAGGAGCCTGGGAGAGAGCAGGAGTCAGACACATACTGTCTGTCGAGCCGATTTCACCGTGTTAGTAGATGAAGTGGAAACCATGATACGGGACTCTTTCTTGAAGGTTCTTTAAACCTCTCACCATAACTGATATCCATACAGGAAACGCAAATATCACGCATGGGTTCGTTCACATTTTATCGCTGTATATTCTGAAGCCGGGGCATAATTCTCAAGTGAATTATAAACCTGCCTCAGCACTTAATCAACATAATTCAAGGTTGGCAGTTGGTCTGAACCAGCCTAGTGCTCAAGAGAGCAACAACAGTAGCCATTTACATCCACTAGATGGGAATGTTTACCTCCTGGCCCCTCTGCATGAGCAGGTCCTCCGGGGTGTTTCCTGAGGACCGTGGGTGACTGTTCACAAGCAGCGTGAGGAAGTAACCCCACTGTGAGGAGCTATATTCAGACAGCCAGTGGATTCCTAACTAGTCCCAGAGGGGAGATCGAATGATGGTGTAATTACAATAGAAGAAGAAGCAGCAGACCCCCAGAGGAAGTAAACAAGTAAATAAGCTTGATCCTGTTTCTCAGTGTTTTGACCCGAATGCGTCTTATTATTTTTACATTGTTAAGATTTCCTCTTTGTTTATTTATTTGGTGAATAATATTCCTCACTGGGGATATTTTCAGTCTTTCATATGCAATCAATGGGGATTATACCAATATTTGCCGCTTTATATAATTTATATAATTTTCATGCTATTGTGCAAAGTAAAAAAAATTGTTTGTGAAGAAAATATGCTACTGTGGTCAATATTATGAACGTTAACATTATCAACGCAAGTTTATAAATGACTTACCATGGATGAACATTGCATACTAATCTATGTGTTTTGTTGAATAAACCTCTAGTGTTTTCAAAATGTAAGTGGGTGACTCCTTAACCCCCGAAGCTGTCTCTCAACTAGGAGGAAAGACTAGCTGAGAAGTTGATAAAGGGACCTGGCATTAAAACAGCTAATTAGTCTATCTCGGTGAGGTTTTACAGTCCGGTAATTGCCAGTCAAAGTTGGAAAGGCGCTGAGGCAGGCGTAGTGTGAACCGACCAATCACAATGTCCACACTGTCTCATTAGCTAGGCTTCAAGGGGATGGCCACAGACCCCCGTCACTGCACTCTACTTGGACTTCACGGTATGCCACCTGTCAAGACGCCCACTATTATGTCTTAACGAGAGAAGTACCTTGGAGACGAGTGACAATGTCTGGGCACTGGCTGCTGTCTCAACCCCCGTTATTTAGGGATCTTGGTTGTAAGGCTTGATCACTGGGTTCAGCCGCTGGGGCCTGACGCATGGCACTTCAGGGAACTTCAGCGAGGGTGCTTCAGGTGAGGGCAAATGCTTCAAATGTTTTCTCTGTCCTTCTCCAGCAGTTCCATCGACGGTAGCATCGGCTGGTGTTGTCTTGGTTGCAGAGGATGTCGTGTCATGACAGCTGCTACCGAGGCTGGGAAGCGAGGGGCTTGATAAAACGGTCGGCAACAAGATCAATCCATGTCTCTGCGAGACACGGCGCGACTTTGACTTTCAGCTCACGTTTCCCACCGACACCGAGCATGACGGAAGAATTCTTCCCCCTCCCCTAATCACACACCTGGAAGGGTTCAAGATAAGCACAGATATTTTCTGTGTGTTGCCAAACCGTATAATGTACTGAATGACAGGGAAATGAACTTGAGTGTGGAGCACTTACGTTAACTTGTTTGTTGCTGCCGGCAGTAAAATATATGACTATACACACTTAAAGAGGGGGAGATACACATGGCATTTATTAGGTTATCACAATAAAACCAATGATAATATGTGTCGTTTGACCTCTCGAAGGCATCAATATTCGTGTGAGCAGATGGGGCGTGCGATGAGAGCGAATCACTGTTGCAGGTTCAATCCGCTCGTGTGAGCACACATCCTATAGGAAACCCAGTCAATACCCTCCATGACAAAAAGCAATAGTCTCCACGCTCTGGTGGATTTCTCCTCACAGGAACGGAACCCTCTTTTGCGGATATCAACAGTGTCATTTAAATCCAGGTGCTGCCTCAGCAGCTGGAGAGGAAGAAAGGGATGAGATACCTTTCACAGATCCTCCCAAGATTGCTTATGACAGCAGTCTGTTAAAATAGATGGAGGTTCGGGCTACGTGAGAGACGACGCGAGCGCCAGGCGTTCTCTGCTGCCGTCTCCCTCAGCGCGGGGAAGGTTGGTGGTTCGTGTTGCCTTGTTTGCTCAGCACTAACGCGCCGTGTGTCTTTATGGCTCACTTTATCATTGCACAGATGGATGATGGGCTCAAAAGTTGTTTCGATTTTGGGGCGATCGCCGTATATTCTGAGGAACCAATTAAAATACCACCATAACGTCTTCGATACCGGTGTTTTGGAACATCTGGTGAATTTTTTGAGCGTTTAATGTTGGAACGACAGGTGGCATTGTTTGGGTGAGTGTGTGTGTGTGTGTTTGATAGAGAGAGAAAGAGGGGGGGAGAGAGAGAGAGAGAGAGAACGAGGGTGAATGGAGGTTCCTGGTCTAGGGTGATCTATTCTTCTTGACAGAATAAAAGGCTTCTGCACCCATGTTATTGGGCCTGGGGCAGACAGATAGAGAGAAAAGAACTCTAGAGACATGAAGATAAATTATGAGATGTGTGTGTGTCTCTCTGTGTGTGTGTGTGTGTGTGTGCAAGCACCTCTAATTTGTTCACATGCATGGGTTTAATTTTAGCTCTCTATGTGCCCATTCATTTCTGCATATACTTGAGTTGAGTGTGTGTGTGTGCTTTGTTTGTGTGTGTCAGTGTGTGTCTGTGTGTGTCCACGTGTCTCAGTGTGGGCACAGTGCTGCAGTCTTATTAATCAGGGCCCTTGGCAGGTAAACGTGAGGACTCTGAGAGTGATTGTGTGGAGGGAGGGCCTGCGTTGAGATTTATGTGTGTGTGCGAGAGAGACAGAGAGAGAGAGAGGAAGAAAGAGACAGCTGTTCCTTAGCGCCCAGCTGCCTATGGCTGGGTGAGCAGGGATAATTGCAGGTGCCAGCCTGTTTCCATCTTCTTAATGTGGACCTGTGGCATCGATGGAAGCTGAACATTCGCCATGAAGGAAGCGGCGAGACAATAAAAGACGGGAGAGGTTAAGACAGGGAGAGGTTGGGTCATCCCAGCTGATAAGGGTTAGCTCATGTCGTCCCCTCTTGAAACGTAGAGAGAATGAAAGTCGTCGTTTCTTTTCTTTACTGCTCGTTAACCTCTCTGTAATCACCGCAGACGTCTTCCGGCGGAGGACGTAGTCGGGTCTTCATTTAGCTTCTCGTTCGATTGGCTTTGTTCTCCGTGTGCCATCTAAAACACAGGGGTCTCTTCGGGTGAGCACGGCTGTTCCCGAGTTCATTATCAGAGGAGACGTGGGTGAACGTGGGTTTGTCATTGTTCTCCATTCGCTCGCAGACTTACACGTGGATAGTTCGGGGAGACGGTCTTGCTTGCCAACTCTGACCTTGTATACTGTACATTGTACTCACGTAATCAACCGGAAAGGCAGAAGGAGACCATGAGAGACTAATCCCAGGCAGAGAGAGAGAGAGGAGAGAGAGAGAGAGACGAACACTCCCTTTCTGTCTAATATAAAAAAGATTTGAGGTACCACAGATGCCTCTGGCTATAGATGTCTAACTGTAACTCTCCCTTGGCTGACAGACGGCTGTCTGCACAGCGCTGAGCAGGAGAGTTCGACCCTCTCCTCCTCCCTACACGATGAGGGGAGGGGGGGGAAAAAAAAGAATCAATTTCTCACTCGGACTCTGGGAAATCAATGAACCTGAGATGGATTTGTGTGAATTGTGATATGAGCAGTGTCCCAGAGGGACCCGGTGGCACTGTGACAGACAGCTGACTGACAGGGGTTAACTGGCACAGCGAGGCTGGCCCGTCCTGAGGTGTGAAGCAGAGCTTCTCAGACTCGCACTGGACCACGTTGAGGAAGTGGAGATTGAAATGGCCGAGGGTGTTCGTAGTGCAGGCCACACACAGGGACCAGGACTGAAAGAATCACGTCGTTTAAACAAGTTGATAATCCATCGCAGCACTGACAACTGAAGTGTTCTTCAGATGTGCGGGAAGGGTGATTGCGTAATGAATGCCGTCTTTCTTGAAGAAAACTTTAAGCAAAGAAATGTGTTTGCATTCTGTCAATATTTGGATAGTGGTAGTTGGATAATGCGTGTTTGTTTTCTCTGTGGTGTGATTGATAAGTAACTCTTTAACTCTATTAACCTTTGTGTACTCTTCACCTGTAGTAACCTCCGTAACCAAACAGCCTCCACCCACAGTGTTACCAACGGTAACAGTTACTATATGACTATATAAGTGGATGGCTTTGTCCTCTGAGATTTCACATCGTAGGAACAACAGCTCGCCGTGTGATGGGCTGCGGACGCACAGACGGCATCCAGAAGCCTCTGTCTCAAGTCTTTCAGAAGCTGGGGCGAGTGGTCGGCTCCTATCCCGTCTGGTTTCTTGTCGTCCCTCTGATCGTGTCGGCGTCTCTGGGAGGTGGATTCTACTTCCTGAAAGACAGAGAGGACAACGACGTGGAACGACAGTTCACACCCAAGAATGGACCCTCCAAGATGTCTAGAGGCTTCGTTGAAGAGAACTTTCCCCAGGATGACTCTTCCTTCTCGGGGCAGAGACTGCACAGTGAAGGAGTCTATTCGTCAGTCATCGTCGTGTCTAACGGCAGGTCCAGTATACTGACCAAAGAGGCCTTTGATGACATCATCAACCTGAACAACCGAGTAAACAACATCTCTGTACAAGTAAACCAAAAAGAGTTGAAATACAGCAATTTATGTTTAAAATCAGACAGAAATTGCGTGCCAAATGACATTCTAGAAATCATCAACTATGATGCTAGCAGAATTGAGCAGATCAACATTTCTTACCCATTGCATGTTCTAAACTCCAAACCGATATTCCTGGGCTCTACACTCGGAGGGGTTGAAGACACAGTGAATGGTGTAGTGAAAAGTGCCAAGGCTGTAAAGCTCATGTACTTCTTGGAAAATCAAGAAACAGCAGGTGTATGGTTAAAGGAATTCCAGAGGCTACTATCGGGTGAACGTGGAACCATTAACATCAAGGTAGGTAAAGGATGGTTGAAGGTACTGACCTCACTCAGCAAATAAATCTGTTCTACATTTGTACTATAGCTATACATACTGTACCTGCCATTTATTATGATAGAACTACGATTATTTCGATGTTGTATGTACTTTTGATATGACACGTTCAATCTTTCTCTGTCGGTGTCATAATAATGAATGGACTTTTACATGCTATGTTCTATCTATCTCTCTAGGTGTCATACTTCACATCAGAATCAAGGCAGGAAGAGATTGAGAAACACACCACGGATGGAATTCCATTGTTCTCCATAACATATGGCCTTGCTATCGGCTTCTCTGTGCTATCAAACCTAAGGTGAGAAGTGACCCCATTCTGAGGGTCAAAGATTGCGCTTATGGACGTGTCATTGTTTCACTGACAGATAATATACGCAGCAGGGCTATACCTATCACACGCATCCTTATCACGCGCACACACCTGTACACAGAAGCTTGCTCGATTTTTGACTCCTGTCTCTCAAATGTTAAAAATAACCAGTAACCTTCACACAGAAAATCCTATCCACATCATATTGGAATCATTTAGTAGATCCTTTCATCCGAAGCAGAGGGCCTACAGGGGGGGGTATTTGAACCTGCAACCTCCATAATCGTCAGTCAAACACTCTACCACCGAGCTGGGTCTGTCCCCAGCTGTAATAAAGCTGACAAACGATTCGATTTGGCTTCTGATGTATCTAATGTCTGAAGGGACTCGGTCATTGTGTTAGGCTGGATAACGTGAGGAACAAGCTGTGGGTGGCTGCGGTCGGAGTGCTGTCTGCTGGCTTGGCAGTCCTGTCCTCCTTTGGATTGATGCTCTACATCGGGATGCCCTTTGTCATCACGGTGGCTAACTCCCCTTTCTTGATACTTGGTGAGAAGACATACTATTTACACACAAACACACACATGATATACTGTATATAAACACACACAAACACACACGTATACTGTTTGTAAATCGAGTACCGCTATTTAATACGTACTGTAAGTTGTCTCTCCGTTTGACAGCCATTGTTCCTTTTTTCCTCAGGAATTGGCGTCGATGACATGTTCATCATGGTGTCTAACTGGCAGCAGACTCAGGTCCAGGACCCCGTGGCGACCAGAATGGCCCACACGTACAAAGAGGCGGCCATGTCCATCACCATCACCACTCTGACGGACGTCCTGGGGTTCTGCGTCGGCCTCGCCTCCGACTTTCCGTCCGTTCAAATGTTCTGCCTGTACACCAGCACGGCGGTCTTGTTCTGCTACGTGTACAACATCACGTTCTTCGGCGCGTTCCTAGCGCTGAATGGACGGAGAGAGGCCGGGAACAGACACTGGCTGACTTGCATGGAGGTTCCCTGTGCGGGGGGACAAAGAATCCTGTAGTGGGTACACTGTGTTCTGTGTGGGAGGTGATTATGATAAAGACACTGGGGCTGAGAAAGAACAACCCATGAATCACTTCTTTAAGAATTACTATGGTCCGTTGATGACAAAGCCCTGGACCAAAGCAGTTGTGGTATTGATTTATATGGGGTATCTGGCAGTTAGTGTTTACGGCTGCTTCAACATACGGCAGGGCATCGATCTTCGTGACTTGGCAGCTGACGATTCCTACGTCATCACGTATTACGATAACGACAGGGAATATTTTTCGAATTACGGTCCTAATGTCATGGTCATTGTCACTGAACAGTTCAGTTACTGGGATAGAAGCAAGAGGTCGGACCTTTCCTCCTGCATGGATGAGTTCAGAAGTCTGCGCTTCATTGAAAGGGATCTGTACACATCCTGGCTGGACTCTTACGAGGCCTACGGACGAGAAACCAAACTGAACCTCGACGACGAACGCGTCTTCCTTGCGAATCTATCTTCGTTTCTCGACGCGTTCCCCGACTTTAAGCGGGACGTCAACGTCACGGACGGTTCCGTCCGAGCCTCGCGCTTCTTCGTCCAGACGCGTGGCATAGCCAACGCCAGCATGGAAATCGAAATGTTCAACGGTCTAAAAGACGCGGTGAAGAGATGCACCGTGGTTCCTCTAATGGCCTATCATCTTGCTTTCATCTATTATGACCAGTATGAGGTCATCGTGAGCGGCACTCTGCAGAACATTGGGGTCACCACGGCGATAATGATGGTCGTCTCTCTCCTGCTCATTCCGAACCCTCTGTGTTCTCTCTGGGTGACGTTCTCCATCGCCTCGGTCATAGTGGGCGTGGCCGGTTTCATGGCTCTCTGGGACGTCAGGCTTGACTCCATATCCATGATCATCCTGGTGGTCTGCATAGGGTTCACCGTGGACTTCTCTGCTCACATCTGCTACTGCTTCGTCTCCAGCACCAAACAGAGTGTGGATGAGAGAGTTGTTGACGCCCTCTTCACCCTAGGATATCCCATAATACAAGGAGCCCTGTCCACCATTTTGGGAGTGGCGGTCTTGGCGGGGTCTAAGAATCATATTTTCCGAACGTTTTTTAAGATTATGTTTTTGGTCATGGTGTTTGGGTTGGTTCATGGTTTGACTTTTATCCCCGTGTTTCTGGGATTGGTCTCCTGCTCACATGACAAGAAGAGTGCTGAGACACAGAAAGGCAATGGCTGGATATTGCGATATAGAAATAAGGTCAATGAAATCAAACCGCATAGCAAGAATGTCAGCTATGACAACAAAGCCTTTGCAACAAATCATATCTGCTACCAGCAAAGCATCATTAGTACACAGCACACACACGTTTGTGTAACACAAAACAATCAAAGTAAAACCCTTTCAACCAGCCACTGGGGTACAGATCCTGATTGCCCGTGACAGCAGCAAAATAATTGTAATACATTTCTGTGGCGGGCAGTAGATTTTCAAAACCATTAGCTGTTTGCTGTTTGTATTGTGTCTATGACAACCGTTCTCTTCTCATGACGAGCTGCCGTAATTCTGTGAAGAAAGATGATTGATGATACACAAATAACATCAGTACTGTATAATCTGTTTTGCCACATACTATTTATGTGGTGTGCTCACTATCTATGTAACTAGTTTTTATTAAATGAAGTTTTTGATGATAAAATCAGTGTCACCTGTTTGTTGCTTAGAACAGTTGTGACGATGCGATCTGTTCTCAACAAGTACAATGTTGTTTCAAGTTGGTTTTGAGGAACAACGACCTACAGCACTTGTTTATCATCGCATGTCGGGACCAATATAAAATAGTCATGTAAAAGTCACGACATTCTCTACATTACCATGATCAATTATAGTTTTATAATCATTGACATCTTTGAATCGATACTACCATAAAACAACAGTTCACACCTAATAATGGATCTTCCATGAAAGCAAAAGACTGTCAAAGACATCTCACCTGGTGATGACTTGGTCTCAAGCAACAGGCTCCACACCAGGGGAAACATTGCATCAATCATTGCCTTCTCCAAGAGGCTAATGTATTGAACAAAGAAGGCTTTGAAGACATCCTGTAAGTGAAAACTAAAATAAACACCACAGCTATTACCCAGAAAGAAAGACGATGTGGACATTCTGCAATCTACGTGTGAAAGGCCTATGTGTTTTTTCTTCGTGCTAAATGACAAACTGGAAATGATTGACTACAATGCAAGCAGACCCGAGCAGACAAAGGTCACTGTGGTTGTTCCCACTCATGTCTGTATGGAGCTTTCTGGGTTCAGCAGTAGGTGAGGTCAGAGCAAACAAGGGTTTGTCCAGAGAGCTGGAACCTAACGAGCGCTACTCAGAGAATCCTGAGACCGTCGATGACACAGCAGAAGCCTAGGAAAAGGAAAGCAAGAGGATCTTTTAAGTTGAGAGAATCAGCAAAAACATCAGAAATCTTGAAAAAAACTGAAATCATAACACCCCTAATTAATTAATTAATACATTTTATTTATATAGCGCTTTTCAAGTCACTCAAAGTCGCTTTACAGAGTCCGGTGTTCATTCAGACACAGACACACTGGTGGTGGTAAGCTACAATTGTAGCCACAGCTGCCCTGGGGCAGACTGACGGAAGCGAGGCTGCCAATCAGCGCCATACGGCCCCTCCGACCACCACCAACATTCATTCAACCAGCATTCAATCACATTTATACATGATGCATGTCTTTATGATGGTGGGGGAAACCGGAGTACCCGGAGGAAACCCACGCAGGCACGGGGAGAACATGTAAACTCCACACAGAAAGGACCTGGAGCGACCGGGGTTCGAACCAGGGACCTTCTTGCTGTGAGGCGACAGTGCTAACCACTGCGCCACCGTGCTGCCCTAATACCTGATCTGCCACAAGAAAGATTTGGCTGAGGGTGAATCAACATAATATTATTATCATGTCGAGTCATGATCAAAAGCACATCTTGAATTGCTGTTCTAACATCATGCTAACAGTCACTGAAGAATTCCCAAACCTAAAGTTCATACAAAATTGTACATAGAGAATCCACTATTCAATGGTACTGTTCCCTGTATTACCTTTCCGAAAGGTCTTGGCCTGCAGACTTGGTTGTGTCTGCTTTCGCTGTGAATTCACTCGCTGGTCCATGAACGCTGAAGGGCCCAGGTCTTCGCTGGCTCCGGTCCCTCGGTGGCCTGCAGCAAACAGGCCAGCTCCCAGCTGTCACCCTCCGTCACGCCTGTCTTCTCTCACGCTCCTATCCAGGCCAGATGCCTGCAGCCTATACAGCGTGACGGGACTGGCCTCCACACCCAGGGAAACAGAGGGGAAGACGAGAGAGAGAGAGGAGAATTGAAGGAAGAGTACAGTATGTAGATAAAGAGCCGGAGACAGATGCAATGACTGAAAGAAGGAGAATCCTCTAAAAGTCGTTTTTAGCTCAATTTTGCTCAGCTTTGTTTTGCAAGTTGTTTATCTGATATTGGTTGAAAACAAATATACATCTGTATTCCAAACAAATAAATAGGAAATGTTTTTAGTTTCTCTGTGTGTGTGTGTGTGTGTGTGTCTGTGTATGAGTGTGTAGGAAAGGAAGAGAGGTATATGAGTAGGTGTCAGGGGACATGTTAAGGTGCCAAGCTTAAAGTCAAGGTATTGCTAATGTCTAGCTAAACTGAAGATCTTGGCTGTAAAGAACATGATGAAGCACAAAATGTGTTTTAAATATGCATGCGCCAGTGTGCAAGTTTATTGGTCCATTGGCTGAGTGACACATATGTATTATAGACGCGTAAGAGGAGACCAAGACAAACACAGCTCCGAATTTCTATCCCCATTCTAACTACTTGATTGAGTGACACTGCTACATTACATAACAGTGCATATGTTTGAGAACAATTTACAATATGAGTTAAAACAACCACGCCCTGGAATAGATTTCGGATGTCACGAAAAGGGGAAAATGTGTTTACTACCACGTGATCCTTCCTGCACACGCTGAAGGAAAGATGAAGACGTTTGTTTTTCAACACACCACTGTTTACAAATGAGAGCCAGTGGATTAAGCTGTCGTGCAGCTGCGATGAGTCATTGCTGCACAACTCACAACTTTCAACGCTGTGTGCGTTCAGTTCAGCGGTGGTGCCTTGTAAATAGGCAACAACCTGTCCTGCCAATGTCTACTATTGAAGTGGATTATATATAAGGTGTATACGAAAAACTTGATTTAATCACAGGCCTGAACATCTTTAATAACCGTTCGCATTATATGCGTGCGTACGCCAACCATCAACATCCTCATCTAGCCACGGCATCTTAGAAATCCAATCCACAACACATGATTGCATCACTGCTTACAATTCCGGTATGTGTGCATTTTCTTATAGGCTATAGCGTTCATGCTTGGTCCAACGTATTATTTCAATAAACCTTTTTAACACTTACAATTACCGTGCGGGGGATTAGGAAGGCCTATACTTTTACGGGCTATAATCTCTGGATCAGCATTAGGCTTGTTTTTAATCATCGTTTGTCAGCCTTGTGTAAAAGATTATTCTTCAGAGCGACAGATTCCTTGGCTGTTTTTCTCAAGCGCAGATTTCAGCACTAGACAGCTCCTTCGCCGCTCCACCTAACCAGCGCGCTGACTGAAATGATTGACAGAGAAAACGGCCATACACGAATCAAGAGCACTTTAGGAACCCTATAAGATAATGAAGGAGACGGGCTTTAAGAACGAATGGTTCCTGATGTCCCTACGGTTTAGTTACTGCTTGTTGTGGACGGAAGAGGGCGGAGTGTGTTTGTCATCCAAGTGTGAAGTAGCCTACTGACTTGATGCCTCCAATACCTGATTTTGTTCCTTTTCTATTCAGGGTGATTTGTAGGCTACTGGCAACACAGTCTAGAAGGGACGTCAACCAACTCGTAAACCAGTCTTGGACGTTCCTTGGATTGCTTTACCGCACGGATTCTATGGATGTATAAAGGCTGCAAGGATACATCAACAAGCTGAACGTGGTATATGAGAGAGAGAAAAAATCTGACGACTATATTTCAATGCATTTGTTTTCAATTCAACAGTCGAGCTCGGAACTTGCGTGAATATCCACAGGTGAAGTAATGTTTTTTTAACGGATACATCTATACGCTGTACGGGTGGTCGTGCTCCAACACTATATTTTCCGAGCATCAACCCCGTATTAAAGGCTTGGGAATATGGCATTCTTTCGATTATCCTTGTTGTTGCAAGTGGGATTTGTTATCGGTTCAAATTATAAATTCGCTGAGTGGTCAGAGCACGAGAAAAATGTAAGAACACAACCACCAATTTACACCACTCACAACAACCAGCGGCAAGCACATCTCCGTGCGTCTAATTCTCCGCGAGGCGCGAAAGAGCGCGCAGTCTTGCCGCAGAACCTCGAGGAGCACCTTCCCAGGGTTGTCACCGCTTTTCTACACACGGGGAATTCGACCACATTGAAACATGCCAACTGCTCGCGGAGATACGAGCTCAGTGCTCCGCGTGCGAGATCGCTTATAGTCCCGCATTACTCAATGCACAGCGTGCTGGACACTGTAATGCACGCTACCAACTTCCTAAACATGATCCTCCAAGCCAACAGGTCCAGGGAGCTGAGTCTCCGCCGAGACATTGAGTGGTATCACGCGCTCGTCAGGAGTATTGTAGAGGGGGACTCTAAAATCCACCGGGCCGTGGTTACGTTTAACACAGAACCGTCTGCTGGCGGGCCCACGGTGTTTCTCCAGGCTACCAGAGCCGGAGGTGAGATAGTTCTCCAAGACCTCTCTGTCACGGCGCACCATCATCTGAAGAACCGAACAGTCGAATCAGAGTGGTATCACGGTGTCAAAAATAAGAAAAAACCTAACTTCCATAAACGGGTACTGAGCCAAGATTTTCAATCAGTTGACGCTTCTCTGAAAAGGGGAGAGAGTTTTATCCCTGATAAAACCCACATGAAATGGTCAGCACCATACCTGGAGTGTGAAGATGGACATTTCATACCACGGTGGCTTTTGACCTTATCCGCTGGTTTCTATGGACTCGACGAGGATCTTTCACCTGATTTCAGGTAGGTCTCTTGTGTTTTCACTCAAAGCTTTTGCTAAACTGGGAAGCTAGACCATGGCTTGCTGCTGTTCCAGTTCATATGTGGGTTTATGTAACTAACTAAAACTTTTAAAGGTAAGCATTTGCTCCTCTGTAGTGCAAAGTTTATAAGCTCTACTTTTCCCGTCTGACTACGCGTCATGGGAAAGCGCAGCAGGTGCAGATGTGGCCACAAATAACCATTGTTGTTGTTTTGTTGTAACGACGGAAACCTCTTGTTAACTCATTTCATAAACTCGCTCCTTTGCGACTCCTGCAACCACGCATGCGTTCTCCCTTTCCAAAGTGAACGCATCGGTAGCATTCAACATGTTGAGATAGATATATAGGTTGAACAACATCTAAGGAGAGTAAAATTGTATGCTTATTGAAATATGCAGGGTACAATCATAGACAATCTTCAAGGTGGCCTGCACAAAGCGGCACATAGCGGCATTGATAATAAGACCTGACAAATTATCTGGATTTTGGTTGTGTATACATTATGCATACTCTAAGCCCACCACCGCCCCCCTCTCGCTTGCGTGTTCGTGATTCTGCAGTGTTTACGACACCAATGCTGTACTCTCCACTTACTTGAATAAACAAGTATTCAGGCTCCACACGACTCCAACCGACATCTTAAGCATAAATATTTAATTCATATAGCAAGTTGCGTGCACAATCTTCAATAAATCTTTAATTAATATACCGCTGAGTGGCTCTCTGAAAGTCATGGATTTCAAATGAGACGCACGTGCACAAGTCTAGTGAAGATCTAACCTTGTATGAGGAAACGCTTATGGGATGGTGAAAAACTAGCTTTAAAGAAAGGGCAATGAAGAGTGACACGTGAATACAATTTGATTAGCTATTTTAATGTCACCACTATTTTGCTCCTTAATGCCTACAACAATGCAAGCATATAACAAGTGTACAAGCTATTTCAGTGGAATCCACAGCCACACAGTGTGTAGGACCACAACTTTTCTTTCTCAACAGATGCATCAGAGTACATTGGTTCAATCTTGCCCTTTAATGACAGAACGCAGTATGCTGCTGTCCTACCTGTCTGTGTTGTCAAAATGTGTTACCTCAGAGGGATTGTCACCAGGCTTGTGGCATTCTATCTCAAACATTTCCCTCCCTCTCTCTCTCTCTCTCTCTCTCTCGTCTCTCTCTCTCTCTCTCTCTCTGTCCCTCCCTCCCTCCCACTCTCTATTCTCTCTCTCCCCCTCCCCCCCCTCTCTCTCTGTCTCTAAGGTGTCATTCCTCTTGCATTTAGTAGTGTTTTTACTGCTACCCTTCAGACTGCTATCAAAGAAACAGATGCTTCGTCCTCATCTCTCTTCTTTTGCCTCACCAACTACACACACACACACACAAACACACACACACACTCACAAACACACACACACACACACAAACACACACACACACACACACACACACACACACACACAGTTGGACACACACACAAACATAGCCGCACACCCACGCATCTACAAACATGGCCTCACACACATCCACAAACACGGCCACACACACACACGGCCACACACACACGGCCACACACACACGGCCACACACACACAGATAAGGAGGATGGAGGGAAACGTTGTCTCCTCCTCCTGTGACTGCCCTTCCCCGTCTCCCCTCCAGATTAATACAATCAATACGACAATGAATTAATAATGAAAGATGTACAAAAACAACCTCGAGCCATCTTGATTCCTGCCTTTTCATGCTTCAATGGAGTCTTTATTTAGACTGAAAATGTAGCTCACTCTCGCTGAATACGAGATGCCATGGTGCTGTAGGTCTGTGGAGCTCAAGCAGTCTCTGCCCAGTGTGTGCGTCAGTCTACTATCCAGCCTTTGGGATCACTTTCAGTCCATGTTTTTCCACAAACTTCCCCAATGATCAAAGGTAAATACCTACATTAGGGTAGAGGCGTTAAGACATAAATAGATAGACCCATAACCCCTTTCTCAAACTGTTTTTCGCCTTTTACTTCACATTACATTTTTCCACAAGCGTGGACTTATGTTATGAACATGAACGTGTTGTGTGTTGTGCGGTGGCATGAACCTGAGTGTGTGTGTGTGAACAGAAGTGTGTGTGTGTGTTGTGCGGTGGTTAGAACATGGGTGTGCGCGTGTGTGTGAACGGGAGTGTGTGTCTGTGGTTGCTGCTCCTATGGCGGTGTAAGAGATCCCACCAGGGAGAACAGACCAAACTGCTTGCTTATAACACTGAAAACACTGGACCTGTCTTCCAGTGCTGGCCCTCAGCACTGCGTGTGTTTTTCAGTAAGGTAGTGTGTGTGTGTGTGTGTAAGGTGTGGGAGTGTGTGCGGTGGTGTCAGGGACTGAAAGGATGTGCCAATTAAGGTTGCACCTCAGTTCTTAAAGGATCATAGCTCAGTGTGCGGTAAGCGAAAGCACACACGCCAACACACACACACCACACACACCAACACACACATACACACACACACACCATACAGGTACGCACACCACACACATACACACACACACACACACACACACACACACACACACACACACACACACACACAAACACACACACACACACACACACAAACCTGTCTATTTGTGTAAGAGAGGAGCTTCCTGCCTCAAGGAACCGCTGGTGTATGAAGAGGAGGATGAGTGGGAGGGAGGAAGACCATAGCTCACCCTCGCAAAGTGGACCTTAATTGCTTTGTCTGGAGCTCAGCTGAGAGGTTGTAATTCTTTTGATTAGAGCTATCTTTCACAAAATGAATAATCCATCGTTTTTAATCTTGTGTTTTTGGACAAGCTGAAAACTAAGGATTCATTATTTCTATTCACCGAGTGGAAAATGGACATTCACACCTTCCAAAAACACAAACATATTCGATATATGTGATATATGTAAAACTATATAACAGATGATGGATATCACATTTTTAGATTGAGCTATCACTCCTAAACTAAAACATTGTACATAACATCCTCTTCACAAACCTGTTACTGCAATTGTCAAATTAACTGCACAAGAAAAGGACAGTACTCCTCATATACAGTTACTGTACCTGGGTATGACTGCTGATCAACAGAGGATAAACGTGTCTGCTAAGTGATGAATACAGAACAAAACGAAATGTGTTTCTGGCTCTGGTTTCCGTTGTGAGAAGTTGCTGTCTGGACAGCTTGACTGCCCTGGGTCTCCCAGCAGTCCGTCCTAGTGAGTGGAAACCCAGCGAGGAGCCTGCGGTGTCTGCTAAGCGGGAGGCCAGCCAGAGACCACTACCGAGGAACCCCCGGAACGCCTGGGGCTGAAGGCAGTTATATCCTTCTAAACTGGCCAAATCAGAAAGGATGAAGAGGAGGGAGGAAGAAGGAAAGCTACCCCTGAAATGGACTGGGAATCTTCCAGTGTAGGGCGTTTTTTGGTAAATGTACGGTAGCTAATTTGCGGCGTTTTGGCCTAGTTTGAATGACTGTGTGTGTGTGTGTGTGTTGACAGTATGATACTGTCCCTGACAAGGTGGAGGAGTTGAAGACTCCTACAGCGAGGTAACTCGTCAGCTCTCCACCTTCAATCAGTCAAATGTCTCGAGGAACCTTCCAGGCTCTTAACAAGCTCACTGTAAGAAAGTTGTTCATTCAAGCAAAAGACCTGTACATTTAATAAGCACCAGGAACAATAATAATCCACCTGGTTTAATTTAAATTGATGTGTTTGTAAATGAGATCTTCCAGAAGGATTTTAATTCATTAGTTTTCTGTCAGAGTGGCTATTTCATTGATAATCACATCAGTGTGTAGACAGATAGTTCAAAATCCTGGAAAACGTAGAGAAAAAACCCCGACCATTTGAGATGCGATGGAGCTTAGCGGTGTTGTCCTCTGGTTAATGGAGGAAGTTATTCTCCTCCATGCCCATAATAGCTACAAAAAAGTACAAACGACATCCAGGAGAATGGCTCCAGTGCCTTATGACAGTACATGTGCCACGGGCGCTTTGTCTACTCTGATGACCTGCGACAGAACTCAATAAAACGACCCCAGTACCCAGCTGCAGGCCCCAGCCACATTAGCGTCTGCTTGTCCTGTCAGCTTAATGCATTTCCATCACGTCCATTTTCCTGGAGAAAGCAGCTGAAATCTGACATTCTGATCTTTCACAATGAGATTCTTTGACGTGAGATTGCATAAGATGTACTCCTGAAAGCATCACGTTTTTCTTTTCAGTTCACTTCCTTTTCTTTTTTTTAACCATTTTTTATTGTAGCTAGGACTTCTTTTTCAATACTTAGGCCACGTATTCAAAGCTCATCATATAGGGAGTAAACAGCAGTCTATGTGGGATGTGGGAAATGTTTAACAAGATGCTAGTTTGCGTCATAAAAAGCAGCGAGGCTAAAGTGAAACCCGGGAAGTGCATACAGCCCGCAGGAAGGAGAGCTAGTTGGACTGTCTTCATCCCCTCTTTTCTCTGGGTGGCCTTTCGACCGACCGTGGAAGATGAGAAGAAAGAGCCCTCTGACTCTGCTGCTGCCTGTGATCCAGCAGGCTGAGGTCTTCAGGGGCGGTCCTCCATGAGGCCCATGGAGGTGCTCCACCCGGCTACCCACACCGACACACTCTACCAGTGTTGGTCTGGGTTCAGTACCTTCCTGTGTGAGGGTCTCGGGTCCCAGGCACGTCGAAGTGCCAGACAGCCTCAGCTGAACTCTTTTCCTTTTTTGTTTCCAGCTTGTTGATAGACATAGAGGTCTGTTGATAGACAGATAGAGTGAGAGACAGAGACCTCGCTTTTTGGGCATAGCTTATGTTTCTACCACAAATAGAAAAGCAGTTTGTGAGATATCTGTCTCCTTGTCATCGAGCGCGTATGTGTCCACACCAAAACACGTCGGCTTGCGAAGCTGATTAAATTGTTTAGATTTTGCGTCGTTCAAATGGAACTGTATGTGTGTGTGTCTGTGTGAGAGAGAGTGTGTGCGTGTGTGTATGTGTGGCTGTGTGCTTGTGTTCACGGAGAGGAACATACACTTAGATGGCTGTGAACAGACTGGGAGACTGAGCTAGCATGTTGAATGCCCAGCCTCACTGTCGGCAGCCTGGCTAACTGAAGGAGCTGCAGCTGCCAGTGAACCCGGAACAGCGAGCCATGACATGGTCACTGGTCACTGTGTACCATGCATTTGTGGTGGAGTATACCCCCTGTATGGGTGGCTCTTACCCTTCTCAGTGATGTAACTCAATGAGGTTGAAGCAGGCATTTGTCAGAGAGGAGATCAACTGTGGGGTTGAAACACAATGAAATTAGTTTTGCCGCGGGCAAGGCCAGACCAGGAGTTATTAATAACAGCAGTATAGGCTGTGTGTGTGCACACCCCCTGTCCCCTGGGAACAATGTACAGCCACATGTGTGCCCCTCGTGAAGTGCTCTCACCCAGCAATTATTTCTGTGTGTGTGTGTGTGTGTGTGTGTGTTTGTGTGTCTCTGTATGTGTTTGAGTGAGATTGTTTTTTTGTTGACAAACCATCTTTATTTCCTTCATCAACACAGTCTTCCCTGAAGCAGTGAAAATATAAATGGTACAGTAGATTGATAGACTTACAGACACACAGATAGCTAGATAGATAGACTGACAGATAGATACTTAGACGTAGATATATAGATAGATAGAGTACTGTAGGTGTATAGTAAGTGTGCGCATGCTGCATCGGTTTCCGTAAAATCTGGATTATGATTTGTCCTGGTTGGAGGGCGCTCATGCTGAAGTGATTTGGAGAAGGTGGGGAGAGGATACACCGTGTTGGTCTTATCTCTGTTGGGATGCTTTTCAAGGCAAGCTGTTTGCAAAATCACATCAAAGTTTGCCAACAGCAGGTCTGGGAGACACCAGGTGCAGACACCTGCCCCAGATTCAAACTAAACCAGGTGGTGGAGCACTCTGGTTCTTAACCCTTAGCGGTCTCACTGCAGCCTCTGCAACACCCAGTCTATTAAACCTGGCCGAAGAGCCACTTAACTTGTGAAACAATCAACCGGAGGAAAATCCAATGTCCTCTGCCGCCAGTGTCTCCCAGACTCCCATCAAACATCATGCTGCACCAGTGGCTAAGAAGCATGAATAATATAAGTGTGAAACACCTGAGGTTAGATGAGTCATTCAAAGATCAGCGCGCGTGCAGACTCACAGCGGCGAAAGCGGCAGAGTGTTAGCTGTGCTGTACGGGCTCGTTCGTTGTGTGGTCTGCGGTTGGGGGGATCAGAGGAAGCCAGTGTAATACAGCTTATTGAGATCCTCGTTGTTGATTGTGTGTGTGGGAGTGAGTGGATGTCAGCCAATCAATGAGCAGGCTGGGGGTTTGAGTGAAATGTCACTCAGGGTGACCCCCTGGTTCTCTCTCTTCATTAATTGGGTGACCGGGGCAGGGATTTCAATTCAATGATTTCACTCCAGTGAGTTCAATTTGGGGGTTTTCTCTCTTTCTCTCTCTCTCTCTCTCCCTCTCTCTCTCTCTCTCTCTCTCTCTCTCTCTCTCTCTCTCCCCCTCTCTCTCTATCTCTCTCTCTCTCTCTCTCTCTCTCTCTCTCTGTGTGTGTATATATAAATATATATATCAGCTTCAAGGCTTCTCCCACAGCAAAGAAGACCTAATATTTTAACTGAAAGTTACATTTTAGGTGGCAATTCCTATATAGGGATCATACATTTTTATCACACTCCTCCCCTATACTGTACACTCTCATAATAATGATATACGCAAAACACTTAATAACATTTAATGACAATTGTTTTCACGATTGTTTCTCTGTTCCAGGGGTGTCGTCAGAGTAGACGTGAACCTGCAGGATGTTGATATCGACCAGTGCGCTCCTGACGGCTGGTTTGGTGGGACCCATCGATGTAACCTGACGACCATGGAGGTGAGTCCACACTATGGGTTCAGCTCCACCTTAGTGGTGGAGCATTTGCCTGCAAATCAAGAGGTCCCAGGTTGAAATCCCCCTCCTCTTCCCCTGTATGGTGCTTAGAATAAAAGCCTCTGCTGAATATTTACACTTCTATACAAAGACTGTTAGGAAATGCAAGGACTGTCATCACACTGACCTCTGTGTGCCCTGTCCTGTCATAAGGACTCTCAAAGACTGGGAGTGGGGAGTGACTGTATTTGTGGCATCACACAGTCCATGTCATGTGACACATGTTTGTCCTTAGATCGTCATCTCCCTAAGTGTGTGCCAGTGTCAGGGTAATATACAGCGCTGCCTACAAGCCTTTTCTGTTTTCCAATAGAGGCTGGAAGAGAAGATGACATTCTTTAGCTTTTTGCCCTCCAACCCGTTTTCATGCGGATGGTTTAAAAGATCCAACCTGCCGTTTTAGTGTCATCATTAAGAATGATAGATTTTCCCAGATCAAACTCCTCTATAATACATGTGACGTAATGGATGCAGTGGGCTGTTTGAATAATTAATTACTCTCTTTGTCTCAGCTCCTCAACTTCTCGGCGTAGAGAGCTAAGAGAGAAGAGACAGAGAGGGAGAGATGGAGAAGAGATAGAGAGAAAAGAGATAGACGTACAGAGAGAGAGAGAGAGAGAGAGAGACACACACACACACAGAGACCCATCACTTTTCAGATATATTAAAACTAGTTTGTGAAATATCTGTCTGCTCGTCATGGAGCATGCACACGTGTGTGTGTGTGTGTCAGTCTTCCTGCCTCGCGCCGCACGCAGGCTCGTACTGTGCTGCGACGGCGATGGACGCCTGACCTTTCACACACCGTGTATCCTGTCCTCGGTAGGTCCCAAACGAAACAATTCTGGTGAAGGCAGGACCTCAGAAAAGAGAGATGGGCACCCGCGCCAGTAATCACATCTCTTCTCACACCTCGTACAGCTGTGCGGTTCTGACTGGCCGGTGCCAGCTGAGTGTAGGTCAGCAGTGTATCCGTTACAGCTAGCAGCTTGCTGTTTTTGTGGAGAGGGGCCCTGTGAGGTAAAGCGAGGGTGCTGAAGAGTGGATGCTTCTCCAGAGATGAGGGCTATAAATAGAACGGAGAACTGCAACGCAATCAAGGTTTCTCAGCGGTGTTGTAATGTGATAAAAACAGCATTCTGGCACAAGCTCTTTGGATGCTAACACAGATTCATTTTGTTTTATTACCCTTGATGTTTTTGGTACACAAACGGCAGACTCTAAGAAACGAGTTTTACGTGGGGTTTTGTGTGGCTTTTTTGGCGCAACAGCGGAATTAGACTCCAAACACATCAACATTAGTAAGTAGTGTAAGGAAAGTTCATGTAGTAGGTGTCGTTCCATGAACACGTTAATCAACGTATCGTAATACTATTGTGCAATACTACTCAAATGACAGTTGCCCATTCGCACCCACATCCTACATTGGCTCTCATATCTCCTCCTCAAATGAAACTTCTCTCTTCGGCCGCCGAAAATGGCCATCACCAGTTTATTGTTTTCTTGTGTCGGTATGATTGCGGCCCAGAAATGTCTCTTGTTTCCTTGCTTTGCGCCCTGGTTGGTAGAGCTGTTAGTCCAGCCAAGCATGCAGGGAGACCAGGGCGAGGCAGGGGAGGACGCCACGTCTGTCTGTTTCAGCAGGCGGCCAGGAGGAGACTAAACAAACCAGGCAGGCTGCCAAACAGAAACACAGACAACAAACAACAAAAGCAGAATCTTTCCTATTGCTATTTATGAAGATCCTTATCGTCCTTTAAAAACATCTTTGGTCGTTAACTCAACCAAGTCTTCCCTTCTTGAACATTTGTACTTTGGTTGAGTGTGTTTGTTTGTCGTATGTGCGTGTTTGTGTGTTTGTTTGTCGGTATGTGCGTGTGTTTGTGTGTGTGTGCTTGTGTGTTCCTGTGGGACTCCTGGCACGCTTACGTAAAGCATGGCTGTATTATGATGATGAGTCGGTATGAGAATGATATTGGTCAATGATTTAGTACTGTGGATGTAAACAAACATATATTTACGGAGACTAACAGCAAGGCTAAAGTCTTTGGGTAAGGCCCTTCATCAAGCTACTTCAGCTCCCTCGCCACCTCCTCGCTGTCAATGACAATATATTACCATCAATTTGATCACGGTGTCCTGGCTGTGAACCAACTAGCCATTAGCTTAGTTAGCAGCAAACATGGATGAGGTCTACTTCATCAGAATGAACCATATCAATATGAACTACCACATCACGAAGGTTGCTTAACATGCCTTCTGTAATATCAACATGAACTGTAATTATATCCTACAACCCCATTTATAGTTATTAATTCATAAACACTTGCAGAAATCGAAATGCAATAAGTGCAGTGTGCTAGTGCTCAGTACAGGGACATGGACCAACAACTGTGTTTTTATGGTACCACAATGACCAGAACCAGTCATAAAACCAATTCATGTGGCCTGAATTTTAAAATATTTATATAAGAAAACACATCTCTCTCAGGGATGGTACTTGCATTAGCGTGCGCCTCGGTGTACTCGGTGGCCTGGGGGCAGCATGCAAGAACACGGCTGGATGATGAAGATGAATGTCTCAATCAATTAGCTTATTGGCCAGCAGAAGTGGTGCGGCCCAGGGGGACGTATCCAACGAACCCGTCACCTAAATGATTGTGCTCTGGAATAACCGAGGGACCTCTGCCATCGCAAGGCCCGCAGTATAGCAGTCACTGGCTATAATGGGACAGAGCAATTCTTTCCAAATGTTTCAACTGTGGTTAATGAAAGAATGTGGCCCAGTTGAAAATTGGCCCAGATACAAATCTACTCCCACGGTATTTTATAAGGCAATTGTATTTTCTTTTTATGATGTTCTGCTTCAATCGATGATGTTGAAGTTAGCTGTGACACCCCCTGTTTTATCAATTAGAAGTAGTTGTTTTCACCTTGGCGCACAAGGTCGTCTCTGCCATCATCTCTGCCATCATCTCAATCACGCTGCGAGGTCCCTGTCCCGTCTCCTGTGTTCCTCGTGTCGCTGAATTAATAAGACAATCAGTGTTTCAGTGACCTGCTGCCCTCTGCTATATGACGCACACACACACGTAGACATACTGTATACACACACACACACACAAACACACACACACACAAACCTGGATAACAGTGCCTTCAGTCCTCATGGTAGGGGTTTCTCTTGAGTGCTCGGAAAACGCCCCAACCTTTCCACACAAACGGGAGCCGAGAACATTAGATGCTGTTATTGACTTCTTTCCGTTTTTCTGGAGGGCCCCCCTTGTAAGAGCTTTGTTTGCAGATGCGCTGGATGCGATCTACTGTGTTCTCCTAATGCTAGCTGTGCAGAACGCTTGAAAATGCGAGCCTCTGCCTCTCCAACTGAGTCGCTGATAATGAGATGGGAGTTTAAAGTCTGCAAGGAAATTAACTTTAGCTGTGGAGAAATCCATGGGATAAAACACCCAAGAAGGTCGTAGAGAACCAGAGATGGACAGCTTCCTCCCAAAAGGAGCGTCAGACAGACGAAGACACTGGAAAATCTATCGAATACATACATTTTACAATTCATTCCCGCCATTGTTGACTTTATCCTTAAGGAGGACCCACAAATTACCTTCAAAGCGAGTGAGAAAACTGCTTTTCTACACAATTATCCAGCAATTACCCTGACAGTTCACACAAAAGCGAGCCGAAAACAATTTGAGATAGTCAAGCCAATGGCTGTTGCCGGCTGAATATGAAGTGGAAATTAAGTTTGAAATCCTTCGGGTGGATGTGACACTGACGCAGAATGCAGTCAAAGTTACTGAGGTTGTTAAGGTTGGTCATATTTGTTGGAGTTAGCAGACAGGGAGAAAATAATCGTACAATTCATTATTTGTTAGTCATTATAAACCTTAATCAACATCAGGCTAATATACAGGTAGACCTAATACTACAAAGCAAATCAATGCAAAGCTACTTGTCTCACGGGAAACCTGAGCCAATTATTGCCCAGACTAGCGTTTATTGCAAATAATAAATCAAATAGAAGTCAATAAAAACCTGTCTGAACAATTAAAACAAATGTCAGTAAAAAAACTGATAATGCTGCGATGCTTGATGTAGCTGATCGAGCATGCCCTCCCCAGCTCTTTGGAGTAGGTGATGTGTTTGTTGAGTGCACTGAGTTACATGTTGTGACGGCTTACCCGCCCCAGTTCTCTCTCTCCCTCGACACAAACTACTTGATTACTCTTCCCTTCTCTCTCTCCATGTCACATCCACGCCCTCTTTTTGGCGCTCAACGTCACCAGAGTACTAATCACTGGCACCTGTATCCCGTTAACACTGACGAGCTTCTCTTATACACCCCTCTGGTGGGTAGGGGTGCCCTGCTTCTGTCCTGTTTCACAGACTTAAAAATACCCCCGGTTGTATGCCTCAATGACTTCATTTCACTCTTTCTCTCTCTCTTTGTCTCTCCCTATCTCTCTCTCTCCACCCCCCCCTCTCTCTGTCCATCTCTCCCTGTCTCTCCTATATCTCTCTCTCCCTCCACCCCTCCCTCTCTCTGTCCATCTCTCCCTGTCTCTCTGCGCAGGATGATCCGAGGTATTTGTTATAAATAGCAGCCTCTTTTGGGCCCATGGGGTTTCCCTGATGTTATAAACATGGCGTCATCGCATGTGAGATTGAAAACCTGTGTTTCCTCTAGTCCAAGACCGAACCACCAACCCCTGCTCTGTTTCCTTTGAAACTGACAGCTTGCACCAGGGGAACACATCGATGAAGACATTACAGCCGGCATTTACAATGTGCTGTGCAACATATTTCCTCATCATTAGATGTTTTTTCTACGACCTTTATAAATAGATCATGGGAAGGTGCTGGACTTTAGAACTAGAACGAATGTGCTGAAGAAATGGAGAATGGAGAAGAACAACGGCAACAATTATTGACATTCGTATTGGACGAGTTATCCAGTGTTGTAATTTGACCCCAGCGATCGTCTTTGGTCGTCGTCCAAAATGGACCTGCCTCAAAACTACATCTCCCACAATCCCAAACACCTCCACTGCGGCAGAGACAAAAAGGCTCCATGCAGAGTTTTGGGGCGCTGATGCACAGGACACCTCTAGATGTAACTCTGGCCTGGGGCCTTGTCTGCAAAGTCACCCCCGCTCTTCCTAACCAGACTGGTGTATGACGTGGAAGTCTGAAACCCAGAATGAACATGGAAGCTCTTTGAAGACGAGCGTACGCACCCCCACAGGCCTGTGTGTAAGTGATGCAGTAACCCAAGCACAGATGAAATAACAGTCAGCCGAAGGAGTGTCTGCTGATGGGGTGTTTGGGGCGGCATTCAGACACCATCCATCCTGTGGGATTTCAATGGCTTTGTTGGTGGAGATTAGCCTGGGATTAAACCCCTATACCGCCGATCCATGGGATTGTAGCTAAGGCCAAATCTGGTCCAGAGAGAGGTGTGTATGTGTGTTTGGTGTGGCGGAGAGATGTAGATGAGCACAGATAATGATCCCTGAGGTGAGAGGAGGAGTCTCTCTCTGCATGTCTGGTTGGGAGGGGTGTGAGCTTCATGATATCAGGCATCTGGTTACTTAAGGCCTCTCTGCTCTCCTGCCGTGACTGTCTGTCACAGGATTGTGTGTGTGTGAATGTTTGTGAGTGTGTGAGTGGCTATCCTCTGCTTATCTCCACGCCCCTGTGACTAACATGGAGACACACACAGACTGTGTGTGTGTGTGTGTGTGTGCAAGGCCGTGTGTGCAGAAGTGGTTCCACGATGCCCAGCAACGAGTTTGTTCATCTCAGTCATCCGTCCATAGGGCATATTTATGGCGTGTCTATGATTTAGCATCATTGCATATGCCTGATTTGTGTTTGTGATTGCGCTGTGTGTGTGTGTGTGTGTGTGAGTGTGCATGTGTACGCTTGCCAGAGAAATATGGGAGTCTGGGCTTGTGCCTGTGTTTGTCTGCCAGTCTCTGCCTGGTGGGCTGTTTAGCTCCCCACAGGCCTGCGTGTTTATCTCAGTGGCGTTTAGAAGCTGGTCATTGGACAGCAACCAGGGCATGGCCCTCCGGAGGGGGGCTGCTGTACCCAGCCTGCTCCCTCACTTAACCCCGCTCTCCAGGCCCCCGATCTGGCTGCCTGTCCCTTGCAGCTCTGCACCAGGCGGGTCCCCAGGCTTGCTGTGTGTGTGTGTGTGTGTGTTTATGGTAATGTACTGTATCTATTAAGAGGACAGTACTGTGTGTGTGTGTGTGGAAGCTTGCTGGATGTAGATGTGAAGTGTTGAAGTGGGCAGCAATCTCTCCTGCTGTTTTCTGTTGAACAAACCAAACAGGCCTGTTTCCCTTATGCATACACACATGGATACACACACACACGCATACTCACACATGCACACACCCATGGGCACGTGCACACCCACAGACACGGGCGCACACAGACACGCACACACACACACACAAACACACCCATGCAAGCACACACACATGCATACACACTGACCCTGGATACTTACAATAACAGTGGCTGACTCAGTAATCACCGCCATAAGAAGCGCTGGTTTGGGCTCTCAGGACTCTCTCAGAGTACAGAAGCTTACTGCAGAGTTGATTAGGGGGTGTTTGTGACCGGAAGGGCGTGGGTTTAATAGGGAAGGAGGTCTAATTAGGCTCCGGTTGCTGGTTCCTGTGCAGGTGGAAGCAGCCATGGCATCAAGCGCACTGGCAGGATGTTGATTTATACCCCGGCTCCATATCCGAGGGAGGAGAACGAGTAGAACTGCAGGCTTTCATGTCAAGAAAGGTGTGTGTGTGTGTGCGTGTGTATTGACGTTCGTGTGTTTGTATGTGTGTGTATCGACGTGTGTATGTGCGTGTGTGTGAGTGAGAGAGCGAGCAGTTTACAGTCATTACTGATCTATTTTTAGCCGTACTGTAGACACGCGCTCACGCGTTGCATTTGGGAAGAGTCGAGGTCGCTTCTCATCTTCGATTTCAAATTCACCGTCTTTCTTTCAAGCGCCCTTGATTTTCCAGGAGAGCTCCTTCAAAAACGTGAGGCGAAGTTAAGATAGCATCTCGGTGTGCTCCTTCTGAGATGGCCACCACATGTTCTGGAGGAGATTATAATGATGTCTAAGTAAGAGCCAGCGAGGGCTATTTCTGACTCCTGTGGACTGTCAGAAGCCCTCCATCTCCGCCCCGTCCACCCCCCTAACGCCCCCATCCCTGCCCCCGCCCCCCCCTCAGCGCTACACTGTGACGCACTCCAGTAAAAAGCCGCACGCTCCCGCTCGCACGCGTCACCATGGCAATTAGCGCGTCGGAGGCGTGTGACTGACAGCTGCCACGGCTGGGATGTAAATAGCGAGCGGCGGCGTTGGTTCCTGGCCTCCCCAGGTCTCCCTCCAAACGCCGGCGCTCGCTATTTACATCCCAGCCGTTCTCACCCAGTGATGTGGATCCTGCTTGCTCATCCATACACCCACAGGTGTTATGTATGTGAGAGATCACAGCGCCAGTATGGGGAACTGGAGGGTATTTAATGTCACCTGGCTGGAGTTCATTAGCTGTGCCTGTCTTTATCCCACCTGGACAGCCCTGAAGATCCCCCCGAGAGAGAGAGGTTAGTCTTACAGTCCGTTGGTGGAGAAAATGTCTGGTCCTGGTCCACTTCTCCTCAAATCCCATGTGACTAATGGCAGGTAGCTGGGAGCCAGGCAGCTCCATCTGGCCTCCTTCTCTTTCCAACTCCTTCCACTCTCTGCCCCGGCCCGCCATCAATCACCCCAGCAGAGAGCTCGGCTTGGGCTCCAGAATCCTATTTCTGGCCCTCACACACTGTACTACCACACACGCTCCACTCCACTCCTTCCTCCTTCCCCCTCTCTCTTCTGTTCTTCTCTCTCTCGTGTCTACTCCGGCTAATGTGTAGTGACTGCATTGAAAGTGGCAGAGCGCAGGCCTGCTCGTACACGGGAGTCCTCTCTGCCAGCTGTCGGCTCAGACCCACACTGGAGAGGAATTGACATAGAGTCGAGACACCCTTTCCAAGTTCAGCGGTCTCACGGCAGCGTGCGTCCGAAGCCGCGCCGTCGAACGTCGTCCTGCTTGACGCGCTAATACACCGTCACGCTGGAACGTTCCTCTCGGCCTCGGTGACGCAGCATTCGCGTATATGTCCGAAGCGGTGAAATCCACCGTTATCCTACTTTACGCAGTCACGCGTTCAGCACACCGGAACGCTCCCCTCAGCTTTGGTCACGCAGCTGAACCAGAGAGGTTCTATAAGTGTTCCGATTTGTCCTATATTCTGCAGATCAAACAGCAGCCCACGAGGCAAAGGGGCCTTGGCTCTGTGTTGGCTCTGCTTCAGACGCACCAGGAAGAGGGCTCTTGGCTGTGCTTGAAGCCAGTGAGAAGAACAGGAGCACCTGGGAGCTTTGTAAGGAGGGTTGAGAGAACTCGAGCAGGTTGGCACGCTGCTTAGTGTTGTCTGGGACCAAAGCGGTCCCAGAGGACATCGCTACTTTGGTGCATATTCAGGATCTCTACTTCAAGGAAGTAGCGGTGTCTATTTTTAATAGCGTCTTTTAATGCCATTGTCGAAGAGCAATGACAAGCGGGAACGATTTTGTTTGTTGATCTGACGCTGTTTATTGTTCTTTTTCTTATTTTCACACATACACCACTCTGCGAGAAGACCCTGGTTATGAAACATAATCATTTCTGAAGTTGTGACTTAAATCGTGTTCCTACGTGCCGCTGAGCTCATTCTGGGGAGTTTGTCTTCGGCAGGGTTGTGTATTGCTTTAAGTGCTTCAGTCACTTCTGTTAAAAAAAACGGGGGGGAAAACGTGTCCGGTAAAGGCAAACCCAGTAATGACTCTTGGTGGACCGCCTCACAGGAGCGTAAAGTGGACGCTGCTTGGCTCGGCTCCGCAGACCTTGAGACACATCCAGGAATAGCTTCCCTCTTCAGACATGCTCAGTCTGGCGGCCACTCTGAAGAGCAACACTGGGCCCGCCGCTCCCTGGCCTCGGAGGCTTCACGGCGCGCTCAAGGGCCCTCAGACGGAACCGTTTGTCTCCAGCCTCCGTGCTGCTTCTGAGACCCTCATCTTAAAGGTTATTCTCGTCTGGTTGTACTTCCTGGAACGAGCCCAGGAGTTTAAATAAGAAGCAGAACACGGAGGAGAAAGTTTTGTCTGAGTGACCGAATGTTACCCAGACAGACAGAAGATGTAATCAACTTCCCAGTGGAAATAGTTAATTAATAGTTCCCTCATTCAGCCAGTGAAAAAAGCCTGTTCTTAATTGAGATATTAATAGATCTTGTAATTTGGCATAACTTCGTAGACGGTCTGCCTGGGATGGGCCTGGACAGCCCTCATCGGTTTCTGTTCTGACAACACAGAGAGAGAGGGAGCTAATTCAATACTTGGAGAACAAACACTTAGACAGAGAGACTGAGAGAAAGACAAAAAGAGAGAAAGAGAGAGTGATAGAACCTTAACAAGTATACGGATTATTATACTATTTTATCTACGCATATATTTTTTAAATTTCAGAATTGTACAATTTGTTCATTGATTACAACCCTGCTTTTTGAAATGTATCCTGTGTCACAAAGCATTTTTGTTCATGAGGTTGTGGAGGGTGCTGACTTTTGAAGACAACGATTTGTACATTTCAAACATAAATGATCATTAATAATTATAAATACTAACTGTGATAGTAATCAAAATGGTTCTTCCTCTTGTTTTCTCTCCACAGTGCTTGCCAGTGCGTGGTCGTGGATTTGTGCTGGACAACTACAACTGTCACTGCAAAGCAGGTTTTTACCACCCCAACAGAGTGGCTGTCAACGGCTTCAAAAGTAAGACTTGTGAAAGATGATGTCAACGCTGTTTACACTGTAGTAACATGGCTCCCCTGATGCTGCCAACACGTGCCTCCTCTTCCTCTCTCCCCCCCTTCTGCTCCTCTCCATCTCTCCCCTCCTCTGCTTCTCTCCCTCTTTCCCCCCCTCTGCTCCTCTCCCCCTCCCCCCCTCCTCTGCTCCTCTCCCTCTCCCCCCCCCTCTGCTCCTCTCCCTCTCTCTGCTCCTCTCCCTCCCCCCCTCCTCTGCTTCTCTCCCTCTCTCTCCCCCTCTGCTCCTCTCCCTCTCCCCCCTCCTCTGCTCCTCTCCCCTCTCCCCCCCCTCTGCTCCTCTGCACTCTCTGTTCCTTCTCTCCGGCAGTCTGCCTCCACCCTTCATCCCCGAATCCCTTCCTCCCTCCACATCCAAACTTGTTCCGTCACACGTAGAAAAGCACAGCGCGAGCTTCGTCAGAGGGACTGAACGCTCCCCCCTTTTTTGGAAGGAGGCTGCAATGTGTGCAGGTGTATGCGTGTCTGTGTGTTTGTGTGTATGTGTGTGTGTTGTGGATGTGGGTTTGAGTGTGTCTGCATGTGTGTGTGTGTGTGTGTGTGAAAGTGAGAGAACGTGAGAGTAATATGATCCTAGTGAGAGGAGAGCCTCCCTCGGCAGTCTGGAGAGCCTCTGGGACCGAGCCCAACCCTCCTCATCCCTGGAGGGCCACCCCTCCACACGCTCTCCTCAGCAGAACACACCGGCCATTTTGACTTCTCTTCGTCCCTCCGTCGTGCTCTCTTTCCCGTGTATTTAGCCTGCGAACGTGTGGGAGAAGTTGGATCAGATTGGCCGAATGTGAGTCAGCTGCTTAGACAGGGAGCCGGGCAGAGGAGCCGTGAGTCATTACTAAGGAGATAAGTGGGCCGCTTCCACGGGATCAGCATGTGCAGAGTCACTGTCTTCTAAAGCGGCAGTGAAAGTGGAACAATGGGAGGAATGAGAGTTTTGAATGGCTGTTTCTAAAGGGTTTGGTCCCATGTTATTGTATACTGGTGCAACCGGGTTAGAAAACAGGCTGCCTGTCATGTGTAAGGCTTGAGAGCAGCCATGACTGTCTATTTTCATCCATCCTTCCATCCCACCCCATACACCCACCCACCCCTCCCTCCCTCCCCTTCACCTGCCCTTCCTCAAGGCTGTCCTTCCAGCCCAGGAGTCTCAAGCAGTCCCCAGAGTGAGCGATAGAGCAGCGCTAGCATGTTTCTGTGTGCTGTAGCCATGTGTGTGTCCTCGGGGGAGGCCGCGAGCCATCATCTCTCTGCGTTGTGCCAGAGAGCGAACAAGGAGGAACACTGTTGGTTCTCCATGTCCTCGCACACAAATCCAAGCTCAGCCGTGTACATTGAAGGAAAAGTGCTCAAATCATCCAAATCCGAAAATATTACCGCTCAACTTTGGGTGAAATTATTAACAAGGCATTATCCGCGCTAATCCGATTAACGTAATCCGATATATCTCAAACGTGTATCTTTCATGCGTTTCAGACGGACTGTCTGAAAGGTGAAATGGGTTCATTACAGGACTCGTCTTGAATGTCGCCCCGCTCACCGCGTCCCCCGCTGTGTCCCCTCTGTCCCACAGGCCCGGGGACGAAGGGCCGAGCCCCCGACAGCGGCCCCAACGCGGACGAGGGCTCGTCCAGCGACTGCCTGGCCTGCCGGGAGGGCTGCTCCTACTGCAAGGACGACACGCCGTGCGTGGCGCGCGGAGACGGTGGCCTGCGCGTGGCCGTGCTCTCCTTCCAGGCCCTGTGCATGCTGCTGAGCTTCGTCAGCATGGTGGTCGTGTACCGTTACCGCAGGAACAAGGTAACAGCAGGGGGGGGGTTACTCTCCGCTCCGTTTTTATGATGTCGTTGTTGGTTGATGTGGGGAACTGCAGTGCGCCAAGGGTTGTGCGTTATACGTGAAATCCCTTTTTTGAACAGGGCTAATCTGTCCCTCCCACTTTTTGTGGAGCATAGGCTGTTTTAACAGCCACATCCTCCGTCGTTATTAAGGAAAGCTGTTAACTGGTGTCCCACCCACATTTAAAAGAACAAACCGACTCCCCTGGATTCAGTGACTGCTGAGGGATGGAAGGCGCTGTGTGGGATTCACATTCAGATGATGCTCAGAACACACACAGCCCATCTGGATCTCATTGGATGTGTGTCTGGCCATATGGACATCAAAGTGCTGCTCGGCACAACACATCATCCCATCCCAGATGTGGCCGGCGGTTTCAGCGGCGCTTTGGATTCCTTTTCAAACAGCGCGTCTGACAGCGTTGATCACCCAGGATTCAGGACCTTGGACAGGGACCAGCCGGGAAGCCTGAATATGGATGCGTAGCCCGGTGCCAGAAAAGAGAGTCAGTGATTATATATAAAGTACACAACGCATTACTCATGCATGGTCTGGCACCGTTTGATAGCCACTTAAATAGTCCCACACTGTACTACTGAGCTAGTTCACACTTTCCCTCACCACGGTGGACCTTTGACCAGGCTTCTGAAATCCTCTTGGCGTGTCACCTAAGCAGCTGCTTCTTTCCGTCCAATAATTGGCTTCATTAAAGGCTTCGTCTCCAGTGTGAGAAATCGGAGGATTAGCCTGTTAAGATTCCCAGCGTCAGGACTCGATCCACGCCCGCTAACGCGCTCGCCCGACGCAGGAACGCCGGCGTGTTCTGCTGCTCGGGCGTCTCCCAGAGTGCATCTGTGTTCCAGGCGTTACGGATCAGACGTTCTCGTCAATGAAAGCACACAGACGTAGTAGAGCGCCTATTAGGTGTTTGCGAGGTTCCCCGTCTCCTCGTCGTTTGTCAGGAACAGACTGGGGATGTCGTGTCGAGGCCCGAGCTCATTTAGAAAGGGCTTCCATGATGAATGTCTGTCATCCCGTATAGATATGCGCCGGGTGCTTTTGCACAATATGTACGCGCTCACATGGAAGTCCCAGCTGTTGGGAGCTCTTTGAGAACACCCTCGAGCGTGATGTCAACCGGAGGAGGAGACGAGAGCGATAGAAGCGGCGTAGAAAAAGCATGAAAGGGTGAATCCTTCTACGACAGAGGCCCGGGGCGACGGCTTTTAGTTGCTCTGCTTTTCTCGGGTGAAAAAACGAGTTCACTACATCAGGAATATACCCTTTCAGTCATGTCTGTCTGTTGTGCTCTAATAGGACGAATGGGGTCTTATATGAATGTGCATCGTGTTTTTCCATAGTGGTATGCTTTTTTGATGTCCCTTTTAGATGATCAGAAGCCAGTAAGACTGTTGTTGTGTTTCCCTCAGAGCATACGAGCGTCAGGATTGGTCTTGCTGGAAGCCATCTTGTGTGGAACCCTGCTTCTCTACTTCCCAGTAAGTCGCACATACTCTTTGAGCTGCATGTGTGTATGTATGTGTGTGTGTGTGTGTGTGTGTGTGTGTGTGCAGTATTAGTAGTGTGTGTGTGTACAGTAAAGGTGTCTGTGTGTGTGTACAGTATGTGTGTGCGTGTGTGTACTGTAGGAGCATGTGTGTGTAGTAGTGTGTGTGTGTACAGTACGTATGCGCGTGTACGGTTTCCGTGTGCGTGCGAGGAAGTGTGCACACGGCGTTACAAACCAAGCTGTGCTCTTCGGGGTTACGGTGCGACAGACTGGAAAATGTACTCTACACTTACCTGAGTCAATCTGTAAGCTGCTGTCGCTGTGTGGGAGACGCTCGCTCGCGCCACGTGAATCATTTCCATGATATTTCATGGACTTACCAGAGTCACTACGTCGGCAATCGTCTTTCCCCGTCGTTTATCTTACGCCTTTATCGTAGGTGTGTGTGTTTAGTATTGCACGGCACTGTCATATTTTACCATAATTAATAAGATTGATCGACCCACGCTCGGATAACATCCTAACAACTCGTGAAATGATGAACGATGGATGAATTTTACTGCTGTGTATTTATTCGAGAGTTTATTCGATAGATGTTTTTCCCAGCAAGGTTACTGTACAACACACGCAGCGCGGCACACTCGAGAATGTTGGTCACGTCAGGACACCCCAACCTCTCTCTTATAAATCATTAAACGTTATTTCTGATGTGATGAGATAAGCAGTGTTTTCACAGCCACGGCGCGTGTGATAAGATGGTGTTTGGCAGAGACAAACAATCCCAGGGCTCGGCCGTGCCCTGCCGTAACGGTGAGATGGATGGGCCAACAGACCCGGCAACCTGTGATAGCTGCCATCTGGTGACCGGGCCACTCATGGTTAATGGGCACGGCACCTCTGCAGACCTCCGATCTGCAGCACCCACAGTAATCTGTGTTCCGTCCTCGACACGGTGCCGTTTACACGCAGGCCAGTCGTGTTGTTTCCCATCAGCCCTAATGTCCACACTTCAGCTAGTCTGCTGCAGGTTTTCTGCGTGAAGCCGAACAGAATCCTTTGTTTTTCGATCGTGTCGGCGAGATGCGAGCTTGGATGTGGATTCTGTTGAAACAAGCTCCATGGTTGGTTTAGGCTTTTCAAATCAGTACGTTCATCTCACATATATCTTTTCACGGATATGATATACATTTCACCAATGACGACCCGACAACTTGGCATGCGTGTTATTGTATTAATAAAAACCTAATAAGATTTGGTACTGGACAAATGAACAAATCAGGCTTTAACATTTCAAGCCCTTGATTATGATCACAAATGAGCGAGCTACGCTAACACATCGCATCAACCACATTGATTTACACAGACGTGATGGTGCACTGGCCTCACTTCTGCCCGGGGCATTGTGGGTAATTGCAATTTAGTGGCGATCATGGGAACCTACAAGCCTGGCCTAGCCAAGGAGACTAAATGTAATTAAAGTGAACTGATTTAGAGCTAGCTAATCAATGCAATTAGCGGCGACAAGGTCCTGGAAAGTAATAATCTTTAAAAGCAAGCTGCGGGATTGGTCGGTTGGAGGCTCTTTGTTGGGGGGCAGCGGGGACTTCCGGTAGGGTGTCGTCCCCTGGACGTTTATTGTAAGTGGGGATTTGTTGTGGTAAGTTTGCGTAACCGGGTCCACGCTCCTCGGCAACTCCTTGGACTAGCATTATCTGCTTCCATACCGTTTGACATAACAGCTAGCATTCCAGTCCAACCAGTGAATCGAAATGCGCTCTGTGAAAGAAAAAAAAACATGTATTTGTGTAAATTGAAATTCAGATGTAACACGCAGATTGGAAAAATCCCCTCATTCTGGATTGATTTACTGAAATCCAAGTCCCCACAAGGCCGGCCGATCTCATTTTGATACGAATCTCTGTGTCCCTTCATGTGAAAATTGGGGCTTTTCTACACACGAGCGTCCGCGAGCCACGCTAGATTGATCTCCGCCCTGATGCATTTGCATGCCTCCCCTATGAATGTGATATGAGGCTCGCCTGCTAGGATGAGACACATCACTCCCCCCAATCTAAATATAGACACGAGAAGACGATCTCTGGTTCCTGCTGCTTCTGCCTCTCCGCCAGGACCGCTGCGTCTATTTTCAATAATTCCTGTGTTATTAAGGACCAAGAGACACATCTCATCCTCCTCCCTTGTCAGTCTGCTTTGTGGAGTAATGCCATTTTTTTCCTCCCTCCCCTCCCTGTCCATCCCTCTCCATCCCTCCCCGCCTCCCCTCCTTCCCTCCCCCGGCACACCACCTCCCCTTTCTCCCCTTTCTCCTGAGTGTGTCACATGCAATAACTTCAGGGAGCAGGGAGAGAGAGAAACCAAATTACGTGGAGAGCCAAAGCTGGCTATTTCCGTCTGGCCGAGGCGAGAGAGACGAGAGAGGGGGAGAGAGAGCGCGGAGCAGAGCACAGACTCCCACATTTGTCATTCACAATGTGATCCCGGGATTAGCTCGCCCCAATCCTGTGTTTGAGTCTCGGCACGCCGTCTTATTTGGAAAAGCTTGAAATCCTGAGACGGGGCTAAACAGACCCGAGTTAGGATTGCTCTTTCTCCTCACTTCACCGAGGGCCACGGGAGTTTGGGCCCCCTGGCCATGAAGAAGAGATCACACGGCAGGGCAGGTATCAGGAAGTGGATGTTTCTAGATGCAACTTCACTCGGTGTCCTCAGCCTGTCTTCTGTCGCCACGTGCACCGCTTCCTCCCTCGTTCTCTCTCGCTCCGGTGGCTGTGGGGCGTGTCGTTCCTTCTCTTTCTGTCCCTTTCTTCACCTCCTCCTCCTCCCAACCCTTCCATCCCTGTGTGTGTGTGCCAGTGTCTCTCTGTCTCTCTGTCTCTACCCTCAAGAAGCTCCGGGAGCTATCCACAGACACACACATACACAGTAACATCCATACACACACACGTGTACACACACACACACAAACACACCACCACATGTCTGTGATTCATCCTCTTCTCTATTTCACAGGATGCCCCCCGTCCCTACCCCACCTGATCCTCTCCCAACCCCATCCCTAACCCCACACTGCCTACACTACCCCATTCAATCTTAGCCCCACCCCAGCACCCCCATCTCTACCCCTCCTGAGCCTCGCCCCACCCCATCCTCACCACCCCACCCCAGGCAGGGGCTGCAGGCAGGGTGTCCCAGCCCATCAGGGGGCTGATGGGAAACAGTGAGACCAGGGCATAATGCATCCTGACCTGTCAGGCTATGAAACCCAGTCTGCCTGCCATTCCTCTCCAGCCTCTCTGCTTTCCATCCAAGCTGTTCTGTCGCTTTCAATCTGCCTTAAGTGGATCTGGAGGTTTGCTGTGCGTGTTTGGAGCCCTCCCTGCCCTCCCTTCCAGATTGTGCTTACCCTGCCTGTCTAAAGTGCCGTGGCGCAAGCCTTTCCAACCCACAGATGCCGTCTCTCGCTCTCTTTCTCTCCCTCTTTCTTTGTCGCTTTTTTCTTTCTTTCTTTCTCTCTGTCTGTCTTTTTCTCTCTCTCCCTCCCTCCCTCCCTCTCTCTCTCTCTCTCTCTCAGTTTTTTTCTCTGCTTTCCTCTCCCTGTCTCTCTCTTTGCGTGTAGACTGTGTGTGAGTGGGTAAGCAAGTTATTTTAAATTCTTCTTTTTCTGCCCTCCTCAAATGACACCCAAACTCTCAGAGCTACTGTACAGGTATCAAGGTGTACACAATTGAGACGGGTACCCAGATACAGGAACTATCATTCCAAGGGGCCCCAATAACTCACTCGCCCACGCACACACACAAGTATACCCCCCACCTACTAAGGAACTCACTTACACACACGCCCACACATTCACACACACTAACCCCTGCACACACAGTCCCAGATTGTGTCTGTCACAGGACTGAAAGTCTGGCTCTAGATGACGTGGGAAGGGAATCAGAGCGAGCGTCTCTGGTCCTGATGGCGCAAAGTTCAACCTGGATGTAATTTACACTACGGCAACCCCTGGGGGCCGGGAGGGGAGAGAGCATTACCCCCCTCCCGCTGGAAGCCTCTCCCGGGAGGGAGGAAGTGTCAGCTTTCATATCAAAATGGATTCATCGCTGCTGCTCAAACTCCCCGCCCCCCTACCACACACACACACCAGCATGCCCCAACACACCCATACACACACACCAGCATGCCCCCATTGTTTCAGAAATCAGAAGGTGATGATCAGGAGGAGGAGATGAGCAGGAGGAGAGGATGAGCAGGAGGAGGTGATGAGCAGGAGGAGAGGATGAGCAGGAGGAAAGGATGAGCAGGAGGAAAGGATGAGCAGGAAGAGATGAGCAGGAGGAAAGGATGAGCAGGAGGAAAGGATGAGCAGGAAGAGATGAGCAGGAGGAAAGGATGAGCAGGAGGAAAGGATGAGCAGGAGGAGAGGATGAGCAAGAGGAGGAGATGAGCAGGAGGAGAGGATGAGCAGGAGGAAAGGATGAGCAGGAGGAGGAGATGAGCAGGAGGAAAGGATGAGCAGGAGGAGGAGATGAGCAGGAGGAGGGGATGAGCAGGAGGAAAGGATGAGCAGGAGGAGGAGATGAGCAGAAGCAGGTGATGAGCAGGAGGAGGAGATGAGCAGAAGCAGGTGATGAGCAGGAGGAGGAGATGAGCAGAAGCAGGTGATGAGCAGGAGGAGGTGATGAGCAGGAGGAGACAGGCACGAGGCTGGACCGGATATGGCAGAGGCCGTGTCAAAACATTCAAAGTGGTGTGAAAGGTGTGTTGTGACATAATAGGCCCCCGGGCTACAGGAATCCATTCCCCGACCCTCGCACAGGGACAGGCAGGCAGACATGTGACATGAACCAGAGTGATTTGTTCTTTTTGCCCTCCTGGGTAGTGGGACTGTGGGATGAGATCGCACTTCGGCATTACATAGTCAACCATCTTCGACAAACTATTTCAGGTCCCACTTGGAAGGTGTTAATAAAATCTCCTTGAACGCCTCGTACGCTGTACAACAGCAGTTTTGGAGTAACTGTGTTTTCACTACCAGTTAGATATTTAGTCTGTTGGACATCTTTCGTAAAGGCGAGGGAAATGTAAGTCTGGATTTGGTACGGCACTGGCTGGCAGGGTCAGGAAAATGGTCCGTACACTCTCGTTACGATGCTAAATAGTAAATGTTCGATTTGACAACGAGCTGTCTCCAGAATGTTCTCCTCCTAGCTGAAATAATAACTCCAAAAGACAGAACCCACCCCGAGAAGCCGACCCTTTAATTATTTAAAGCCTCTTCGTCTGAGAGGTGGAAATCTCGTCTCCGACTGGAAGGTCAAGCCCCGGAATGACTGTGTGTCTCCACGCCACGGTCTTTGCGTTACGGTACGCCAAAGAGAACGTTCGAGTGACCCGCGCCGCCAGATCGATCCCACGGGTCGCTCGCTCTGACCTTGAAAAGAGGAGCGGTCGTACTGGGATCAATCCCCCGGGACTTCACCCTCACCTCATCGATCTCTCCATCTCATTTCAATCTTGATTGTGTACGCATCACAGGTCTATTACATGCACCGGTACTCTGTGTTAGTGCAAGCTTGCCATGTTGTTGTACTCACCGAATCCACTCACTCCCTCTCGGTCTCTAATTAGTTCGATACCTCCTCAGCCTGCCAATGCGGGAGCTAATTATCGCGAGCGCTGTAGCACAAAATGACTTTTTGTGCATCGCCCAGGTGGGTGTCGAATGTCGGCGTCGGGGCGGGGGGGGGTGGAGGAGACGAGGTAGCAGCCACGCGTGAGGAGGAGGATGGTGGACTGTGAATAGAACGATTCGTCCTCGGCGGCGAAAGATTGTCGGTGACTGCGTCGTTGATATTGTCGGTGCTTACACATTCGGTTTTGTGTCGTCGCCGTACGGGGTCATAGTATCTTTCGTGCATTTTGACGGTTTGAAAACAGAGTTGAAAGGAGCCGCGGGAATGTAACCCACACAGACATAATGAACGATTCTCACCCACTGAAAGGATCAGGCTCTGTTGGGAACCCAATCCAGCAAGAGACGAACGACTCCGGAAAAAAACCCTCATCGCTTTAACGAAGACGATAATTCGACGACTCACAGGGGCTAACCGTTATAGTTCCCCTCAGCTCCCAGGACTCTGGTCACACCACGGCTGTGACACTTCCCGCCTTCTCACGTGTGGAGAGGGGGACAGGCTGTGCCCTGTCTGGCCATGCCTGAGGGGGGCTGTCCTCGGGGAAGGTGAGCCCCTTCACTCTCTGGTGGCTCAGCTTGAAGCCTCTGAAGACCCACGTGGCCGGGAAGGTTCGGAGAAGTACAACTTCACAATCATGCTCACGCGCACGAGCTGCAGAAAGATGGTGCTTTTAGAATTAAAAAGTGGGGCATTTGTGCCTGTACGTGAGCATGATTCACAGAGAAGACACGCACACACACACACACACACACACACACACACACACACACGCACGCACACGCACACACACACGCATGGATCCCTTTGCCAGCTTTGTGTTGTCTTCCAGTAATGTGTAAGCAGAGAATGAGAGCCAGTGGAGCGATGCTAGCTACAGCGCGGTGTCAAGCTGTTGGGCTGTCTGTTGCTGTCTGGACTCTGCTGCAGAACAACAGCACGGTTACCCAGTCTCGCCTTGGGAGGCAGTGGAACCACATCATGTAAACACGTGCACACGCAAGCACCAATAAACAAAGACCTCTTTACCACACTTTAGAAACGCCCATTGGCTGTGGATAGGCAGATTAAATGAAACGTTCTTACATCTACAATGTGATGTTACTGGTTACCTGTCTGCAGTGGCGATTTTAGACCCTTTTTGGGGTGCACCCCTAAATTTCATTTCAGCACCCCTAAAAATAATAATACAATTGTTTTTTCATTCATTCAATATTTTGCATACTAATACATAAATGTGTTCATTGGTATCCAGTGAAATTAGGGATTTATATTAGCAAGGGGGTTTAGCACTTTTGCAAGGCAAAGGCACTGTATTCATGTCACATTCTCATTGGGGGCTGAGCACCCCTAAAGGTCTGATCCTAGAATCGCCCCTGTCCTTCTGTATGGTAGATGCACAGACTTAGAGACTAAGGCATGGTTTGATGTAGGCCGGTATTTTCACATTTGAAAATGGCATGTTAAAACATTTCCCCAGGAAAGGATGTGTTGGTCCTGTCCCTGTTCCTATCTTGGTGGAGTTCTCCCTCAGGGATTGTGGTGTTGTGATTCCCCAGGTTCTGGAAAAACAAGTTGTGCTGTGTTTCATTTCCACATGAGAGGGCTGTGTTAGGGAAAGTGGGGAGGGCTGGGGGGGGAGGGACGAGGGGTGAGGCGTTTGGGAGGGAGGAGAGTTAGGTCACCAGATGAGACAGGGCAGCAAGTCACACACACACCTGGGACCTCACCCCTTTGTCTGGGTCAGAAACACAAACAACGAAGACAAACGCCCCTGTGTAACAGACGTTTTTGAAATCGAAAATGATGTCATTAGTGTTGATCGTTCTCACTCCGTTCTAGATGAAGCTATCTGATCATTGGTTCCATTTTCTGCTCCTTCCAAACCCATTGCCCGCTCTCTGGGTAGGAAACCAGAGTGCAGGATGGACCGGGGCAGCTGAGGATGTTAATAATGGTCTTAAAGATACTGATGTCCTTAAGGTATAAGGTTCCCAGCAATCATCACACACACACACATTCACAGACAGACAGACCCTCACACATTCACAGGCAGGCACACACACGTACACATACAACATCCTATCCCTTTACATTCCCCTGTGACTTTGAGTCCAAAGTTCCCTGCACTTAGCATTGATTATTAATGAAAGGTTTAAAAGGAGAGAGAAGTAAGGAGGGAGAAAGGGAGGGAGGAATGGGTCTTCCACTTTATACACGCTGGTATTAAGGGCAGCTTAAACATCAGCCCCCTCTTGTTCTCAAAAACCTTTCGAAGGAAAGTGCTGCTCCAGAATGTGGACCTAGTCAAGAGAATAGGTTTCTGCAGAACTTAGAAAAATGAAAGGTGGGGGGGGTTGAGGTTGTGTGTGTATGTGTGTGTGTGTGTGTGTGTGTGTGTGTGTGTGTGTGTGTTGGAGGTGAAGAATATCATGTTGGATCAAATTTACAGCAGAGAGTTGAGAGCCCAGTGGGATATATTTAAGATCTTATATTTCAGAAATCATTTCTGGTTCGGAAAGAGTTTAGACCGGAAGATTCTCTGAACATGGTCTACAAGGACTACCACTACTACGAACAATAATGCCCAAAAAGAAACTAATGTGCTTCATGTAATTAGTGGAGCTACACCATAGTGGTGTATGTCATATACACTTGTCTGGACTGGTATACACCTACAACCAACAACAATAAGCGGAGCCACAATGCGAAAACATGACATCTGTGATTCCAGACATGGGTAGAGCCATGCTGTGAACATGTGATATTTTCTGGGAAGTTGTTGTGGTCCTGGTTGTCCCATGGTGACCCGAGCTGCCTGCTTGTGCCCTGTTCATTCCCATTAGACTGAAGGCATGCGTCAGCCAGTTGCTCAGTGCCTTTTCAGCCTTCTGTCTCTCTCTCCTCCTCTCTTCTCCTCTGTCTCTCTCTCTCCTCTTCTCTTCTCCTCTGTCTCTGTCTATCTATTCTCCTCTTTGTTTCTCTGCCTCTGTATCTCTCTCCTCCTCTCTTCTCATCTGTCTTTGTCTCTCTCTCCTCCTCTCTTCTCCTCTGTCTCTGTCTATCTATTCTCCTCTCTGTTTCTCTTCCTCTGTATCTCTCTCCTCCTCTCTTCTCCTCTGTCTCTGTCTCTCTCTCCTCCTCTCTTCTCCTCTGTCTCTGTCTATCTATTTTCCTCTTTGTTTCTCTGTCCCTGTATCTCTTCCTCTCTCTTCGTCCCCCTGTCTCTCTCCTCCTCTCTTCATCTCTGTCTCCATCTATCAATCCTCCTCTCCGTTTCTCTCTCTATCGCTTCTCTCTCTTTCATCACTCTGTCTTTTTGGCTCCGCCCTTCTCTTCCTCCCTGTCGCACACAAGTGCACCAAGGATCTGAGGTTGGAACTTTTCCCACGAAGACCTTCTAGTTTAACAACTTCCATTTAGCATGTGTGCGTGCAATTATGCACGTGTGCGGTTGTCACGTGTACCGCATATTAAGTTAGCAGCATGTAACTCAGAGGGAGCGTATAGTGCATGGTTTTACACCTGAGCGGTTCTCCAGGACGTAGCTTAGCTCCCCCGTGTTGCTAAGTCGCGTCTGGCTACCCTGTGACTCCAAGCGAATGACGACGTGGGTCTCTGTCCCCCAAGAGGCCCTGACTGTCCCCTAACTGACTCACGCCCAGCCGGCAAAAACATTCACATGCCTGCGTCTTCTCAGCAGCCTGGGGGAACGTATTGAAGTCTCTGCTAATCCGATTAACATTAACCATCCCACAGGGGAAATCGCAGCACATCTGCAATGCACAGATAATTATGTTTTTTTTCTTTTTTTCAGATCTTTTTTTCCCACCCTTTTTATGTTCTGAAAGACCATCCGTTTGTTGTCATGTTTGCTTGGGCATCAGTTCAATGGGTTTCTGTGGCTCCATACCAACATGACGAGAACTCATCCATGTTTGCACTCAGCCTGATTTAGCTATTGAGTGAAAGCGTGGAATATTCCTTTTTTGCTTCATCATTCATTTACTTTTCCTGTCAAAGCCACACGATTACCATAATGTAAGCTCATGGTCATGTGAAGAACACTGACACGTTCACTGTAAGTTCACAATTTCCGAGCATGAAGAGTGCTTTGGTGTTGTAGCCTACTAGTGGATGAGTATACTAGAACCAGAATGTCTAGTGGATCTTCCACCCTGACCGTATTAAGCGTGGACTCCCGGATACCCACTCATTCTCTGGGTGCAGGTTTTAGACTCCTGTCTTTGAACACACAGCGTGTCAGAAGGTTTGCATGGAGAGCCAGTCAGACTAACTTAACAGTCACGTGCTGCAACGTGACCATATTCAGCTACATTGGTTTTAACTAAGAGGGGCTTGGAGCCAGAATATTCAATTGGAATCCACACAAGATAGTGATAAATGAAATGCTTTATAAAACCTTTTTTTGCCAGTCAATCCAGATCTGTTTGAACTAGACCTCTGCTCCCTTCACAAGGATCGGAGAACTTAATTACGTCCAAATAGACAGTTACTTCAAACACTGCTGAGCAATTAATCTACACGGAAGCAGTTGGGCTAATCAATCCAATGGACTCACATTCAGGGAAGTGAGCATGCAGGCACAGCCTTATTGGATTACACAGAGAGAGCGTTTCCTTTGCCCACACGAACACACGCATACACACACACCCACACCAACACACGCATGCATACGCATACACACACACATTTACAGGCGTACACATAGAGTCTAACACATGTGGACACACGCACGCGCGCACACACACGTGGTCACGCACACTGAGCTCGATGCTGTGGAGGTCTGTGGGAGGGACTAGGCACAGCTGTGAGCCTCGTTTTCAATTACAGCTCTCGTCTGGGGCACACTGCCTCATGTCAGAGAGAGCAGACATCCTCTGAATATAGGAGGATATACATCTACACACACACACGCAATGAGAGATCAATGTCAAGACAGATTTTGTTGTGGATTTTCCTGATATTATCAATACAGTTTAATATTGTGTGTGATCTACAGACTAAAAGTGAACTGCCAGGTTGGGCGTCAAACGTGCAAAGAAAGAGTGCAAAACAGAGATAGTTTAGCAGTTTAACGAGGACAAAGTTCAAGCACCCACTGCAGAAGCGAATAAGTAAGCGATGAGTCAGCATTCAAATATTAGTACCGCACCGTGTCTGGAGCGTCAGAGCAGCAGGGCTAACGTGAGCGCTGTGTCAAAGCTCCCCAGAGACAGAAGCACATTACCATCCCAGCAGACGACCCACCCAGCATGGGGCACCAGCGCTCCTCCGTTTACCCTTTCTGAAACGACCCTGTGAGCTTTAGAGAAGGGCTTCGGGGGGATATTCATATCTTCATCCTCGGCACAAGCTCCAAGGACTGGGAAGACTCGACGCCCCGTAAGAGTTTGCCGTGTGAACGACTGACGTGACGTGGGAAAGGAGGCGCTCTAACCTGAGGCCCCCGGCTCCCCTGTCTCTGCCCCCCAGGTGGTGATACTCTACTTCCAGCCCAGTGTATTCCGCTGCATCCTGCTGAGATGGGTCCGCCTGCTCGGCTTCGCCACCGTCTACGGGACTCTGACCCTCAAGCTGTACAGGTAAAACCTCTGTCCACACCCCCACACACACACACCGTCCACACGGCTACAGAATGTCAGCGGACGCGTCTGCGGGTGGTGAGCAACCCAATGAGTCACGGTGGGGGAGGGGGGGATGGGGGGTGTCTGGGTTGGTGTACAGAAATAGGTTGGCTGTGTTCTAGGCACGGGGGCGTTGGATAGGGCCTCGGGTGATCCAAGTACCTCAGTGGGCCTATGCCCAATTACAGTCTACCTTTTGCGGTTTGAATCTTTGGGGTCGCTATGTTCCTCGGCGCTCTGGTTTCCCTTCGGCGGTGAGGATCCAGAGGACATAGAGGTCACTCGACCGCGTGCTGCTTGTTCTCTGTTGGAGTGGACTTTGTGTTGCCTGCCTTAATGCAATGCACTTTTCGAGTGCTTACTAATCATCACACAGCCTCCTGCAGTATTTCAACCTTGTTTTAAATGACCCAGGCTATCCTGATTTAAAGTGATGCTCCTCTATAAATGTTAGAACTGGATTTGATAGATAAACAAAAAAGTCAGGGTTCCATGTCATTCCCTGATCCCGCGTTAATGGGTAGCTTGAATTGAGAGATCTTGGCTGGATCATCAGAGGTCCACTCGGAACTGAGATTTACGACCTTGTTAGGAAAGATGGAGGGTTGCCCAGTTAGTAAAGGAGGGGATCGGACAAAAACCAGCAACAGCAAAACCAACGAAACCAACTGCTCAGTCTCAATTGAAACGTTCTTATCGAATGGAGAGCCACGCAAAGAGACAAAGATAGGTGGGGGGGAGAGAAAGCGAGGGGGGAAAAAAACTGAGGGAGAAAGAAAGAAAGAGACAGAGCGAGTGAGAAAGAGCTTCTGTTCAGAGAAGACTGTGGGAGGACGTGAGGAAGGGAGGAGGAGGGTTAGCGCGTGTTTAAAGGCCGCTAATGAGACAAGGGCTGCTGTATTTAAGAGGCAGAGGAGCATGATGGGAGTCTGCCACTTTAGGCCGTCGAGGCAGGTGAGCCGTGTCCAACGGGCCCTAACGAAGAGCTTTGCTGAGGAGAAGGGATGTGAGTTTTTAGCACCTGGCTAATCGACGTGGGAGCGCTCCGTACCCGAGGAGGTGAAACGTAGCACATTGCACAGATCAATTTTTGATAGGCCCTCATTAAGGGCATGCAGAGCGCCCTTCATCAATGTGTCGGACAGTTAGAGTCTGATAAGGAGGACTGGCCTGGAAGGCTTAAGGAGCCCTCTGGTTCCTTCAGCGCGCCCCAACATTCATTTGGGATTAACTGTCTGTGTGGAACGACTTTTAAATACGGCACATATGCTACAAACGAAGGATGTTCGACTCCGACTATATCCCTGTTGTTTCCGATCGTGGTGATGACAGCATCTGTCATCATCACATGACGATGTGTCCGTTCCCAGGGTGCTGAAGGTGTTCCTGTCGCGGACGGCCCAGAGGATCCCCTACATGACCAGCTGGCGGGTGCTGCGTCTCCTGGGCATCATCTTGCTCATCGTCTGCTGGTTCCTGGTGGCCTGGACCTCGGCCGTCTGCCAGAACCTGGACAGGAACCTGGCTCTGATCGACGTGGGCTACACCCCCGACGGGCTGCAGTTCAGCATGTGTCTGCTGGACCGCTGGGACTACATGATGGCTGTCGGTGGGTGGAGGGTTTTTTCGGTGCTGCTCTGTGGGAGGGTGGAGGTGGGTGGAGGTTACCGTGCCGACCTGTTTGCGGGGGAGGCTGAAGGTTGGTGTTTAGTGGAGGAGAGAGCGAGACCGAAGAGGAGAGTGAGAAAGAGGAAGAGACAGAGTGGGGAGAAATAAAAGAAAAGAGAGAGGGAGATAAAGAGAGAGAGAGAGACACAGATAGAAAGTGAGACACAGAGAGGGAGATAGACAGAGAGAGATAGAGACATACAGTACCCATGCAGACATGATGAGGGCATAAGGAAGACAGATACAACAAATCAAACAAACTCATAGAGAAGTAGAAGCTATGAAATGCAGTGAGAAAGCTTGTAGGGGAAAAGCAGACCTGTTTTCAGCATGCTCCTGCTGACTCGGAAGGTTCCAAGGTCTTTTCGAACTGAGCGGTGGCCCTGTTTTAGTATAAACAGGTGTGCCTTTACAGTTATAAAGAGTGATCTTATGAAGTTCAACATCTTGTAGTTCCTGAAAGGGCTGGAACACGAACACCTGAAGCCACGAATAACTTTGAATAAGGTGTTCATTTAGCGGATGCATTTCATCCAAAGAATTGAACCTTCTTGATCTACGGTCAAATACTCCATCACTGATCTGTTACTCAACCAAACCCACTCTTATGCGTGCAGCTATGTTGATCTTCCTCCGTGTTTCGTAAGGAAGAAGAGTAAACCTGTTACAGCATGCAGTGTTGCGCTCTGTCAGAGCAGGTGATGGATGGAAGTCCTCAAGGCCCTAATATAAACAGTCTGAGGATCATCCTGCTATGCGGTGTACATTGTCCGCATCGCGTCACGCCCTGGCTTGCTCCTATCCACGGAGACGAGGGCCGCGAATGTCAACATAATGGTGACAGATTCTCATGGTATGAGCAGACATTTATCGCTGTCAGCTACCCAAAAGCCATCACACAGACTTGTCAAGAGGACTGAGGGGGAATTCATTAAACCCTGACAGACAGCTACAACTCCATGTGCAATTGTCGGCCGACACCTCGAGAATACATCTGTTACCACCGGGTTTTACTGCATTTATGGAACGCGTCATTTCCAACATGGTTCTACGCTGTCTTTCTCTGGGTATTCACAGATGGAGAAGATTGATGGCCAGCGTCCATGTATTCACTTCTATTACTGGTCTGTGCTACTGCTCTGGACCGGCAGGTATCAGCCACCTTTGCGTTGACGCGACTCTACTTCCTGTTTCCTGTAGCTGAGTTCCTGTTCCTGCTGTGGGCGGTGTACCTGTGCTTCGCCGTGAGGACGGTGCCCTCGGCGTTCCACGAGCCCCGCTACATGGCCATAGCCGTCCACAACGAGCTGGTCCTGTCCGCCATATTTCACATCATCAGGTAACACCGGCACCTAGATATTTGTCAAAACGGTGTGTGTGTGGGGAAGGGTTGAAGGGGGGGGGGCTCTGTCAATCTGTCAAGCCTTAGATGAAGCTGCACAACGCACATTTAGTACAAAACCTGTAATACTGTATGTGGCTTGTTATATCTTCACAGGTATTCACTTAGCAGATGTTCTAGTTGACGTCCTTTAATGCTTCTATCCAAGAGGGAGTTTTTATTGTATTTAAAAATGCCACCCCCCCCCCGTGTACGTTTTATGTGTATATAAATGAGATGTTGCATCATTTCAGCTGACACAACAAATCCCCATTCCCAGTTGGAATCCCTCTTAATTGAGAACTCAGCTACATCAGATTAAGTTGTAATTAGACACGTCAAGATGATTTATGTTTTGACACAGCATATGTTTGCAATCACGGGTTGACAGTCTTTCAATCACACATTAACAGCCAATACAGATACAGATAAATTGCGCTCCGGTGTTGTAGCCAAGACAGCTTCTGTGTGGTGTCAGACATGGCGATTTAGAAGTTTAAATGGTACATGTACTGTATATTCTGTATACATAAATATGACATGCAGATGTGAATAAATTATCCCTAGTATGGTCCGTATTAATGTAGGTCTGTGTTGGCATCGGGAGAGAGAAGAGAGAGAGAGGGAGAGAGAGGTTGAGAGGGAGAGGGATAGAGAAAGAGAGAGAGAGAGAGAGAGAGAGAGAGAGAGAGAGAAAAGAGGGAGAGAGGCCCTTGTAAATATGAACACTTGTCTTGTCTGTGAAGGAGGTGTTGAGAGGAGGCTGCCACCAGGGACGCTTTCTGGGCCTTGGTAGAGCCAGCCTCCTCTGTCCCTAGTCCCTGTTCCACCCGCCCTCAGCTCCCTCCCAGCCCGCTCCAGTCAAGACCTTCTGGGATGTCTTACCCAGCAATAAGGGCTTCCGCTCTGGCAGAGCAGGTGGCTCAATGGACATTGAAAAATGAAAAGATAACAGTAATTAGGACCTTGTGTGATATTCATTCCAACCAGGGCTCAGTAGGAGTACATCAAGGCAGTTAAGTCCTCACACACGCTGGAACTTGGTTTGAACTCAAACAAAAGATGAAGGGGGAAGACTTCAAAGCTTCGGGTCGGACGATTTGCTAGACCTTAGCATTTTTATATGGCTTTAATCTATAACCACTGTGCATTCATTAACCGTTCGCCAACTTCGACAATATAATGAGCTGGCGGGATGACATTTATAGGATGAAGACTTTTCAGCGGTTGAATTAGTGTGTGACAAGATGTGCCAACTGTAAAGTAACTGCTGTAGTATAATTAAAGCCCTACTTTTGCTCTCAGCTCTGAAAAGTAACTGCTGTAGCATAATTAAAGCCTTGCTTTAGTTATATGTTATACTCTCAAAATATGCAGTTTTAATGGATACAGTTAGTGTTTTGCCTGGTTAGACGATTACTTTGAATCGCTTTCCAATAATTTAATTACGCTCGGTGTGTCATATCAATGTTTTTTCTTCTGGAAGGATATCCTTTGCTCATAATTACTGCTGTTAGACATATTGTAAACTGCACGAGATAGCAACATTATGGAAACACAGCAAAATACTGTCAGAGTACAGACAAAACATCTGTAACCTTTGCTCTAAATCCCGTTGAAGGTGAGCACAATATCGTTGCGGGCAAATGGCCTGTTAAGAAAGAGACACTTCACTATACTTCCTGTACGGTGTGTGAGGCACTCCCAGCAGTAGAGAACACAGATGTTCACGCTCAGACAGACAGTGCGCGGATCTAGCCGGGCTTAAAATAAACGTGTTACATCCTCTCTCTGTCTCCCAGTGATCAGCCGTGTCTGAGAAGGTTCCAGAAGCTGTACCAAGTGGGATCCTTGTTTTGGTTCCCTCGCTGACAGCGGTGGTCTTCTTCAGTGGTGCATTCGTATCACGCTCATCGAGCGCTTCAGAATCCCTGTCATGACAGTGCTCTTCCATTCATTGTGCTACTCTCTCTCTCTACAGTGGAAACCACGGTTTCTGATGAAGTGTATTATGCTGCCATTGTACGCGTTAGATATCTAATCCAAAGACACACTCCCAGTGACACGGTGCGGAGCTAACAGCTCTTTTGTCCTCGCTGTGAGATCTTTGAATCCGCTAACAGTCGGTGATATTTCTGAATGGGCAACATGATTAATGATCCTGCATAGCATTATCTCAAATCAGACAGAATGGGAAAATCATTTGCAGCTCGACGGAGCGTGGGCTTCATGTAGGAAATTGAATTTTTGGCACATATTGGTCTTTGCTTGTTATGATACCTGGTATTACTTGTTTAGATACATTTCTTTCCTTCGCTCTCTCCATCTATTTTCCTCTCACACTATATAACCCTCTCTATCACTCTCATACCTTTACTCCATCCTTCTCTATCATTCTCTCTCTTACTCCCCCACCCCCCCTGCCTAACTCACCCTCCCCCCCTCCCTCTCTCTTCTCTCAGGTTCACACTGGCCCCGGAGCTCCACCCTGACTGGATGCTGCTGCTGGTCTTTGCTCACACACACCTCACCGTGACCGTCACTCTGGGACTGCTGCTGCTCCCCAAGGTGTGGTGTCTGACCTTCCAGTGCACTTTGATGACACTTTTAATGAACCAACAGTACATTACAGTAATAGCTGGAGATAATACAGGGAAGTACAGGACGACAAGGATGATATCGCATGCATTGGATTTTATAGGGATAATACATGTTTATATATAGACACACTCCTGTAGTTGTATGCTGAACGCTATTTGTACAGCATAGCCTACAATGAAAGGGACGACAGTGCCTGCGAAATGAATGAAGTGTCAAATGTAAACAAACAATCTCTTTTCTTTCGTGGCTTCCAGTTCCTGTTCGCCGGCACCCAGATGAGGGACGACATAGCGGTGGAGGCGTACGAGGACGAGCTTGACATGGGGCGCTCAGGGTCCTACCTAAACAGCAGCATCACCTCCGCCTGGAGCGAACACAGCCTGGACCCGGAGGACATCCGGGTGAGCCCCCCGTCCCGTCCACCTCCCCTCCGTCACGCCAAATCTCACATTCTCTTTTGAATAACCTGCTGATGCAATATTGTCAATAATTTGTACCCCTGCTGACCCCCTTGAAAAGTTACTGAGCCCCGGCAGTTTTTTGATTGCAGACGCCAGACGAAACGGGCCCGCTCAGTTCCGTTAATGGCTGTGGCGTAAGGTCTTGCGACAGTCTTTGGGAAAAACGTACCAATGTGAGCAGAAAGGTTCCGTTTGTTTGTTAGAGCTGAAGGAGTCTCTCGCCAGCCAAAGACTCACGCAAACTGTCCATGTCAGTGGATCAGTGTGAGACATCAGAAAACTCTCGCTGCACATCCCGCCTGCTACCGTCAGTGCCAGTGGTCAATATCGCAGAGACGCACAAGCAGAACATTATATTTGAAGAATTTAAAACCGATGCAAAGAGGCTGTTTCAGACCTAACAATAAAACGCTTTCCATTTTTTTTTACGCCGTCCAAGACCGTCCTTGTCTTTCATTTGAGCACTTGTCCGTAGCTGCGTGTCATCGATTTGTACTGCATGTCTCTCTGTGTGTGATAGAATGTCTGCTGTTTGTAACACCGTTTATTTCTTTGCAGTTTCAGAAACAATGTTCAAATCATCATTCAATTAAGGCACTCTGCTGTTGATCACTTCTCAACTGATCTTTGTTTCTATCCCCCTTTTTCTCGACAAATCATCTAGGAGGAGCTGAAAAAGTTGTACTCACAGCTGGAGATATACAAGAGGAAGAAGATGCTGGCCAACAACCCTCACCTTCAGAAGAAACGGAGCTCCAAGAAAGGTCTGGGTCGATCGCTGATGAGGCGGATCACGGAGATCCCCGAGTCCGTCCACAGGCAGTGCAGCCGCGATGACAAAGAGATGGGTGACCACGGAAGCAACCGGAACAGCATCTGCGTACTCAGGAAAAATCCCTTTGATCCTTCCCACCCCGGGAAGCCAGCCAAAGAGGAGTCCCTGAAGAGCAAAGTGTTCTCCCTGAAGAAGTCCCACAGCAGCTACGATCACGTCCGCGACCAGAGCGAAGACTCGAGCAGCTCCACCACAGACAAGATGGAGGTCGCCACGGCGGAGGGCTCCCTCCTGGACACCTTAATGGGCAAGAAGCTGGTTAAGAAGAAGTCTGACGAGAAGCTAGACGCCACGAGCGAATCCACCGAATCGGTTCCTTTGGTCTGCAAGTCAGCCAGCGCTCACAACTTGACCGCGGACAAGAAGCCGATTCATCCTCGGACCTCCATGTTGCAGAAGTCTCTCAGTGTCATCGCCAGCGCTAAAGAAAAGACCCTGGGACTGACGACAAAGACTCTGGAGGACAGCAGGCAGAAGGCTCCGCCCAAAAGCAAAGACAACAAATCTGGCACGGACTCAGAGGACGAAGGCTACCCCAAGATGATTATCAGCCAGTCGGTGGAGTACAAACAGACCGCTGCCAAAGCCGGGATCATGAAGCACCAGGGGAGCGGCAGCCAGCCGTCCATATGCTCCGAAGCCACCAAGGGCAAGGAACTGTACAATCTGTCCGAGGTGTGTCCTTGGGAAGTGGAGGACCTCCCGACACCATCTGAAAACAAGGTCCAGAAGCACGTTTCCATAGCGCCTGAAGGAACCACCACTGTCCATGGAAGTGGCACCAAAAGCACAAAATCCCAGCAGTCGAAGCAAAAGGGCTCGGATCAGTCCCCCACTACTGCCCGGCATTCTAAAGACCTCCAAAAGACAGCGGACCGAGCAGATGTATGTCCGTGGGAAGATGGAGGGGAGAGCCAGGGGTCCAAACCTCCACCCACCATCCAGGCCATCCAACCATCTCAGGCCCCCCTGTCCAACCAGGCCACGCCTGCAGCAGTGGGCTCCAAAAAACAAGAAGCGGACGTCTGTCCATGGGACTTTGCGGCCTCCGAAAAAGTCGAGGTGGCTCACTTACCAGATAAGAGCAAGCAGAAGAAAGGCACTGCTCCAGTCGACAGTAAAGGGAAGAATGTGCTAGCAGAGCCCTCCAAGTCAACGGGCAGCTCCCTCCAACCATCAACCACAAAGGTTGACATCTGTCCCTGGGACTACGACGCTCCAGCCGCAGCCCCGAGTTCGGAGAAAATCCCGAGTCCCACTCACGTCTCCAAAAGGAAGGACTCCCCCTCGCTAACGAAGGGCACGCCTTCCGCAAGAACAGCGGAGAAGGAGAAAGAGAAGATGAAGGATATCGACGGTGAGAAAAGTCGAGCGAAAGCCAAGGACAAGAGCAAACCTGCCGAGAAACCGACGACCAAGATGGCGGAGGTCTGCCCTTGGGATGCGGAGGGCGGGCAGGAAGTGCCGACTGCGGAAAAACGGAAAAGTGCCAATGTTGAAGCAGCCAAAGGCAAAGAGGCTGAAGTCTGTCCGTGGGATTATGAGGAGAGTTCAGAGAGAAAAGATGCCGAAAAGAGCGGCTCTTCATCCAAACAGAAACAGAGCACTCCGAATCCGAAAGGGGGCGGGGTCAGCGGGGCGAAAAGGGCCGACGTTTGTCCCTGGGATGTTGATGACAGTTCGGTAGAAAAAGCATGACCCTCAAACGGACAACTGAAATGATAGTTCTTGTTGTATACATTTTTCCACTTTAAAGTCCTCAAAATATATTGACATTTTACTATGAATACGGTGACTTGGATGAAAAGATCAAGTTGCACAAGTTGCCTTCCTTTCCAATAGTTTTTTTTTGCTTTTATTGTCTATTTTGGAATAAAAGTGAAACAGAAACAAAGCAACAAAATCATGAGAAGCATTCCAGAGTATACAGAGTATTCTTGCTGATAAATCATAGTCTTACAATTATGCAACCTTTAATTCACTTTTACACAACTCATATCCTAACATTTACGATGTTTCTAAGTTATTTTGTGGTGGCATCAACATCGTCTCACATGTTTTAAAGGCCAGAGAGTTTGCAGTGAGGTGAAATACTGTGAGTCTAGAAAGAGACGGAATATGAAGCAGACAAGCAGATCCTCCATACAACTGCATGAGAAATTCATATGTACGATGTCTTCTGGTATGAACCGCCTAGCCAGATGAACTTAAAACAAATACATTGAGAAAGCAAATGCCAAAGAATAACAGAACTTTAATTGAATGATAGAACACGGAGATGACACACCTCAATGTCTAATAGCTGTTGTGTGTCAAAGTCAAGACACTTAGTGAGGGAATCGGCCTATAGCACTTTAGCCAAAACCCCATGTGTAAAATAAGTAAAAAATAGAGAGTATATGGACACTATGTTCTCTAGCTATGATTTATATATCCTCTTTGTTCAGCCTTATAGTCCTTGAAGGTTGTCAGATATACATGCCCTCTAAACTCAGATATCTAAATTGCTGAATTTTTAGATTTCATGTTTAGATCTCAGCTACTTCCAATTCTTCCATATCTTCAGAGATGTATTACTGTATGTGCCTAACTAACTAGAAATGTCTTGTACTTGTCTTAGATCGTCCTGATTGGAGCAGGGGGAGCCCCTTAGCGTTCTGATTGGAGCAGGGGCAGCCCCTTAGCGTTCTGTGATGGTGGTTTATATAAACAGCATGCTCAGCCAGGTAATGGGTGCTTGGACCCCATTTGGTTTGTCAACCGAAGCGAATCACTTCTTTGTGTTGATAGTTGATAGGCATGTTTCATTGTGCTCTCAAAGGCACTAGCTGCGACTGATTTTATATTGACAAAAACACATTCAATTGTTGAGAGGTTTATGCTCATAGGATTATGTCCCAACCTTCTTTCTGATTGGAAAGTATGCTAATGGTACTTTGGTAACTTTCTAATTATTTGACCAGTCTGTGTAAGTACACTATTGGTTGGTGTTGGGGTCTTTAATTGACACGTTCCACACAAGGTTTGAAAACATTTTCTGCAGTATTATAAATATTCAATGACAGATCCACATTTTTCATGTTGTGTTATTTATTTCCTATTCAACATCAAGAAGAAAAGTAATGAAAATGATATCGATGTAAAACACACTTCTCTGTGCCATTAGTCACAGGGCATAGGTCCTAACTTTGAAAATTGAATCACATGAGACACTTTATTTGAAAAAATATGAATGCTAAATGCTAATAAACTGTATTTCAATGAACGCTCCAAGATAGTCAAAATCCTTCTGGTAGGCCTTCATTGGAAATACTTCAATCCAGCACTTATAGATAAACAAACCCTGGATCAATTTGTTGAACAAAGAGGAAGATAATCGAAGGTTTCTACAAGAGCCTGACTCCATGAGATGTAGCTGTGGTGTCTCACTCTTCTCCCCCACTACTGAAAATCGTTTCCACCATTGACCTCTGGGGCTCGTGTGAAATATGTCCAACAGGGTAGTGTCAGCCTCAGAGGAGGAGATGTGCCATCAGCACTGCTTTATGAGCTTCTGGAACGCCGTCTGAAAAGAGGTGTCAGACTCTTTGATTGATTGTAATGCTTTGATGGACCTGTGTGATATTTACGATTCAGCATGATATGGAACTCAGGGTGAATCTGTAAAGGATTCCAGGGTTCTATCCTGCTCCAGGCTTAGGTCATCCCCCAACTTTTGATTGGACATGACAGAAGTACAAACTGATCTCATTGGGTCTTGGGATTTTTGTAAACGACCCCATAGAAACCAACTGAAAAACAATGGTGTTTTTATTGATTTATTAAATTCCATACTGTAGCTTATTGCATAGTTTATTGGATGCAGTCAATTCCATGGCTGGGTTTTACATTTATTTGTAGACTTTCAAAAATATCTCTTTGTCTATGTCTTTGCTGGTTAAAGGATTTAGGTTGCGATTAGGGAGCAGCAGTTCAGCCCATCGCTCTGTAACAAAATGTGCATCAACCTGTCTTTTAGTCTGTCTTTCTGGAAATGGTCCATGTAATGCTGCAGTATATTTATATGTGAATGTTTAGAGTTAAAAACTTCACCTCCATTAGTAAACCTCCATATATTTGGGTGTGAGAACTTTGGCCCATTGTTGACCAGTAACCTTTTCAACATTGATAACCAATTGTCCTGTTGTTACTTTTACCATGGTGGTTTTCGTTTGTTGCATCATTTTATTTCAACCAGACTTGTGACCAAACCAAGTAATATGATGGGAAATACTACTACTGCTACTACTACTACTACTACTACTACTACTACTACTACTCAATGCTGTAACGTTGTAACAATTGCTCTTGTGGCTTCTGCATGATATCAAGAAATTAGTAGGACCGATGTTTCACTGCCCTTGATAGAACAAAAAATAAAACATTGATCTTTTATGGACTGTTACAAGTTGTATAGTGAGTGATAGTGTACCCAAAAACCACTGTATTATGTACTTGTTATACCTATTGCTCTATGACAAGCTAATAGCATCCTTATATGGGAATATTTGGTAGATTTATATTGTGTTACATTGTGATAGCATGTACATACAAGATACCTCCTCTGCAATAAATATTTATATGAAACTCAACTGTGTGCTTCCGTTTATGATTTGAACCTTATTTAAAAAGAAAAATGGTTGCCAATTTTCCTTTCCAGTCAGAGAATCAAAGATAAAGTTTAAGGTAATGTTTTTAAATGTAATTATTCATACTTTGTATTGAAAAAAAAACCTTCAGCAGGCAGTTACAGCAGTAGTTCTGGCACCACAGCAAGGCCGGATACATTTGTGCCTCAGCGGACATTTTCCTTGTCTCAGGTTTAGTGAGTCAGGGCTCCAGCAAGCATTTAAAAGCCCCCGGCATCCCAACCACTAATACGTGGATGTGCGTCTTGGCTCCAGTCCTGAAATGCTTTTATGAGATGTTGAGGTCCGTTGGACGGAGACCATTGGGAACCAAACAGGAAAAGGAAGGCTCAGATGATGTAAGTATTGCACAGGTCAGACTGCTGTAGCGGTTCGGTTTCAGGGGTTTTCTATGGGTTTCCCAGACACATTTTTTGTCTAAAGTTCAATCAAAAGGTATTTCATTACTCATCTCCAATGATTGAACCTGAATCTGTCAAGTAATCCAACTAAAAGTATTTTCAGTATGAGGATTTCATGCTTGCTTTAATTTAATGTAAGAATATTGAACTGTAAATCACATCAAACCAAACTGTGCTGGCAATTTGACGTCAATATATTAGAACTTTCATTCAATGTCAATCAAAAAATATGATGAGCTGTAATGCAATCTAAAAGCACAATGAAAGAGTACAAGCAAACCATTTTAGCATTGATTTCTTTTTACTAGAGCACTCTGTGAGTCGTTCTAATGACCAGAGGATCATTACGGGATGACTGCTTAGCTGCAGGACTCAGAGATTGAGAAATATGGGTCGGAGAAGAAGTCAACAATGAAAAACGACTTGTAAACTCTATTGGGTATTTAAATCAATGTCTAATTCAAATGTCGTTGAGGTCACTCAACTTCTAAGTATATACACTAATTACGTGTGTATATTTTTTTTGTAATGTTTGCATGCTTCTGTGCTAAGTCACAGTCTCCACAGTGTCACAGCACAGCAATGTGAGCGCAGACACACAGCAACATGACACATGAGTCATACATGACTTGTTGGCCTGGAGTGTGTCGCCTCTCTTGATTAGAGGTCCACAAGGTCTCGTCTGGCAACACGCTCTGTCGTCTTAGGCCGCACCTCCTCTTGATGTTCGACCCACCATGACGTTAGGAGCACACCTCTACAGCCGTGCCCAAAAGTATTGGGAGCGACACACATTTGGTGTTTGCAAAGCTTGCTTGGCCTTGGCATAAAATGACTGCTAACATCATTTCAGTAAGTCATATCATCAGCACAGGGGTAAGTGTGAACTAGTATTGACTGCTGTGAAAGAGGGGACTATTTGCATTTTTTTTTAAAGCTTTAAAAAAGATGAAATGTTTCTTATTGTATTCCAGTGTTCAATAGAAACGTGAAAACATTTTCCTCAAATACTGAACCAGCAAACTTTGCAAAACACAACATTTGTCATTGCCATAACTTATGGCCACACTTATGTACACTGGCCTCTTTCTTCTGCTTCTTTCCTCTTTTCATGTTTGTGTTTAGCCGGGAGAATGTGTTATTTGTTGTCATTTTCATCTTCACTTCTTTGACAAAATGCAGTCGATTTGACTGCAGTACGACAACAAAAACATTCCCTTCCATCATTTCATCCACCTTTGTGCACAAATTCACAAGTAGTTACTCCATGTGCTTGTGTCTTTGTTTGTTGTTTCCTTTGTACGGGGACACATCAAACTAGTCTTATTTTTAAACCTTAGACGATGATCGGTGTGTCCAGATGAATCATAGGCCTTTGTTGTGGGGTGTGTGTGTGTGCGTGTGTGTTTATCTGTGTGTGTGTGTAGGAGGAAGAGGGAGAGCTAGGAGACAGGAGAATGCTGATCACTCTGCACAAGGCAACATGGTCTGTCACTGACTCATCATCCTTTCAAATGCAGGGATGGATGGAGGCGGTTGTCAGGGAAGGGTGGGGGGGGTTGTCAGGGAAGGGCGGGGGGGGCGGGCGAGGGCTGGGTGGGCGTTGAGGGGGCAGGGCAATGAGGTCATGACATGTCTCAAAGCTGGATTATGAGTCATGACCACAGTCTCAGTGTGTGGGTGCCACCTGGCAGGGAGGTGTATCACACACACACGCGCACACACACACGCGCACACGCACACACGCACACACGCACACGCACACACGCACACGCACACACACACACACACACACACACACACACACACACGCACACGCACACGCACACGCACACCACACACCAGCATGGTCCAGTTTCACTTCACTCAACCAACAGACATACACTGTGGACTGTATTATACAACTTTGATTTCAATATGAATCTCATTCGAGTTCCCACGTAACGTCAGGGACTTTCACGTCTCATAGTTATGTGATCATCTCCAAGGAAATTCACAGCATTTGCTCCTGCCAGCACAGCCAGTGGGTAGCCACCCACTACTCAAAGACTGCCTATCTTCCACAAAAGGTCTGGACACCTACACAGCATATTCAGACCCCTTAGTATTGTCATAAGAGGGTCCCAGTGCTGTGTGTGTGTGTGTAAGTAAGGTTAGGGGGGTGGGGAGTGCGTGCGTGAGATGGGGTCCTGGGTGTGTGTGTGAGGTTGGGAGGGGTGGTGGTGTGTGTGTGTGTGTATAGGGGTACAGCCATGAGTCACCGAGCGTCCTCGCTCAGCACCCCCGCCATCGCCTCCTCGGGCTCTGGCTGACGACCAACGACGGCAACCAGGAGACGCATCCGCCTTTGCCCGGTAAAAGGATGTGTCATATATCTCCCTATTATATATCCCTGTCAAGGTTTCACCAGCTAGGTTGTTGAATGAAAGAAACGTCTGTAAATGGATGTGTGTGGTAAGTGTCGCATCAACCTGTTGGTACACGTGTTGCATTTACTGTGTCAGGAAACAGCACAGTCATCCTGTGACGTTCACGGTGACTGCGCGGTACGGTAGGTCAAACTCATTTGGAAAGGACCCCACTGTACACACGTCGGTTCCATTAGTGATGTGCTCGATGGATGTGTGGATCCAACACTGCCGATGGCTTGGAACTGTGAAGCTCATAGGAAATTGTATCACAATAGTGAATCATATGGCATCAGTGTTTTTTTTGTTTGTTTTTCAGGCAAGTTTACAAAGAAATACTTTGAAATCATTTTAGTAGCCTCGGCACTCAGGTCCATTAAGTCTCACAGAGGGGGAAAAAGGATGCACACATTCATTAATATTTTGAGATAACAAAACATAGGAGATGCTTATAATGCTTGAATGATTATTCATAGTTTCATTGAAAACACCTGTTCAGGAACCAGGAGGACTCATTATGGATGGTTTCATAGAAATGACACAGTTTGACAGTCCCCCAGCTGAGAGCCAGGCATTGTAATAAGCCACACTTGGATGAACATGTAGCCTATGACATCATTTCTATTCTCTATTCGCTGGTGCTACTGTAAGAACTTGCTTATTCAGACTACTAAACATGCTGCATTCTCAAGAGAAAACAGGTGCAGCGGGCCACATTCAAACTGCATTCAATGAGACATTTGCAATCGTACAGTAAGCGCCCAAACAATGGGTTTTATTGAACTGCACTCTTATGCAGATATATTTTAATAGCATGCTGAATAAAATTAAAGCACAAAATGGAGGTCATAAAGCTATAGGTATAGAGTTAATGATCATTATATTTCACAACTGCAGATACTGGTATTCTACAACTACTGTTTGTGCATCAAGCATACTACGAAATAGGTTACAATTTTAATTGCAAATTTGAAGGTTTAGGTATCCAATTAGGTTCAAATAAACTCACAAATGAGTTTCTGAATAGAAAATGTGAGGTCATGGATATCTTCAGGTCAACCAGAATACCCTTACAGTACAATACATTCCTAATTGACTGAAGGCTGTTTCCCAAATGATCCCCCCTGGTTGTGTTTCTGCTCTTTGCTATGATGAACTACAGGCCTCAGTGACACTTTTTGTCCCAATTAAAAGAGCCCTCTGCAACCTCGTGAAGAGAAACTCCACTGTGTGCGTGCGCACCTGTCAGAATACAGAAGAAAGAACACCCCGTTTCAATCCACATCAATAGTAAGTAAGAACTGCAGTCTTGTACAGTAGGATATATGCGTAGCTTGTGTCTTCGGAAGCTGTTGTATTAATGGCATGGTCAAGCCAAGCGTTCAATATTTCTGAAAACAGACACGAAACTGGAAGAGCATGGTTAAAAACTGCAAATTGTGAGTGCAAATTGTGACTTTTGTGCAATGCAAAAACAACAAACAGTCACAGTCCAGGGGCTTTTGGTGTTTACTTTATGTGCGTGTTGCTTGATCAAAAAACTGTTATGAAACCATCGGTTGCGCAGTGTCTCCTCGTGGACACAAATGGCAGTGACTGATGGTTCTGTTGCCTACTGCAACTGTGTACAGTTGTGGGTATTGCCACCATTAGGCTACTTGTATATTTAGAGCGCAGACAATACGGTATTTTCTCAAACATTTTTGAAAATTGCCTCAATCCTCATAAAAATCGGTTTGATTTTCATTCCTTCCGGTAACACCACCGAGTACGGTTACTTTCCAAGTAACATTCTCACTTTCATATAAGCCAAAATTGCAACCATTGGGTCGGCATTAGGCCTGTGCAGCTGCAAAAAAAGTATTGATTCGTGTATTTCCGTCATACAGCGCCAACTGAACAATTAAGAAGGTGAAAAGCTCACGCGTATATTGTCATAATTGTCCTAACCTCTGACAATTATGACGTAGTCTTATAGAAAACACTATTGACTCATTTTGGTTCAAAGCGCGTCAATAGTGATATCCTTGCTTGCTCTTTGTCTCTGCGCCTGCTTCCCCGTCCCCTCTCTGATCTTCTCTCCCCTCTGCTAGATTTGGATGAGAATTTCTTATTTTTCTCATTCTCAAACAAGTAGTGTTTGAACTCCACAGTTGAGGGATTAAACATTGAGAGTCCTGTGGTTGAGTTGCCATCAATGCCTGGGGAAATCCCGAGCCCACCTGCGTCAGCATTGGTAAATCAGCCTTCTAACCTTAACCATAATTATCTGCCCAAGTGGTTTAAAGCAGTGTGTTTTTGGGAAGGGTATGTAGACTTTCAGAAAATCATTATGTAAAAACAAACAAAAAAACATACATATTGTGCACTGTGGATTGGATCCCCATAGCGCCGGCAAAGTGTGGAGGTCAAAAAGGTTGTGGAGGAATACTGTCCCAAGGAGGAGAGAGAAGACGGTATGAGTGTGACCACACGAAGATCCAGTCTGTCCAGGAGCCGACGCACCACTGACCGCTGTCGAGGGAAGAGACTATCTGCACAGGTGGGTGACGGTCACCTCCAACAGAAAAACAACACTACATCATTATAATCTACCAATTGAATCAGCCAACATGACTGTTTTAGTACCGTGACCGAGGAGGATGAGGAGGTATACACGCCAAGATCAGAGGACAGAGACAACCCGGAAAACCACACTGCATGGACACCTCACCGGTTTACTCCTTTAAGTAGGTGGTAGTCCTATCATTCTTTTCTCCCTGTGTTAACTGGCTTTCTGATTTAGTTTCCACATTCACAGACTCTCCTGCCAGGAAGGAGTCGACTCCGTCCCTGGTAAGCAAGCACACAACAATACGACCGAGATCCAAGCATTAAACTGTACAAAACGTACGAACATACAGAACAGAATCCTCTGTTTATGTCACGACTGAATAATATTCTACAAATAGCTCTTTGTTTGCATAACAGAACAGTGAAACAGTGGTGGAGGACGACACACGGGGGAACGCTCACGGTATGTGCCCCACACTAGATCTGCTTGTAAAACAGTGGTCATGGGCGTGCGTACTCCACAGCGCACGCCGTCTGAATAACCACGACGACAGCCAAACTGTGCGTTTAACAAAAAAAAGCATGACCGTTTCTTTCGTCAGGGATGCGCGTGGCTGAAAGACGAACGACTGGAACGAAAGACTGCGCGTGGAGACTGGTGAGTCACGGCGCGTTACCGGGTTCGACCCAAGGCCAGACTATGAGCGTGGGTCGTGGTGCTGACCTCAAACACAGTGTTATGTGCTGTGGACGATGACATTCATTGAGGTCTCATCAGCTATTTACGAGGTCTATTCTACGTACCTGTTATGAGCTTTATACAACATGGGATGATGACACCCTTTCTCTGTGTGGTTTCAGTGGCCTTCCAGCCCACTGTGCAATGGATATGAAGCAGCTTTCCTTAAAAGTGAGATGATTTAGCCTTTATTATTCCATATTTACCTAATTCAGAAATGTAACATCCTCTGCCATGGTTTGTCACCATACATCAAAATGATGTGATGATGCAATAAGAGGATGATGATGATCGATGGTGGCATGGGACTTGTGTTATTCAATCAGCATCATGAGGGCTGACTCAGTTATCATGCACGGTGTCACACTGATTAAATATCGTTCTCTCACCCTCCTAAAACGAATGATAAACTGAATGCCTCCTGATGAAATGGAGATAAGTGATGCTGTTTAAAAGCTGGAATTTCCCCCTTGTGATTCCACCTGCAATGTTTCATGATGATATTTACTTCCTAGGTTTGCCAGTGCAGGGACTCGGCAGACAATCAGAGCCCCCCCATGTGTCCTCCCCTACGGAAAGCCTGAGGGACAAACTGTACAGGAAAACCAAGCATGTGTTAGATTACACAGTCACTGATGCGATAGGAAGGCCTCCCGGTGAGTCCGTGATTAGGGAACAGGAAACGGAAAGTCACAGAACGGATTAAAAAGCTCAGGATATCGATGGGCTTTGTTTCATGTCGCATCAATACTTCATGTATGGGGTCACATAGGCCTTCTAATTAAGGATGATGATCTGTTTTGATGTGAACAAGTTGGGGTCTTTATATTTGATAAACGGGATATATCTTTTCAGTGAGGTGTGGTTCCAATCAAAGCCAGTTTTTCAGGCCGTGTCTTCCAGTGTGGCAAGCGTCCAATGTACCCCCATCAAGGAGAATCAATGTGAGTAGCACGACAGACACGTGTGCACGCACTAGCACATGCACACACGCGTTAAGCAGCTTGTTTTTGTGTTGGCTTGTGCTCTCTCAGAAAAAGGAACTTTTCCGGACCACAGAGATCAGAAAGACTCAAGGTAAAGATCACACACTCCTAGCATGATCATTGACAGACAATTCAAGAAAGACATGCAACCATTTGACAGCCTGGATAGTCTACATATGTCTGTATCCTACATTGTAGATGGTAGTCCGTGGATGAAGCTTAAAGACAGTGTACCCAGCCGTGAAAGGAGCAACAGCACCTTGTATTCTACTCCTTCATTCACAAGCACTAAGGTACCTTCATTGAATGAATCTGCAACTAAGGTATACCTTCATTGAAACAGGGTTGTTCCGTTAACAAGCTGGTGAAGACGACAACATATTTAGTCAAAACCATAAACAAAAAAACTGAAACATTTAATACATTGTGAAATCTATATTCTAGTCTAAATGACTGTGAACACTAGATGGCAGTGTTTATCCACGTTTGACAGATGCAAACGCTTTTCTATGAAATCCAAGAGGAAAGCTCTAAAGTTACTAATCAATATGTCATCCCAGGGGAACGCCTCATCCTCCCCTTCTAAGGAAACTGCAATTAATATGCCACCTGTCGCCAGGAAGACCTCCAACATCATCATGGAGGCATGTGTCTCATTTTAGACAGTTCATCACAATTACAGACACCACAGTATGGAGTAATACTATGATACAGTGTAAGTTATACAGAGGGTCTCTCCTTGTGTTATTCAGGAGAGAAAGAGATGCTACTACAAGGATCTGTGCCAGCAGGTGGAGGAGAAGAGACAGGACAGGGAGAGAGAGAGAAAGAAAACTGCTTTGGCCAACCGTGAGGTGAGTCATGCCTGAAAAACGAAAGACATAAGTCACACATTTCCATTGTAACGGTTCATCTTATGATTTGAAGCTGTGGAATTATTCCTCCTGTTGCACTTGTTTTCCCAGCACAATAAGACCATGCAGTTGTGTATCTGGGGGAAGCCAGGGAGTGGAGCGCCAAACTACCAGCTTAACTCTGTGAGAAGGACCAGGTTCAGTTCCACAGGGATCCGACCCCAGGAGCAGGTAGACTCAACAGCAGGTTTCAGCAGACGGTTTTCTCCAAAGCAACTTACAAAGAGTGCATGTAGAGATCACAGCAGAAGACTGTACTCTTTTGATCTTCTGTACTAAACTGTAGTATGTCACTTCGGAGAAAAGCATCTGCAAGAAAAGAAAAAACACAAGGAACTTTACACAAAGTAAAGTGTAAATGTATAAAGTACCATTTCCCCTGTATCACGGTAAACAGCTGAAATGTAACACACAGAACATGCTATGGTAACACCAGGGGATGCGATGCTATGCTAACACCGGGGGATGCCTCTAGTCCGTGAAAGCCTCGTTTGAGGTCCTGACAAGAGTGTGGATCCTGGTCCTTGGAGGTGAATGTAGATCCTATTTCCTCGTCTGGTCGTCTGAAAGCCCTCTTTGTTCCATCCCTCAGCTTCGCAGCGAAGGCTTCTCTGGGACCCCCTTTCGTGTGGGTGTGAAGTGAACGCCATCCCCCCGTCCCCCTTCAGCCCAGACCAGAAAACCAGACTGCTGATGTCATTAAACTATTGTTGTGCAGTGGACCAAGTACCGTTCGTGTCTGACCTTTGCTTCTAAGTTAGTGATAAGTAGTGTTTTGGATGGAGATTGGCTGCCTCTAAAACAGCTATGGTACCTTTTGTAATTTACCAAAGTTAGTTTGGCTCAGGCACACAAATAATGAGCATACAGGGTTACACACACACTCGTTTTAAGTGTTTCAGGAGTGTTTATCACAAACTTCTTTCAGGTAGCCTGTGAGTTTATGTTCACCTGGCTGACAGGAGAAGGTGTGAGTCATTCTCTAATTGCATGGACTCGTGGCGTGAGGTTATTTTAATTGAGACTGTTACATGTCGGTGAGGTTTCTCAGGCCATGTGGGTTTGATTTGAGTAGGCAACAGCATTCTTCTCCTTCAGTGGGTGGCTAATTATCACAGGGACAATTATAAAGACCAGTGAAAGAGCTGTGATTCAAGTGTAGGCTGCCTGGGTAAGTGATTACCACTGCCAATCTCCTGTTTAATCTGCAAATAATCATCTCTTTATCGATGCTATATGGACACCAAACTGATTCTAATTGTATGTATGTGTCATATCAGCAGGTGGCTGACTATAAAGTTCTAACCAAGTTCTGGCAAGCATTACGTCATGACGTCTTGTTTACTAAGTATTATATTTTGTGATTCAGATGTTTTAGTTGGAATACTAGGGTTGCTCAGCAGCCAAGCAGGGTATAGTCGATAGTATAGAAATGGTCTTATTGCAGGAGATGGATGAAATACTTTTTTAGGGAAAAGGACAGGGCACAAAAGCTTACATATATTATATTTTGGACATTGTTTTATAGATCTGCACCACGAACACATATTTTCCATTATGTTAAAACCCGTTGTCCAATGAAATGTTCACCATCCCAACTTCTCACATGAAGCATATGTAAATGGTTAACCCAACCCTCTCAATTCCGTTACTGCACTGACGTCAGAGTTCGGTAGATCAGTTCATCACCAGGGCCCTGCCAACTAAACTGATAAAAGCAACCTACTACGACTTTTGGCGTGATCAGCAAACTGAAGACAGCGCAACGAACATTTAAACTATGGGCAACTGTCATGTGAGTAAAATGCGCAATGTTTTTACGCACTGTAAGCGTATAGTCTTGCGGCGTTGTTACGATTTTATGGTTGGGGGATGTGAATGCGGCTTGATCCATTAAACCAACAAGACATGTTTGAAGGACATTGCCTATTGCTATAGCCTATTTAGGCTAGTTAAATGAAACTGTTTAGCTAAATATAAATGTTTCGATTGTCTTGCCTACTTTTGACTTGTTCTGATTTGAGAATGACATTCATAGCGCATGACTTGACTGAACCTCCAAGTAATCGTTATTCTATTCGTAAGAATTTCATCCACAACGGTGTTATATTATCTGCAGTACCTGTTTTACACTTTTGTTTCATTCCATTGTTTGTGTGTGTAGTGTTTTGTGATTCTGAAATGTACATTATCCCTTTAAATGCCAGCACCATTGCATGTGACAAGGGTGTCTGGGAAACGCAGAGGAAGCAGCCACTCCTCTGCGGAATTCGTCATAATCCCGTTAGATAAACGTAAACAATGAATGAGTGAATCAGAGGCGACGGATAGTATTCGGATGGGTGGGGGCTCAAAGTCTGATTTCAGCAGAGCCCTCCCTGTGCCCCCCTCTGTTTGTTTAGTTAAGACAGCTGCGGCCGAATTCCAGTTTCTGCTTATTGAAGTTCACACACAGGCATCCCCCTCCCCTATTCAAAAAAACTAGTCTAGTGGTATAAATAGACAATCAACCAACTGCACACTATCTGATCAATTTAACTTAAATATACTAATGACTCCTATGCCTTGTTCACATTAAAATTGTTATTTGATTCAGCCCACAATCGTGCCATATGAGGAGTTTGATGTTGTGGATGATATAAAGGCAATCCGCAAAGCGTGCAAAGGATTCGGTGAGTTACACATTTTTTGTAAATTGATTTTCACGGCATTCCAAAGATGCCTGTGGTCAAATATTACCATAGGCCAGCTGATGCCCTGAGTTGTAGTTACTAAGAAAGTGAACATGCTTGATAAATGGTTACACACCTTGATTGGTTAGGAAGAACTGTATTTTGTGTAATGTCTTCTGTTTGTTTAGGAACTGATGAGAAAAACGATCATTGAGATCCTGGCTTACCGCAGCGCAGCCCAGCGTGTGGAGATTAAACAAGCATATTTTGACAAATATGACGATGTGAGTGTTTGAAATCTCTTACCATAACCTGTCAAAAGTGTGGTTGATTTAACCAGATGAGTGATCGTCTTCAGGTTATACAGGGCATGGACAGAATAGTCACCTGAGATTGTTTGGTTGCTGTGTCAGACATTTTCAGCCATGTAACAAGGAGGTCACATATTCTGACGACAGCTATCAATATGTGACCTCCTGTGCCCAGATGCCATCGTAAAACAATCTGGTCATTTCATGCAGTAGCACCCATAATCAGTTCTCTCTCTCTCTCTCTCTCAGGAGTTGGTTGACGTGCTTAAAAGCGAGCTGACGGGGAGCTTTGAGAATGCCGTCATCGCCATGTTGGACCCTCCTCACATCTTTGCAGTGAAGGAGCTGAGGAAGGCCATGAAGGGGGCGGGCACGGACGAGGACGTGCTGGTGGAGATCCTGTGTACCTCCACCAACGCTGTGAGTTTCAACCTGCATCAGACACCCACACACACACACACACACTCAAGAAGAGCAAGGGGCAAATATGTTTTATACCTAACGACCACAGCCTCAGTCATGAAAAAAGCTGTCCCACCCACATTTGAAAACAAACCTACTGACATCCCTGGTAAGGAGACACTATAGCATCATAGCGGTTTGGCGAAGTAGCCCATCAGTACTGACATTTGTGGTGTGGGATAAAAATAAAAATGGTCTGTATCTACCAATGGCAGACTTCCGTCTTGGTTAGTCTTAGTCGGCTGAGTGGTGAGAGAGAGTGAAACACCAGTCAAGAATGATTAATAGATCCAAGACATGGAAGGCCCTCTAGCCACGAGGCCCACACCCACCCAAATGATCTTATATAGGGTTCTAATAAAGAACCACTTTGTTCTACAGATTGTAACTAATATAGACAAATGGTAAATCCTTTTCTCCCACAGTGGCCTCCAAGATCCTTGGCATGAAGTGTTGTTATGGTCAACTTCTGTTTTATCGTTCATCTTTCATATTGTTCTCTTTTTTCAGGACCTTGCTATGTACAAGGAGTGTTATTTTCAGGGTAAGCACCAATATCACTTCTCGTCGAGCTGTTTCACACGCTTCAAGTATTTCCTCATGTTGAGCACACAGGAGAAATGCTGTTGTCCAGTTTAGAGCTGGGAGACACAGTTTCCTTGACCGCCAGTAACCCGATATGCTACTGTAACTCACCTCCACACTCCTTATCTGAACCAAAGTTTACCATCCTGTTGTGGCTTCCCGCACATAGTTGCTTCCTGTTTGATTTCGGATTGGAATTACAAAACATCTAATTATTTAAGGGTTTCTTCCCCTCGTCTTTTTCACCATGTTTGTAGTCCTCAGGACAAACATGCAATGCATAGTCTGAATCCAAGCTGTCTTCATGTCCCGCTTGTCTGTCTGTTTCTAGTGCATGATAGAGACCTGGAGTCGGACATCGAAGGAGATACAAGTGGAGACGTGAGAAACCTGCTCACTGGTCTTCTGCAAGTGAGTAGCCTTGTGATGCTTTTACTCTCAGTCCACCTTTAAAAAGGTATATGACCTCACCCTTCTGAGAATGTCAAGGTTTTTTTAATACAGTTAACTTCTTCTTTGTTTTGAACTGACCAAGAATAATTACTGGGTTCTCCTTTTGTTTTAAGTCAGCCATAGCTTAGTACTGGCTTCTACTTTTAGACCTTTACTAGTAAACCTAGGCAACAAAAAACATGCATTTTTTAAACAAGTTTATTGGACAAATAAATAATATAGTGTGAGCTATAGTGGAAGTACTCGCTCTTTGGGTCGACAGTTTACGCACCTGGGTTTGAGAAACGCTCCTCTACATGGATTCCTGCCATGTACTGTAACTGAATTCCCCATGCCGTCTTTGGACTGAAATCCAGGTCACTGCCTGGCCTCACTCTTACCCTAGATACACACACACACTCACACAGAGACACACACTCACACAGAGACACACACTCACACAGAGACACACACCGACTCTGGCTTGAGTCCAGACCCAGCTCCTTTCATTAGTAAAATGGAGCCCGGATTCAATTGCACGAGCCAGACCAAGAGACTGTATCTCATCTAACCACAAAAGTCACGTCCAAACTTTCTCTCTTGTAGGGCACCAGAGACGAGAGTGAGATTGTGGACGAAGGTCTGGCCGAAGCAGATGCTGTTGCACTGTTTGAGGTATGGGTCGGTTTAAAACACTGTGAACGTTTGATATTTTCCATGCATAGCTGAAACCTAAACTGTTTATCTTCAACCATGCCATACTTGTGATCCAGGCTGGGGAGGGTCGCTTTGGAACGGATGAGTCGACCTTGAGCTTCATCCTGGCCAACAGGAACTACCTACAGCTTCAGGTCACTTTCAAGATCTACGAGCAGGTGAGGTCACCTCTTCAAGAGCTAAAATAGTCATTTACGCTGTTATAGTAAAATAGCTTGTGTATTTTTAAAGAGCTCTCAGTTCATATGATCCTTTTAGCAAGCACTTCCACTTTGTTTTAAGTTTTAAAGTTATGAAAATAGAGGTTCATGTGCGTTCCTTCCTTCCTGTCGGTCAGCTTTCTGGAACCGAGATCCTGGACGCACTGGAGACTGAGACCTCTGGAACGCTGAAGGACTGCTACATCGCACTGGGTGTGTGTGTGTGTGTGAGACAAGTGTCATATGACTGTGTGTGTGTGTGAGGGGTGAAGGGAAAAAAGGATGTATAGGAGTAGAGGATATGACTATGAACAAGTGTCTTTTAAACAGTTGTTGAACAGTCACATCAATCAAAGTTGGATCTTTTCTGTTTTGGCTGAAATTCAATTTTCTCTCTCTAGTGAGGGTGGCCAAGAACCCCCAGCTGTACTTCGCCCGGCGCCTGAACAAGGCTATGAAGGGGGCGGGCACGGACGAGGACACCCTCATCCGCATCATTGTGTGCCGCTCAGAGGTAAACAGTCTCAGAGCGCTGGTGGAATCTGTCCAGGATGCAAGGGGGAAAACATCCAGAATTCCACACCATCACAAAAACATCCAGTACCCCTAAACCCAATTATTTGCATTGAACAGCATATGTTTTGCCTTCGCACGGTTTGGAACAGAAACCATGGCGATTGTCGAATGATGATTCATGCTGTCTTTTGTGTTTTCCAGATTGATCTGGAGACCATTAAAGACATGTACTTGGAGAAGTATGACGTCTCCCTGAAGGATGCCTTGAGCTCAGAGTGTGGAGGGGACTTCAAACGTCTTCTCCTGGCTATCTGCCATTGAGGGAGGGGGAGAGGGGGGAGAGAGAGAGAAGAGAGGATGCAGAAAAAGCAGAGCCCCAACTGGACCAAGGCCCTGCTGCTTTCTAACTAACATAACTCACAATAGGTCCTACTGTCCCCAGACTAGTGCTAGGCTTTGCTGGAGCAGGGAGGGGAAAGAGAGACACAACATCTCTTACCTCTGATTTAATAAATATTTGTATTTCTAACCGCAACACAGCCTGTCATTTTCAATATGCACGGCTGCATTGTCATATTAACTGTATGTTCAAAGGTTATGACTCAAATGTAACAGTTTTGCCTATTTGACCTAGGCAGTTGTTTGTCAAGCCAATCAATGTTTTTTTATTGTTTTAATCCAGGAATATGGTCATGTTTGCAAACATGGTGTTAGTGATGGTACCCTAGCCCTGATCCATTGATCCATGTGTTGAAATAGATACAGCTGAAATCAGGTCTCAAAACATTTCTGAGTCAAATGTACTCAATCAGTGCTTAGTGGAATCAGGTGGTTCAGAGTTTGGCAGCACAGCCACCTGCAAACAAAGGGCATTTGTGGAGACCAGTCACAGGACTTCGCTGTATAAATCTGAAGCAGACAGTTTTCAACATCAGTTAGGAATGACATAGATTTGAAATATCCAAGGGTCAGTATCTTCACAGACTCCCTCCTGAGTTCAACTACCAGGATTTTAATGCCTTTTGATAATATATGGAAACTGTATTGGAGCTATTGTTTAATGAAGGATATATCGAAAGTGTCTTTATGAATGGAAAGTTATGTGATATAGAAGATGAAGAAAAAGAATGTTAAGTTGCACAGAAAGATTTGGGAAATAATCACACTCCGGAAATATAACGAAGAAAGCCTATAATAGTTTTTAACATTATAACTATATTGTCTGTCAAATGTACATGTTATAGTAATCAGAAACTATGAATTGACTAAATGAGGTAGTGTGTTACTTCCTCATCATCATTGGGGAGTCTGCCTTGATACATCTACAGTGAACATTCCTCAAGTCAAGTATTTTTGTATTTCTGAACTAACAAAAGACTGTGTAAACGTTTTAACCCTATTTAGTGCACTGCAGTGTTACCTATTGTATGCAACACTTGATATGTTACATATTTACGGAAAAGCTGTAGAGAAGCATAATCTGATTCTGTTTTTATGACATTAACAACAGTTAAGTGTTTCCCTGTTATGGCAGCTTTGTTGTTAACATTTGATAGCCTCTTCCAGTCCCAAATATTGTATCTCAACTTAACAACTTGAGATAACTGTTTTTTTTTAACAGGGCTGCTGAAGTGTATACAGGTTTGGTGGCATATGGACCAGCCTAAGCAGACCTATGGTCTGTGAAACAGGGACCATTTATTTACCTCAGTATAGCCAAAGAATATCCCCGTATAAAAAAACTAAATGGATGAAAATAAAGATATAAATTGCCCCACGTAGACCTATGCACTGTGTCTTGGTCTTTTTCTTCCCTCATATTTTCAGGTTGTGAGTCCATATGCACGTCCATATGCACATAGCACTCACACAAGGAAACAGTAGGCTAAACGTATTATACCAGTTCACTTAAAATGCAGTTCTTCGTGTCACCGCATGGAACACTACAGTGGGCTATGACCGCTCCAAGCTTCAAAATATGAGGACAACGATTCAAACGAAAACAAAGCAATAATAACAATGCACATAGTATCGGCAGTGGGAATTATTATTTCAGACAAACTGTTTTTATGACGGACCGTCTGACCACCTGCAAAGGAACCAAAACAGCGTTAACGCCATTAGAGGTACTGTATGTGGCGCATGCAGTTGTAAAGTAGCCTACCTTGTGGAAGGAGGGTCTCTTAGTTGAATTTCCTTTTTCTACTGCTTGGCTGGAAGCCATTTGCAACCATCTTGAAACAGAAACATTCTATGGACCGCTAAAATAAGGAAAATAAGCATCGAATTTGCCCGCAAATTGCAGAGGGTTTAAATAGGCTATCCCAGCTCTGCAAAGCTTGCAATCTATAACGTTGCCAACGTGTTTTTTCCAGTTGCAAGTTTTCTTCATGCACATCTAATTATGCTTCTCTTGTTCGATGTGATGAGGAGGAGAATTATTAGCAATATATAGCTGCTGCTCATAGACCAAAATTAAATGATAAACGATAAAGTAATGTTGGTAACTATAAAGTAATTCTGGCGATACGTTTGCATGCCTTGTTTGGTAAACATTTGGTAAACATAAAAGGAGTTGGTGAGTGCATGCTACTCATCTTTGGATGTTTTTTTTTAATGTCGACTGCAGTTTCTCCAGTAAAAAATCTTATATATTTAGTGTCTCTCCCCTTTTCTCCCCACATTTATTTTTCAAAAATCATATGGCATTTCTCCTTTTTTTGTTACTGAAAGTGTCAAAACATCATGTGGTGCGACTGGTCACCAGGCTATTTTGGAAACTTCTGGAAATTTGCTCATACTGTATTTAAATTGATTTTCTGCCCTGTTTGGAATCATTTCCAAAGTGCTTTGTACAGTAGTCTTAGCCTATATTAAATTACAGTGTTTTTGTATTGATATTTCTGTCACAATCAGGGATGGATTAACAAACGGGCCTACCGGGCCCTGGCCCATGAGCTCAGGGGGCCCCTAAATCAGAGCCTTTGCGTGAAGTCTCTTTTATTAACTTTGTATTGATATGATGATATTACACGATGTGCCGTAGCCGGTATATGCTAGGCTTAAGTCATTGAATCCATCCATTGTCATACAAACCGAGTAGGCTGCCCATTTTATGATGCACAAAAACTAATATCAACAACTATCGAATTTCAGAAGAAATCCAAATAATGTGTTCCTGGAGACTTCATATTACTGAGAACTTGTCAAATAAATGTAAACAGGTTAAGGAAATATGTTCATTGAAAAAATAATTCACCGTTGCACATGACATTTTTAAAGGTCATGGCCAATTCATGAACATGGAAAAAACACTCAAATCAGTTTAAACAATTGTTTCAAATGAATTCACACATACACAACATTGTTAATGTTTGGACAAATGCAATAAAAATCATATTTATTTTAAAATTGTCCTGTTTAAAATCCTTCTACGTCATTGACCCATATGTCTGTCTCCCTGGGAAGAGCAGAGCGATGTCCTCATTGTGGCAGCAGGATCCCCCAGTCTACTCATCCTGCGTCGAGATTGACTCTAGCACCATGAGACGGAAGAACCGGTCGAGCACCCAGGCCCAGCACTGGCCCAAACAAGAGCACCATGACCTGGACATCATCAAGTGGGAGACCATGACCTCCGAAGCCACAAGTGACGTGGAGCAGGACAACACGCCTAGCAGTGCAGTGTCCAGTAAGGACTAAAACTTCGTTGGGGTTGTTTCTGCTTAAAATAGGCCACTGTGTGTCTTACTTACTCTTAACTGTTAGTTTTGGATGGGTCTTCGAATGATTAGTATGTATTTTTCAATATTTTATAGGTGTTTAAAGATATATCGTATCTCCTACATATTTCATCACTGATTAACTTAGTGATTCAGACCTCACGCAATCTAATCGTACTGTATGTAAACGTACCGGACTCTACTTTCAGTGACTCCCATCACCATAGTGACGTGTCTACTGTCTTCACCCGTAGCCGCGTCTCCTCCAGATCTTCCTCCCCGGGTGATGATGACCATCACCAAGCTGCAGTGCATGCTGGACAGTAAACAGGAGCGCATCGCGGCCCTGGAGAGACAGGTGGAGGACCTGCTGCAGGACCGCAAGTTCCTGAGGACCCAGATCGAGAACCTGACCAGCTCGCGCTCCCTCGCCACGTTCACGCCCGCCCCCGAGGGTGAGTGTGCGGGGCGGCCCGTGTTCTTCTTGGCTCTCGGTGTTGTTTGGCACTTTGAGAAAGAGCATTTGAGCAACAACCCTCCACCCCCCCCACCCCAAGACATTAACAACTTTGTATAAATGTGTGTGCGTGTGAAGTGGTCGCTGAACTCCTTGTTTTGTCGTCTGTGCGCTTGGCAACCCCGTGCAGCTCCCAAGGCCAGCAAGGCGTACTCAGAGCCCCGAGCGAGGAGGAGAGAACGGGCCTCCTCCGTCTCCTCGCTCAGCAGTGACTGCGGCTCCGAGGTGTCGGTCTCCACGGCGCTGTCCGCTGTGTCGAGCGAGAACAAGAGGAGGCGACACCACAAAGAGAGGAGGAAAGGGAGGAAGGTTAAAGACTACACCCGGAAAAGAGGTATTCTTTTTGGACTGTGTCGCTAGGACTATGTCGTAATGACTGGGATTAAGAAGTCTGCAGTCTAATGTCATTCCGGCGTGAAAGTCAAACGCACTCCTCCAGCTGATGAATCCCCCCCCCCTCTCTCCTCCTCCTCTGCCGCGCCTCCTCTCCTCCCGTCAGCCACCGGCGTCCAGTACGTCATCCACCGCTACAGGCAGGTGCTCTCGGCCTTCAACAAGAAGAAGAGCATGAGCGGCGCCTTCCGGCACTACGGCATCGACAGGAACACCATCGCCAACACGGCGCCCATCGCCGAGCTGCACCTGGCGGCCAAGGACACGGTGGCGCTGGTGGGAACGTTCCGGCCGCGCGAGGAGACCCTGGTGAGCTACGCGCAGAAGTGCGCCATGGTCATCGACACGGACGCAGAGCTGGCGAGGAAGATCGAGCAGATGAAGTCCAACGGGGAGCTCCTGCCGATCACAGTGAAGAAGTCCAGGTTGATGCAGTCCTTACAGCAGCCGCTAGGGGGAGCCGCAGAGAGCCTGCTGCTGGTTTGACTGGACTGTTCTGGACATTTCTCTCGGATGGGTTTGTAGTTGGAGTCACGTACAGTAGATTTGGTGTCGTCTGAGACAGATTCACAAGGGAGTAATGTGCCGGTCGTGATTATTATCTGTGAATGATGTCGTTCTAGGACAGAAACGGTAGCAGATATTGTAGCGCCCAACCAACACTAAATTGGGAGCAAGAATTAAGATCTGTTCATTCCATTCCGGTTTCAGCATTTGTAGTCATTAAAGTTGTGTGCTTTTCAATATATTTTTTATATTGTTTAATATGTTGACATGTCTGATTTTATCCCACAGAGAAACTGTTGATGTTGCTTAGACAAAAAAATTCTGAATGTTTTGTTTAAGTAGATTTTTAATAATAATTCTCTATTATTAACAAATCTTTGCTTGAAATGTGGTTGTTTATATGCCCACAAGATGGCGCTAATGACCCTTTTTTAAACAGTTTTTCTAAATATCAAACCTTTAAAGATTTTCTTAAAAAAAATGTGGACTCTAATCATGTTGATGTGGCAATATGATATGTTAGCATCACAGCAATGCTATTAAAAACTAAATCACATTAGTCATTTATTCTGATGTATTATTTCACAAAACGTGTATTGTTTTGTTTGTGATGCAGTTATGGCTACTGTTAATTTCAGCTATGTGAATGCAATCCATAGTATTGTTTAGTGTCAAATAAAAAATCACTACCGTCAAACTCATGCTTTCATCATGTGACTCATCATCTTACATTGACATGAAATGTCCCTGTCATTTCACAGTCACGCTGTGCGTGTACATTTATCAGGCACTTCGAGCTCTTCAGCTCACCCATCGCAGCACAGCAGTCTGGACAGCGCCACATTTTTAGTACCTCCCTCAACCAGGAAAATGCAGCAGTTGCATAGACAGATGGGCCTGCTTGGTAAGACATCCTTGGGCGACGGTTAGTGGCAGAGCAGAGAGTCGCCATTGCCTTCCCTGCTGTTTGCTTTTCACATGGAGTGACAAATGACCAGAGGAAAGCCATTACGGGTCCATACGCGGACTGTTTATCTTAGCATGGGACTCTGTCAGAGTCACTCTCTCATTCTCACACTGCTTATCTCCCTACGTCTCCAACGTCCCGCTCTCTCTGCCTGTGTCGCTGTCCCTCTGCTGTTTCACTCTCTCTTCTTGTTTTTGATTGTGTCTCTTCCGTGTAATTGGCTCCCATCTTCCCCTGATCCATGTCTCGTCTCCTTTGTTGTGTCTCCTCTCCTCCTCTCCTTGTGTTTTTCTCCCTGTGAGACATTTCTTGCTTTTGTTTTGTCTTGCAACCTTACTCCTTTCCCTCCCTCCGTCTCTCCCTCCCTCCATCTCCCTCTCTCGTCTCTATCCCTCCATCTTCCTCTCCATTTCCCTCCCTCTCCATTTCCCTCCCTCCCTCTTATCTCCATGATGGCTGAGCGCTGTAAGGCCTGGAGGAGATGCTGCTGCTCTGCTGTGGCCAGCGACGCGTCACGGTCCAGCCAGCGGGGGGGGGCTCCTGAAGGGAGCGTGACATCCCCCCTCCCCCCCTCGCTGTGTCACCTGGGGGGACAGGTGCATGCTGGTAGGCGGAGTGTCAGAAAGGAAGGGGAGGGGTGGGCACACAGCCCTGCCAGCTCAGATCTCTCCTCACGTCCTCAGGGACAGAAATGTCACCAGTGACTTGTCTGCTTCAGAAATGGGGGGCACACATCATGGTTTCAATTCAAGTGGAATAACAACAAAGGAAAAACAATGCAAGGAGTTAGATTATGTGGGCTCCAAGAGTGGTGTTTGTTCACGAGTCGCTCAATTGATCCGACGAGGGGGGGAGGCGACGGGAAGCATGTCCACCTGCCAGCTCCCTGGAGTGACAGCTGTGCGTCTGGCCTAATGACTGAGGGCGGTGGAGGACATCATGCCTGGAGATGGAGCGAGGATGTGGGCCTAATGGTGCCTGAAGCGCCCCCCCTCTTCTTCTTCTTCCCCTTCTGACTCACTGTGGCCTACATGCAGCTGGGAAGCCATTTTGTGTGTCATTTTCTTTTTCCGTGGCCCCAGATTGTGTGGCAGCAGGTGCGACTGCACAGTCTGGAGTCCAAGAGCTTGACTGCTCCGGTGTTTATGTCCCCCTCCAGCAAGCTGTTTTGGGACAGCCGCCCATCCACACAGAGTTGGACAAGAGAGCATCTGCTTACACCCGCTGTGGGTAGCTGTTAGCTTTATGTCCCTTTTATATCAAAATGCATGTCGAGTTGTAATTGAGTCTATCTTCAAACTGCATCCTGCGATGCTTATTTATGGCATCGATTTGTTTTCTGGAAATGTAACACAAGCTGATTAGCTCATAAGTTCTCTCAAAGTAACGATCAAGGGTCTCAGCCATGATTAGAAAGGTCTGGTGCGGTTGTTGTCTTCATCGCTCTTTAAACTAAATAAGCGATCAATCTTCGCACATTGGGGGTGCATGACTGTCTGTATAATAGCTTATCAGCTACAGGCTCCCTTGACTTTCAAAGAAGACCACACTAATTATAGCATTGATTTCCAAAGGTCATGGAGATATACTACAGATTTCATCTTCACCCAGGAGTTGACTGCTGGGTCACCCAGACAGAAGGTTTCAAGGATTTATTGGAAAAGTATTTCAAACCTATGGTTTTTTAGTCACTCTGGTAATGTTGCAGTGCCTTATGATTTTTTACCATGAGGACAAGAAATCACATAGCAAAGACAATGTAATACAGAAACGGTTTTGTCACCACTTGTCTAGTGTTCATTAGCAGCTGCAACTTATATGATAAGTGTAACAACGATAGGTGGTGGATTCAAATGCACGACTCAGAATATTCACGAAAAAGGTTTTTACTGGACAAAAGTCAAGGCAGAGACTGACATGAGGTACAAAGACAAATTAGCAATGAGACATTGAAACACAAGGGCTAAATACACTGGGGCTAGATTGAAAACAGGTGCTGTCAATCACAGCTGGGGAGGTCAATCACAGGCAGGGTAGGAAACACTGAAATGAGAGGAGAGGTGAGTACACACACAGAACCAAGACATAACCTAGGGATTGGACAATAAGTTCATAACATAATATAGCACTGGCACTGTTTGACTGTAAACATGAACAAAATCTTGTCTGGCATGTGTGAACGGACAGTGGGTGTGAGTGTGTGCCTGTGATGGACCTGCCTCGCTACCTTTCATCTGGCCTGGGGGCGTCAGTCTGCCATCGCTGATCGCTCAAAATAACCCTCCCTCTGCGGCAAGTGGGTCAGAACACCAAGGCGATGCCAAAAGCCAACACAAAAGTACACGCAGTGCATTGTGGGTATTTAGCCCCTCGGTGAATCCATGAACTGGACAGTGGTGTACAGTATCTGCCTCTCGCTCATGGCAGCAGCGTGTGAAGGGGCGGGGTCATCTGTGGGTCTTCAGACAGGGCCAGTGTTGGTCGGTGAACACCAGCCTCCCCTCTCTTTCCCTCTCCTCCCACTGTCTTATCTCTCTCCTCCAGCCAGGGTCAGAACAGACCTGTCAACCTCAAGATAATTCAAGCCCACTCTGGTACCTCCACTGGGCCTCCGGTCAGCTCGCATCCCTGCTGTATTCAATCCAGGCACTAGAGGGCAGTGTGGCACCCACCAGACTGGGTGGCGATGCTGTATCGTCCTTTGGCCAGACACATTCAGATATACCTGGATGCACAGCCCTACAGCAGCATATTAGATTCAGTCTGAGGGGTTTTATGGAGAATACATTGTGTCTGCTCATTAAAAGCATAATGGTACGGTGCCGCGAACGCTGAAAGCCTTATAAAATCTGTCTGTGAGAGGAGACGCAATCCCCAGTGTACTAACATACAATTTTAAGATTAACACAGAAAAAGGAGTGCATGAATGAAAAATACCTAAATTGACAGATGCAAAATCATAAAAAGGCTCTAGCTATGCACACACACACACACAATACATCCAACCAAACTACACACCCCCATCCAAAATCACAGAATATAAATTTAAGTAAATCAAATTATAGTCATTAATTTGATTTCCTTGGCTGATTGAAATAGATGCCAATCTGCAGACATTCAGTTCAGTCTCTCCTCAATGGCAGTTTTTCTGGCGTGGTTGCTCAATCAACAAGTCTAGAGGTATTGACATTGCTCCTGTGCTCTCCATCTGGCTGTCACTGATAAGAACTTCCAAGGGGCTTCTGGGTAATAGTCTCCCCAGCTTAAAAACGGGGAGCATAATGTATTCTAGATCAGAAAAGAAGCCCTAGCGAGCTGGCTCAGTCTCTCTCTCTCGCCCTTTCTCTCTTTCTCTCCCTTTCTCCCTTTCTCCCTTTCTCTCTCTCCCCATCTCTCTCTCCCCCCTTCTCTCTTTCTCTCTTCCCCCCTTTCTCTCTCTCTCTCTCTATCCCTCTCGCTCCTCTCTCTCTCTTCGAGGCACAGACAGCACTTTCAGACCAGCTGCAGGGGGAGGATGGGGTGGTGGGAGCGGGGGGCATCTCACTGCCAGAGCCATGATTCACTCGGGAGCGATTTAATTCTCATGGGAAACAAGATGGCTGCTGTCAGAGACCGTCTCTGAAGCCCATCTAGCTGCAGCAGCCACCCGCCACACGAAACAATGTGCCCGTTACCGCCACGGCTCCCAATTCACCTTCCTTGTGACGCTTCATCTTCCTCTAGAACGTCTTGATACACTCACTCACACAGCCACATGCTTCTTGAAACAGTCCTATTCTTTTATTTTATTTCACTACAGGAAGATGTGAAGGGGCCGCTGTGTTTTCAGGGTCAAACACTTTGTCCCCCAGCTTTCCTGCAAATAGCACCGGTCACCCAGGAGAGCGCACTCATGATTAAGATGACTGAAAGCATGATGTTCAGTAGCTTTGAAAACGGCAGTTGGAGCACTGTTATTATCCGAGTGGCCTGTGGTTGGAGCACTCTGGATGGCTTGCCCTCTGGAGACAGAAAGGAATGGAGAGATGAAGGAATGAAGAGAGAAAGGAATGGAGGGAGAAAGGAATGGAGAGATAAAGGAACGGAGGGAGGGGGAGATAGCCAAACGCCAAGCTCAGCACCGGAGGACAGAGAGATCATGGTGCGTACGAAACAGACCAAGGAAAGGAAAGCAGAGCGCGTCATCCTCTCGTCCTGACGGCCACACGTGGAGTGACGTCGGGACACGCTGACGTCTCGGAACTCAGAGGGGAAAAGGCTCGGAGGACATGTGACGCGCAGAGACGTTGTTTAGGCCGCACCCTTCTCCTCCCCGCCCCTGCGTGCGCGTGCAGGATGGGGCACACCATTCAGACGGGTTACAGGGAGTCAGACCGGGTTTTATGATGTGTTTGAATGTGGACATGGTGTGCTGAGTCCCGTGAGCCTATTCTTTGTCTTTTCATGGAGTAAAATAACTATAAACAGCTTTGGTCACTGGCCAGATGCTTATACTGCATAACCCCAATACTGGTTATTTATTGTGTGTTTTAAATGATGTATCACTGTTTGTACACATTTTATAGTATTCTTTATTCGATTTTGATTGTATCTTATTGTACATTTTTCTATTTTATTTTATGCCTTTTACATACAGAATTAGTTTTACCTTTCTTTATGACTCTACTTACTCTGTTTATTGTTATGCACCAACCAAGCAAAGCAAATTCCTCGTACTTGTAAACTTACTCGGCAATAAACCGTATTCAGATTCTGTTTGGGTTTTATTGTTTGGGTTTTTAATGGCATGGGGCTGATGTGGTGCTTCAGGTCACGCCCCCCTCTGTCAGCGCTGATGGATTAAGGAGGGAAAAGGACAACAAAAAAGACTGCAGACTAATAGTAGCCAATCAGAGCTGTCATATTACCACCGAACACGATGGGTAGTTACCATGGGAGACGGCGGCGCTGTGTCGTGTCATACCACGGCACACGATAAACACCGTCAGAGAAGTGCCTGTTTGGGAGTGTGTACGCGTGTGTGTGTGTGTGTTTGCGGGGTCTGCAGAAAAATTCCCAGAGTCATGCCCTACGCCCCCAAATCAAACAAAGAAACAAAAATGTATCCGTGCCCAGGACCCGGCTTCTCTCTACAGACTCCCTGAGAGGCTCTGCAGGGCTGGATGCTCGGCTGGTCCCTTCCTACGCTGACCTCCATTATGATAACAGATGTTAATTACACAGTGCTGGGTTTCCCAATGAACCTCGGTGTGTGTGTGTGTGTGTGTGTCTGTTGTTTGGGCAGGCTGGGTGATTTCATCCATGTTCCTCCCTCCCCCGTTCTGCACACAGACAGTACACTGTTTGGGTCTGTGGGTGAACATGAAGGGTCAAATATTGTGGTGATTTTTAGTGGCTTATGTTATGGAATCTATGAATCTGGGGAATGCCTTATAGCTTGTGAATTTATCAAATGATTCTATTTTCAAAAGAAATGGTCTTTGAATTATATGTGATCTGGCTCCAATAAATCTCTGTCTATGTTCTTGGGACATCACACATGCTGAGAACTCAAATCCAGTTAAGACAGAAAGAGTTGATTTGCCCAGAAGAGTTGTGATGAAAGCTGCACACGTCAACACCAGTGATCACAGAATACTGGACAAGGAAAACCATGCCTTCAGGCAGGTAGAGCTCAAGCAAAGCCACCCATTCCAGGAAGTCCATTTATGCATGATCTATTATTGAATATAGGATTCCAATAATGTTCTCCTTCAAAAATGGAGTCCTACCTAACACACAACTGACAATTACCACGGTTATCGATGAACCACAATGGTTTAAAAAAAACAACACACAAACACTTCAGTACTGTACACACACACACACACACAGACACACACACACACACACACACACACACTTATGGGAAAGCGAGGGAGGACAGTGTTGGTCTCCAGAACTATTACCCAGCTGGGGATGGTTAACTCTAATGATGAGTAATCTCACCATCACTCTGTTTGAGGGCCATAACCATTACTTTAAGCATCCAACTGTGTTTATGTGGGATGGACATACAGTGTGCTGAAAAGATAAAGAGTTGTTTTTCTTTAGCCAGAGTACAAATGATGTTTTATGTCTACCTATTACTGAATGCTCCAGCTCTGCAGAATTATTCAAAAACAACTTCTCAGTTGTGGAAAGTTCTTTTGAAATGGATCTTGTTTCCAGATGTGTCACACACACAGCCAAACCTGTGTCTTTGTTTGGTCTGTCCCTGTGTTCTGTGTTCATCAGGTGCACCTGTGTCCTGTTGAATGTCTTTGGTCTCGTTAGTGGTGTTGCGTTCACCTGTGTCTTGTTTGGATTGGTATTTTAAGTCCCTGTTATTTGTTAAGTCTTTCTCAGTCGTTGTAGAGTGTTTCTTGTGGGATGTTTCTTGTAATACTGTATGTTTCTTGTCCCTGTCTATCCCGTCTCCACCTTTGATAGTAAACCTTTATTGTTCCTGCATACTGTCTCATCTGTCTCCTGGGTCCTCCCTGCACCTCGTTACAGCGTGTCACGTTACGATCGGCCCCTTAAACATAGTCCAGGTGTTTCAAATAAACCCATGAATGGATTACTTGTCAGTGTCTTGACTGTCATTCACGGATAAACAAGGAAGACACGTTTAAAGTTCCTAGGCCTTCGTGTGGAATAATAATCTATGTTAGAATGGAAATCTAATTGAGGATGCCATTTGGACATCAAAGAGAGCTATAAATATCGAATCAATCAGAGCCTGAATGACATGAAACAAGCCACATCAAAATGGTAAATTCAATAACATTGCATGCAAAGCTGCTCTATAGAAACTCAATACTGTCATAGGGATTATTTCCATGATTATAATTATCTTTCTTCAGCTCATCTGTCACATCATGTTATGATTTATATTAGGGCGGTACATTAGGATGAAGTAAAAAAATAAGAACATCAAATTGATTTGTACCTCTGGGCTTTTCTCAACTCATCCCATATATCTTCAACCATAACCCAAAAATAATTACAAATCTCTTCTGAATAAAGAGAAACAAACCTTTTCACTTTCAACCCTGAGGCAGAATAGTTTGAGAACATTCCCTTCCTAATCATTTAGAAAATACCAAATTTTCAGGCTACTATCCAGAAATAAGAAAATGGTACAGTGTCAGTGCTCTACGCTAACGGGCTAACCCAACCTTCCTCACCAGTGGCACACGGTCCGTCATCGCCGCCACAGCTGTTGAAGTCACGGCCCACTGGCTCTTCACCATGTCGTCCAGGCCTCGACGCCAGCGCCGGACCAGTCAGGCATTCACCCCATGTACCTTTGGCCACAACAATCAGCCCCCTCCGTCAATCAACCTTCGAAGGGGCAGCAGATGAGCTCCACGCACCCAGACAGAGCGAGACGTAAGATTCCGTTTCTCACAGTCACATCCGAAAATGTTTCCTTTGTCTCCTCTGAGTCGTCGCAGGTTCGATGAGATTGGGTTGATGGGATGGCATGATTGGAAATCCCATGGCGCAGTGAGCCTTCTGTGCTCACCCCTTCAATCACGTGTGGGACAAGTGATTGTTACAACATTAGGAGGAAATTGGGATTTGGATTCATTTTACATCCAAACTGTTTGGCATGGGCTTGTGTTTGGAAGGCTGGATAGCGAGTTAACCTTTCAGTAATAAATGTATTCTCAGCCCAAAGATAACCCAGGGAGAACGAGTACAACTAAACGCTCCTGTCGTGACATCTTAATGACCCTGTTCTCTTGTGAAGTACTGTAATGATGCATTTCATGTGAAGTAAATATGGATTAAGCTGACGGCAGCCGAGCAAGCTAACGTTGAGATACTTCAGACCTCTGATTTAATGTGAAGATCGATTGGTGCGTCGACACATTCAAATTGGCCTGGGACATATAGTGGGTTTGATCGATTCACAAATGCACTCACGGACACCAGGGCACACTTGCACACACACGGACACCCGATGAAGCCGAACAAAACAAACACACGCACAATAGATGTCAATCAATGTCTCAAATAGTCAATCAACCTTTACACTGTTGCATGTCCTTCGGACATTTGTGTCACACATCCGGTCAAACTGGGATCAAATGTGTGCACAAACGAACAATAGCCAAGGGCAAACCCTCTTTTAAGTATGTTTCTCGTTTTATTCCATAATTAGCATTTCAAATCAAAGGATGTCATGATCAAATTCATCATCTCAACCAGGTTATTAATTAAGAAAATGAACCGAATGCAGAATCATAATTGTTATTAACAATTAAAATGAAGGTCACTCTGAATAGATGAGCTTTGTTGGACATGTTCACAGCTCTCTGACATCTGTTTCTCCATTTTTAGAACAATGTCATTCAAGGGTGGTCAATGGGTACTGAGACAACCGTTGACAACCATGATAGAACTCCCTCAGTCCCTTTTTTAACAAAAACGTAAAAACTTAACAATTTTTGCGTAAACCAAATGACTGATATTTCCCTGAACTCTAAGCAGCACCAGCTATTTCAACACATACTGTATTTGACATGAACAAACATGAACAAAACAGCAACAAGAGTTTATCGTGTGGGCTAGAGTGGACGAGCTGGAACAAAAGACACCCTCACCCACCCTGGCCTCTTCACTCTCAGTGGGATAATTGCATTGAGACTCGTCATGCAGGTGTGAATCACCACACATTATACTCTCCTTCCTTCCCACAGCCTGTAGTTAGTATCATACATGTCGGAAGACGGCCGCATCCACTTGTGGTAAGGCTCCTTGTCGTCAGACACTGTGACCTGACAGTTGCTGATTTGTGTTCATCCCAGTTCATCATCATCACCGTCATCTCATGCGGGTCTCAATATCTCTGTCTTAACCTTTGACCCTTCATCTCAGGAAGCTGCTTCTGATGAGCTGTCCCTGACTGGGCTCCTACTTCTGCTCCAGCAGGAACTGTGTTTGCATGTTGATGGAAATCAGTAATGGGTTATATGTAAATACCAAAGCCGTCTAGCTGAGATTGAGTGATTGCAGAAAGAGAAGGAAGAAGTTGGTGTGTGTTGACAGAGACAGAGAGTGACAGAGAGAGGGGGGGGGGTATGAAAGGATGTGTAATATCAATGAGAAAACAACAAATCTTTTGAATTGAAGATTGTTCAAGGTGATTTAATGAAAGAACATGTTGTACACGTTCCAGACAAATTGTATTTATTGTATGTTATTTATGTTCACTTAGAAGACATGAACATGTTTTGGCGGTGTGGGAGACTCAAAGACACGTTATGCTGTAACGTTTAATAACTAATGTGGGGGTGAGAACCAAGCTCTGCGTCAGCGTCTTATCTATCTAGGCTACCTGTCAGGGAATTAAGTCCCCTACTTACATAAGATGTCACTTACATCCAACAGAACTGGTCTCTCTCAGGTTTATGTTATGAGGCATATGATGATGGGATTTTGACGTTTTATATTTAGGACTCTAGACAGCTAGACTTGGGACAGTGGTGCTAGTTATCATTCTTTTAATTTAACATCGACATTCAGAGTCAGTCTCCTAACTCAAATCTCGATCGCAGCTCATAAAAAAGTTGCATAAGCTTTTTGAGTCGCCACATCTACAAGTTTCTGCGCACAGTCTAATGTATTTCCTGCTTTCTATGTGGCTAGATCTCTTTGACCTGCATCCATGACTGACAGTGAGCCTAGAGAAGGTGTATCCAGTCTGGCCCTGTGCCGGCCCTAATCACACGGTCATTATGGACACCGGCATATCTCACCGCCCACGGTCTCCATTCAGCGTCCAGCCAGCCGTTTGTAATGCAGCGGACCAGGAAATGAGGCCAGTTTGCGAAAGTAACGCGAGCCTGGAGGATCCAGTTGAAGAAGCATCACTTAAGACCTGATCAAGCCAGATCCTTTTAAAGATTCCGGCTGTGGGGGTCAGTGGGCGGAAGCGACCTGCCGTTATGATTCACGTTCCAGAGCTCACCGTTGAGACAAAGACATCAGGGACTCCAAAGTCTTTCTTAGTGATAGACCTGTGGTCTCCCTGGGTTTCCTGCGTTGCTGATTAATGTGCCTGTATGGTGGGGCTGAGGCGTCAGTCCTAACTCATGCTTTGGGCTCTGTGATGATGGTTCTAGCTTCAAACTGTCTGATGTAATGCGCGGTTCTGTGGGGAGTTTATTTTTTGAGAGGTAATGTTACAGTTCATGAACATGTTTTTTTTTGTTCAGGTGAAAGGAACAAAATCTTGCTACAGACTCTCCATAGTGAAACCCTAGTCTGCTGGAAAGAAAGGAAGGGTGTCGTTGATAACAAAAGAGAAACTGAGAAGTTGTCATCAATATTTCACCTTCAGTGTGAGACTGCCAAATCAAGCGCGTCCTGTCATGACACACATCCATAAACCATGGGACCAATTTTTAGAGAGAAAGATGACGGGGCCCGAATGACTTCAGATCCCAGTGATACACTGTTGTACAGTTGAGATGAATGATAGGTTGAACGGGTGTGACTCTCTGGATCAAATGAAGCGTACTCTCTTCTCATAGAAAGTTAAACTAACGCTAACTCTGAACGCTCAACATAAACTCAACGTAGACCAGAAGCAAACTCTGACAAATGTTTAATAAGACTCGGTTACACACTGGTGGTATGTTTGGTCTGATGAGATCACTGCACTGGACCAGTGTGTTTATAAGGAAATAGAGAACAATCTCCAGGGTGGTGCTTTGCTCAAAGTCAGTTTGAATATTCTGTCCATTGTTGTACACCTTGATTTAAATCGAAGCATGCAGTGTCTGGGGATAAATCAATAGCTAATTTTAAGCTTCGTTGCCCTCCACCAAGACTATTGTGCACCAAGTCGAGAGCTTGAATAAGTTGACAAAAGTCGTTTTTCTCTAGTTCAATTGATTAAAATAGCTGAAAGGAAATGGCCAGGCTCGTGAATCACAACTGTAACCACCTTGTAATAAGTGCTGAGTCATGATATATGAAATGCCATCCTTCATGCCATGGATGAACAGTATGAAGGATCGATGCCTCTGAGTCTCACAAACGCTATAGCTATTTCATTGAGCTATCAAGTGACCATCTGCTCAATCATTAGAATAACCTCTCAAAATCCTGCGGTTTCGGATGCTGAGCTCAATCAATAAATGAATTGACTTCTCTTGGAAGTCATTTTGGATGAAAGCGTCTGCTAAATGAATACATATAAATGTCCTTAGCCAGAAAACGACAGACGCCTACACGTACAAAGTTGGGCTTAGGCCTAGAGTACAAAACAGCCCTTTCCCAAACTACCCATTTGGTTTTCAGTCAAAGTGCTATCTTGCAAAGTCACAACAGTGTGCAAGAGCTTTGTAAGACGACACTTCCTGGATGTTCTGTGAGGACCTGAGTGAAGTCATGGCCCGTCACACCCAGCGGGCGTCTAGGTGTCCGTTCTGTTGCCTGATGCTAATCTGTCATCTCTGCTGTTATTTATGTCTGCATCGGCCGCAACCGCTAACAGCTAGCGGATATCCTACCACCTCCATGAGTATGACCATTACACTAATGACCCAGCCACGATGACTTTGATATACTCAGCAATATTATGTTTCTTATTCTTGCTGTTAATAATAAATGGCTGAAGAAGGTGAGCCCTGTTGGTAGCCACGGCTCTCACTTAGTGTTGGTATCAAGATTGAGACCTAAGCATGCTGATGCACCTTCACAGCTATACAGTAAGTTCATGATGACTTGCGTGTGTGACTTCCTGGTCTGCTTTTGTTTGGAACCTTTGCTAAACAAATGAGAGCCAGGTTGGCTTGTATTGGACAAGTATTATTTGCAAGAAGTGAGTGTGTGTGTGCACGTGGGTCAGTGTGTGTGTGTGTGTGTGTGTGCATGTGTGTGTGCATGGGTGTGCAGTGCATGGGTGTGCATGAGTCTTTTCATTGTATTTTGGTATCTCTAGTCACTATGTCTGTTGGTCTTCCTCACCAAAGAAGGTCAGTCAATCTTTGTTTTGTATTTACTGCAAGCTGAGACTGGGTATGGGGCTTTGTAACCATGGCATCTATCATACCAATCTATCATCCTAATGCATATTTTAGATCAAGAGATGAAATTGCATGTGTATTGTTTTGCATCAATGGAACACTTATTGCCTATTAGTGGTTAACGTGATTGCATTGAAATGTCCAGGCATATTTGTGAACATACTAAACTGTGTCTTATCCTCATTCACTTGACTGATGACCATGTGCAGTTAGAGTACAGTGTATTCCACTGTTACTAGCCAAGCACAGCATTTAGCCACACAGTTTTGATATTCCTGTAACACGAAGATGTTTAGTGTGTGTGCATTGGCATCGGCACTGGAAATCACTCCATACCTCAAAGCTGCACCATGACTGACTGTCAGCGAAACGCAAAATCTGCCGACAGCCAAATCTGCTTACTTTGATGTGCCCCAAACAGGTAGATTATCCTGGCATCTGTGCCAGCTGCTGGCCTGTGCCAAGGTTAATCCGAAATTTAACCCTCATAAGGGTCGGATTAGCCCGGCTCCTCCAGTCTAATGGGTCTCCAGTTACCCCTAAGGACCTCAAGTGGCCACACTTGTGTCTCACTGAAACCCATCTTAGATGGAACACCATCTCTTATTGTAATGCCACTCTTTGGGAAAGGACTAGATCTCTATTTTTTATTCAACATGTCTGGCTGGATAATCCAGGGTCAAGTCAATCATAGAGGTTGCTGTAACACAGAAACATAATAATTGAGTCTCTACTTCGCAAGGATGTTTTACATAAATTGTAGAACCCTTTTTGACCTTCAAAAGAAGCACTTTCATGCCTGTGTGACCTTACGAAGTAACAAATCTCACCAAAGCCACAGCTTGTAAACATGATATTCAGTTCTGTGGTTCAGTATTTGCATCTGTGTAAACAGACTGCCCTAAAGCAACATCCTTGAGCACCTAATCACATGTGACAGGTAGCCATTGCTCCGGGTTAGGTAACTCCACACACACACACACACACACATACCACAATACAGACATACTCTCACTCACACACGCGCACACACACACACACACACACGACTCCCTTGCAGCATGTGCTTGTGTTGGGGTTGACCAGCACAGGTCCTATAAGGTTTCAACCGCAGCTCCTGTATCAGAGCGTGTTGTCACATATAGAAGAGATGATTCATTATTGAGCAGGTCTGCAGGTTACTAGGTCTTATACATTAGGAGAACATGAGCACAATTACCTGCTCTGTGGGACTCCTGTATAGGGTTCTAATTGGTCTGCATAGGCAATGACTATTTCTCTGTAAAATAATGCGCGCAATCAGGGTTAACAAGTCTGACCTTGTCGCTGTGTTCTTTGACAAAAATATGCAGTACACAAACGTACAGTGGAGTTTTGGTCATTACAAAGTGATACATGCAAGGTTATGACATTTTCTTGTTGTAGTGGCTTAATCAGACAGGGTGAAAAGGTTTTGAATTAGGTGCATGTCTGCAACCTTGTAAACATTGGAGAAAACGTATGTCGAAGACATACACTTACAGTAAAGTGTAAGCTTTGGGTTACAGTGCTAAGCAGGTTCCTTCCAAATGAGAGATTTACCCAAAGTACGAAGAATTGTTCGAAAATGAATTATGCAAGAGAATGATTCCCCTCTCAAAAGCAAGGGATGGCAGTGCACCTCTCCCCAGTTCTGTATCCTCAGTGCTTCTAACCAGCTTTAGTCCGTGAATGGGAGTCTATATAGGGAAAGGCTGATGGCGCAACAGCTGCTAATTCCTTTTAATCCTGACATATCTCCTACTACTTACAGATTGTTTCCAATGGCAGGCATGAGGCAGGCATGAGGCAGAGGGATTGCTGGTGAGATTAGCCCGCGTTAGCTCCTCCTCCACTGTTTACTCTGGCTGCTAACTCTCCTCTCACTCTCCTTCCATGCCTCCCGTTTTCACATAAATGGATTAACCCCTCCGCCAAAATGTCCCCAGGCACATTGAGAAAACAATGTAAGTTATTTTCTTTTGTTTGTGTTGTTGTTGTGGTGTCGGTCGATGGGTAGATAGTCTAATGGGCAGGACAGAGCTTGGTGAGGTGTGTGAGGGCTTGACGGGGTATATCCTTGGGCCCGAATGGTGTGACTCAGTCAACACATAATCTGACAGAACTTTTCATGCATGTCATTGGGTGGTTCTGAGCCTCTTACAGGTGCAAATGAATACAAATACTTCCCCAGCCCCATGTTGCTGAATGCAGAACTGGCATACAGAGCAGGAATGCTCACCTCTTCACCCACTTGATCAGAATACTTGTTCTTATACAGTGACCTACGTAAAAGGCATTGACATTTATTGCCAAGACGTTTTGCACTCTATGTTGTGTTTTGAAGCAATAAGTAATTGCTCCATCAATTGGAACGTCTAATAGGGTGGTCCTTATATATTTTTCCACTTTTTACAGTGATTGAAGAGTTCCCCTGCAATTCCGCCTCTAGTTAGCAATCTAATGTACATTATGGACTGGGTTATTGCTGATGTAAGCCTTCTGAAGCTGTACATATCCACGTTAGCCTACCTCATGGAGCTTATCCAGCTCATGCATGCACTGTTGCACAGCAATTTTGTGGATCCCATAAAAATCCCAAATCCCATGTGTATATAAACTCTTGGTGCCCTTGTGGGTTGGCCCTGCCGCCAAAATTAATTGTTATTATCCTTCCCGCTCAATTAAAAGCCTCTTTTTGTCTTTTGTCATGTACGTATTTAAGTATTTTACCACGCTGACATAAACCTAGGCCGATTTTTTATAGGAATATTACACCAAGAAAAAGGTTGTAGGTATTGTCGTCTTCTTGCTTCTTGCTCATAGTGCCTTGTTACCATTCAAAGTACCACATGAGTTATCAGCTGTACCACTAAGTACCACATGAGTTATCAGCTGTAGCACTAAGTACTACATGAGTTATCAGCTGTACCACTAAGTACTACATGAGTTATCAGCTGTACCCTGCGACTAAAGAAAAGGAGGACACGACCACTGTCTTGGGATGGTTGAGGGCCGTATACTGTGTTGCAGCCAGTTGATTTGATATGACTAAACGTACACAGTGGAACTTCCTTGTTAGTGAGGTGCTGGGACACTTTTGAACCTGTCTTTGTTCATGTGAAAGATGACCTTTACAACGTATTGTTTTTCTATACACGTTCAAAAAATCATCCATCCAGAATCCAAAAGACACTGACTCATCCAGTGATTATTTCAGGTCTTCTCATCCAGTGAATAATATGTGACATCCAATCAACTTTGAGTCCTCTAGTACTGGCACATAATGTTCTGTACTATAATTTTGGTTTTGGCAAGTAAAATGACCAGTCCTTGGCAGTTTTTCTGATAACCACATTTTGATTACCACTGCAGCTTTATTCCATTCCCTGTTGTGTTGATTAGAAACCTTTCTGTGAACTCTCCAACCAGTTATCTGAATGTACCTACTTTTCTTTTTTGATTATATATTTTGTGGGGCATTGCTGCCTTGATTATTTTTCAACGTGTCAGTCTAGAGTGAAAGGAAATGTTAGGGAGAGAGAGAGAGAGCAGAAAAGTGCCTGGGCTGGATTCAAGGCTGAGGTGATCAAATATATGGTGTGCATACTTATCCAATGAGCTGCCAGGGTTCTCTGTTATTACTTCTGTCACACGCGTGTGTGTGTGTGTGCCGGTGGGAGAACGTCTCAAGGATGTGGGCACGCTTCTTAGCGTCTTCTTCATCCTCTTTGTGCCTTCATGTCCGTTCATCAAAGTTCTTTGCAGATTTAATGTGACTTGCCAAAATGCAAGAAAAGCTTTTCAAAAGAAAGACATGACTGAGCTTGAGAGAAGTTGCTGGCTTTGACTTTCTGGTGGTTTGTGTTTCAAAAGTCTGCATAGGTGTTTCTCCAACTAGGTGTTTTGCCTATTACTCATGAATTGGCATTCAAATAAACACCCAACACAACGTAAAGTTCTTGGCTGATGTACACGTTATACTTGAACAGAATACCCAGTACCCAGGGGATGGGTGTGCAGAGGAGTGTGACATCACATCTTGAACGTTACTGCAACGTTTATTCAGAACTACCGCGAGAACTTCCTGTCATACAGTCTGTCTGCTCTTCCTCCTCAGGAGATCTCTGATGAAGATGTTTCCACAATCAGGGAAATCCATCATCTTCGACAGCTTCCCAGACCCGTCCGACACCTGGGAGATCATCGAGACTATCGGGAAAGGGACTTATGGGAAAGTCTACAAAGTGCTGAACAAGATCGATGGGAGCAAAGCGGCCGTCAAGATCCTCGACCCCATCCATGTAAAACGTGTGGCATTTTGGTAGTCAGTGCATGTCAGTCTCATCAGTTTGTGAGTGACATCCTTTTCCCTGTGAGCGTTTATAAATCCTCTGCAACCCCCAAAAAACTTGCCATACTTACACCTGAAGAACTACCATCTTAAACAGATACGTTTAGGCCCCGGAGCTGACACCTGATGATAAAGAGAAATGGCTACCCTGGGACTGTGCAATTGTACACCCCCTCCCTGCTATCACTGTCTTCCCCTCTCTCTCTCTTTCTCTCTCTCTCTCTCTCTCTCTCTCTCTCTCCAGTTTCAGTGCAAGTCCTTCCAAATCCTTTCATTTCTGTGTTCCTTTCTCTGCATTCCTCTTTCTGCAACCCTCTCGTTGCATCTCCCTGTTCATCCATCCCTCTGTAGCCTCTCTCAATGAACGCCACAAGGTCATCGTAATCATATCAAATTAGGTCTTGTTACCCAGCAATCTTTAGCATTCAACCATTGTCTGCGGTTTCTCAGGGCCCATTTAACGTCTGAAATGATCTAAAAGACTAACAATGTTGCAGCCTCTCCCTTTTTAAGTATCCGTCCATTCATATGCCATGATTTAAGATTAAAGAAACATGTGTTGACAGACCATCATGGTACATTCAATATAATGTCTATGTTTTTTTTTAAGGTAAAATGGACTGCACCAGTCACCTAGACTGTTTTAATTAGGATACATTTTCATCCATTAAATTAGAACCTCATCATAATCATCGTCTCATTAGACATAAAAGAGCTTGTTCCTTTTTCTCATCATTAAGGCATAATCATCTTTGGGCTGTCTGAGAGGAAAATTGTTTTAATCAATCGGTTGATCGGCTTCTGCAGGAGGAACCAGTAATTCTGTTAAAACTTCAGTCGGGTGATTCACCAGGCACAGATCTGTAGTGGGATTCTGCATCTCAAACCAGCCCGTTTATCTCTTTCAAACTGTTAGGCTTCAGTATTTGAGGAAGCTTTCTCTCCAGCCCGGCATATTGTTTTGTCTGTGTTATTCTGAGTGCCATCTAAACAGCTGACCTGTAAACTACAGTTGATCAAGGACAGAGGACACATGTTTTAGTGCAGTGATGTTCACCTTCAAATGATCCTATGTACTACTTTTAAGAATACGACATTACCACTGTTGCCAATATCTGGCTTCAAAAAATATCTCCTCAGTAACACTTAACAGCAATCCCCTTGTTTTGCAGGATATAGATGAGGAGATTGAAGCAGAGTACAACATCCTCAAGGCCCTCTCAGACCATGCCAATGTGGTCAAGTTCTTTGGGATGTACTACATGAAGGACGTGAAAAATGGCGACCAGTTGTGGCTAGTACTGGAGGTAGGAATTTTACACATGATGACACATGACCTGAGCAACACAACCACGTGGCCAGATCAATAGTAGAAGTTTATAAGTCTAGTTTTACATTTCATTTTCAGATTTTCTTTCCGTCTTTTTCCTCTATTTCCAATTGCTGTGAATGCACCCTTAGGATTGCCGCTCAATTCACGCTGTATTCTGTGCATTGCCAATGAAGGACTTCTATATGACATCTTAGACACACATTCGTCAAGCCTCTATCCGCTAGCGGGATTGGTCGTTCTGACCAACCTCATCACCATGACAGTCCCTGAGCCAAATGCTTCTCAGCCTGCTTGGGTCTGACCACGTACATTTGATCCATTTAGCTCACAGCCAAGCAACATGCGTGTGTGGAGTCAGTGACTGAACAGGCGGAAGACGTTACACAACGATCTGAGACCCAGCAGGGGGTCTGGACCCCTGGTTGGGTTCGTAGGAGGAGACTTAGCCTCGGGTCGGAGCCTCGGGTCTGGTATCGCTGGCTCCACCTGCACCGTGATGAGTGAAGCACTATGGGGATTTGGTTTTCTGGCACATGTCTGTGATTTCAGAGCTGCTCTGCTATTCTAAGACCTGGGCTCTAAGACGCTGGGGTTTTAGAACACGCCTCTTCTTGTTTGGATCCTGGTGTTTGCTGGGATGTCGGCATCGTTGACTCTAGTGTCTGAAAAAGCATTGTGTTACTGTCCATGATTTCAGACGCACTCTTGGTCGGCTCGAGAGCCAATATCATTGCTATGACTGAAGTAGCGCACCTCATGTAGGGCAAGAAAATAATCAGGTGTTAGGGTTCCTGCTAAAGGAAAAGAAAGATTCTATGGTGATGCAATGACTGGAACCAGGTCATATTTCAAAGTGCAGCTCAAGGGGACCTTGGTTTTGTTTCCCTACGTTAGAGAGGACGACGTGGCCCTCCCACCCCATCATATTTCATTTCCTCTTAAAGCCCTTTGAAATGTCACCCTCCAGACAAAAGGTGTAATGGAGGTCAACCTGCTCTGACAAAAGGTGTTTGTCGGGGTCTGGTGAGGCACAGGGAGTTCCTTTCTTTGTGCCTCCTGACCTTTGACCCTTTGGTTTGTGCTCTGGCTGGAGAAGACGGAGAGAGCTCGTCCAGACACCTAAGGGACTGGTGATTGGTCCAGATACCTAAGGGACTGGTGATTGGTCCAGATACCTAAGGGACTGGTGATTGGTCCAGATACCTAAGGGACTGCTGACTGGTCCGCCGCCTCACCAGGCAGGAAAAGGAAAACACACGAGGCCAAGAGTCACACCTGGAGTCTGTCCGGTCCTCAGACAGCTGCAGTGTTGGGTGTGTAGACGTGCGTGTGTTTGAGTGGAAGTGTCTGTCCACGTAAGAGTGAACGTGTGTGTGCACGAGTGGGTCTACCTCTGCATTTCTGTACGTGTTCTGGTGTGTGTACGCTGTGAGTCACATCCACTTCATGCAGGCAGTCACCTCTACAGTAAAGTGCCCTGGGGAAGAAGCTCTCTCAGCTTGCGTCCCGAGTGCTGATGCCATCTATGCTATTATGTTCCATGTTCTGTTTCCATTACTTTAGCATGTGTTACAAGCTGAAATGTAAGGTCAGGTAGCAGCAGGAACCCAGCTCACATATTTCTGTAATCCAAGCACATGGAACACAGCAACAACATTAGCATCCCCACCCCACCCCCACCACAACCCTTCGTGTTCCACAAGCCCGGAGGATAGCTTTTCACATCGCCAGCTTGTGTTTCTGTCTGCTTTCTGTAACGTCCTTCTCAGTGACCTTTGTAAGGGCTGTATTATTACCTGACTATGTCACTGGCCTCTACCATTTACAGCATGATAATTCAAGAAACATTTACAGACAGTGTGAACAACAAGCATGCTAACCAAGGGCTTTAATGTAATTCAACTTTGAGGAGCAGCACTGTACCAATTCTGAATTTAATTGAGTTCAGTCGGACTCCCTGAAGTGTTCTGATATAATGCAATTACAAGTCTCAGAAGCAGGGCCAGTGTTTGGGCGCGCTCAGCCAGCTTTGCTGGTTTGTTTACCTCCTGTTTCACCAGAGTTTTGCATATCTGTGTGCAAACTCTCTCGATTCAAATTCTCTCAGGCAGCAGTTCAAATCTGAGGGCTTATCCTCAGGCTGAAACCACTGCCTTCCAGACCTGCTGCTGGATGCCTTTTTTCGTGTCCATGTGTATCGCCGACCAAAATCAGTAATAAGTCCACGTGTGCGTCCAAATGTGTGTGTCGGTGGTGTAAAGAGGTGGGGTGGGTTCGGAAGCAGAGGTCGGGTGGGGTGGTTGGTCGGGATGGATGGATGGAGTCACCATGGTTACTGTCCATCTGTCCATAGAGTAATTTTCCATGTCGCCGTGCTGATTAGAGGAGCCCCTCTCTGCAGTGTGCGTCAGTCCCGCTCGCCCTCATTATGACGAGGATCCGCACAAATTGCATCCTCCACTTTGTGCTCACGGCCCCCATCTCTGCGCCGTGCTTCTTCCTGTTAGCGGATGTGGGCTGAGATAAGTGAGCTTTCATCTATTGGGTCCCCAATCTGGGCCCATTGAAGTCCAGAGACCTCAAGCTTGTATTGAAACTTCAAAGATGGCATGGATGTGGCCTATGGGATACTCTAATTAAGACTTGTGTCAATTACGGACCTGGGTTTGTGATTTGTTGGTTCATGTGGCCTTGGTGAATTTGGCGACAAGTGGCACTGTCTCTAGAATGGCTTCCCGTCTTTTTATAAAACAACTTTGGTACAATTTTTCTCCTATTTATCTCCAATATGCAAACCAGGCTTTTAACATGAAAACATTTGTATACAATATATATATTTGTATTTATTAAACTAATGGCCTTTTCAGCAGCTTATTAGTCACAAATTGATGTTGCTGCTGATGCTGATTACATGTTGCACTTAGTATTTGTCTATTGTGATCAGTATAAAACTATGTAATAAGGTCTAAATTGCATAGCGGTCATCTTCTGTATCTCCTTTATGTAACCCTTGAGGGTTTAGGTTGGTTGAGGGGTAGTTCTATGGGCGTACGTGAAGCCCTCTGTGACATGCTTGCGTGTAAAAAGGGCTATACAAATAAATGTTGATTTGATTAGATTTTTGGCTACAGTCAACATCCCTATATTTCGCATGACTCCTGGTACATCTGCTTATTCCTTTGCATTATAATTCCATATTATTACTTTTTCAACCATTTCAAACTGTTCATTACAGATCTGTCCTTCCACCTGTGAAGTGTCTTGACAAGTGTCTGCTGTTAAAATAGCCCAGGCTGGTTTTGTCTGTGTCTCATAGCAAATTGTGACTCGGAGCTGACTTGACCAACAAGCATGCCTCTGTATTCTGTAACATGACGTGGTTAGAAAGGCTTGTACCAATATATGCAGACTTAATGCCGGCTTCCTGCCATGTGTAATGAATCAACTGTTGAGAGAACATAACCCAATCACAACCCAGTCACACTATAAAGTCTAGGTATTACTTTAGAGACTCTTAATGGATATAGTTGGAATCCTGTAGCTATATTTGTTTCAAATATCCACCATAAGACAGTTATTTAGACAGGAATCACTAGGATAGGCCAAGTTAATCGTCCAGTCACTGAAATGAACTAGAGTAAATGAATTAGCTGAAATACCTGATGGTGGCATTTAATCAGTGATGGCGGTGGTCCTATTTCCTTGAACCGACCCAGTAAACAAATCTGATGGTGGTGCATTGAAGAGGAACTATAAGTCACGTGTTTTGTTTTTACTATGGTTGCTGTCCAGAGTTTTGAAAGCTTCTAAAGCAACTGTCTTTCCCCTGACCAGCTCCAGTACACCTCAAAGGCAAACCATCATCAATTGCCAATGAGGTTTAATATGACATTGTTTGTAAAGGCGCTGTCAGAAAGTAGACACCTCATTATTCGATAAGGTAAACGATAAGGTTGCAGTAAACAAAGGGGGAGTTTAGCCCTGGATTGGGCCTAGAATAAATGTGTGCGCACACACACACACAAACAAGCACACAAACACACTGTTGGAGGTAGGTTTGAGTTTGCGGGACTAAGTCTATTCACTTGGAGATTTGATGAAACACTGCACCTGTGTGACATAAGGGCGGCCTTATAAGCTATTCTGCTGATAACCTCCCCCCAAACGATATTCATTTTAAAGCTGGGTTTGAGTGAGTGGGCATCCCCATTCAACTCTTCTTTATATTTGTTTGATCTATTTCTTCCACAGGTCTTTGATCTGTTCCAATCATTTACATGACTAAACATGCACCTGATCTGCTGTGGTAAATATCCTGCTCTGTTCTTGGTTTTTGGTTCCCCACCACCAATTTATATCTCTAAAGATATGAACTAAAAGGACTCTTATGTTCTTTTTGAAGACATCTTATACCATCGTGTAGGCTGGTTGAAGCTCATTTAAAGGTACAATAGGTACGTTTTTTTCAATAAAAACAAGAGTTATGTCCCCTATAAACATGTTGTGTAAGCTAATGAGGCCCTCTGAGAGTTGTTTAGCAACACAGACAGCTCAGTTCCAGTGGAATGTCAATTGCAAACTTTGAAACGGCCCGCTACTTTCCAGCCAATTATTTTCCAGCAATCCTGTTCCAAGCAACAGCCTTAGGAAAGTTTTACTCCTTGGCTTATTTTGTGAAACCACTGTCGAGGAAAGCGCAGAAGTTCAGACAAGATTTTAAGAGGGACCGTTTCTCATATTATAATTTATTTAATTATATTTCCTATTGTAGGCAGCAATATAAAATATAAAATAATATCTGTAGACCTAAATTGATGCGTCATGCTATGCATTGTGGTCCTTGGGACTCTTTCAGATGGGGGCTTTTAAACTAAGATGCTGAATCATCCAATGATTGGCTAGATTTACTGGTTGCAGCCACTTTGTATTCTCGCATTTATATAACACCCTTAACTAGCCTACTGCATTTCAATGTATGCCCTTCTCTTTTGATAGTGGGGTATAAATACCTGACTAAGACTTTCAAAGCCACAGTCAGTCTGGAAGAAGAAGCTAGTTGGTGATGGCAGTCGCATTACCTCCGAGTCTCATCAACATCCACGTGAGGAATTATGTTGATGCCGTCTGAGGCTGACAGTAATGATGTGCCCACGCTGTCTAGGCTAATGAGAGGTGATGGGCATGATTTCAAAAACCTTTGCCCATCCCTGACATTAGACTATGGGGAATTTCACCTGTAGGTCACGTCTTGTCTAGTGACATCAATGAAATATAAACTCACGTTGGCATGTTGTCATATCTATCACATGTAACCAATTCTTCCTCACGACCAATTGTGGCTAGAGTTGGCAAGGACAAGAGTGAAATGCAACACGTGTCCAGTCTGCAGGGACTGGGACTGCTTATCTACACTTCCGAAATCGTACATGCGTGCGTTAAACATGACGACGTGGGCCAAACACTGCGGCTTACCGTTTAGCGAGTCTAAATGCCAGTCGGGGCAACAGAGCTTCACCCATTAATATGAGTGTGCCTTCTCGCCCTGTGTAATTTAACGATGACAGGTGATCCCGGTAGTGATATGGCTGACGTCAGGCTGGGCTCAGTCTCTGTCGGCGAGCGCTCTCCGATACGCTCTGCTCATCCGCAGTTTGTCTGCCAGTCTAATGGGAGGTCGAGGCGGGGTCTTCGAGGCAGTGATGAAGCCCTACCTTGACAGCAAAGATATATTTTGGATAGACGGACAGTTTTGTAGATGACATTCTGAAAAGCTCTGTCAAGGTCAAACCGGGGAAAGTTTGAGGTATTTCTATCTCTGGCATAATTTAGAATAACCCAGTTAACCACAGTTATCTTCTTGCTATTTCTGCTATTATTTTAATCTTTCTTTTTCAATAGAGTAGCCCGATGAACTGTGGGTGGAACGAACAATTGACGTGCCCCTGTGGTTAGCTCAATTATCTGTAGACGCCAATACAACCGAGGTGATGTCACATCCTGCAAGGACCGACGCTGTGGGCAGAATTGTAATGAGAAAACGAAAAGATCCCTCATTGCTGGAACGTTCCCCGTAGGCCTATGTTGTCATGTTTGTAGGCTACTGTTTTGATTCAAGCATCCAGAAAATGTAAAAAACATTGTATGCTTTGTAATGTTTTGGAATTTGCATGCTGTGTGACATAAATAGGCCACGTTATTTGCGAGACCACCTATGGAATCGTGAAAGATTTGTAGCCAGGCAATCAAAGGAGTGTTTTTCAGATTTTCCACACAACATGTTATACCTAATTATGCTTTTAGTTCACAAGTGTGAAAGAGCTCCGTGATTATGGATGTGTGCGGAGTGCAAGTGTTGTCTGTATAATTAGACAAATGGAAATGTCCTGTCTCGAAACGCAAAATGCTTTCAAGTATGCTATTCTTTATGAAAATGTGTGCTGCGAATGCAAAACATGGACTGTGCAAGTTCCATTTAAAGGACCGTGTTAACAAAAGAATTGTTTGGTTGATTAATACTGAATATTAAACATCAAAATCTGCTCTGCCTGAAAAGTGTTCTCCCATAGCCCACTGTTTGACACACCGTAGCATGCTGTTTATCTTTTATCAGGGGTCATGGCAAAACAGCCCAAAATGAAAGGGTATTGTTGTTGCCTAGGCAACACCTGGGGCAATTTTCTGCAATTTTCTGGGAGGGAGTGCCATTGACAAGAAAGCTAAGTCAAACCTGATGATGCACACTTCTACACACACAAAATCCATCGTTTAGACTCTGCATGCTCCTAGAGACAGCACACGATACATGTATACGTACAATCTGTAAAACACGTCAAATCTGTCATTGTACTGATGAATGCAGCATTTGGTTTGCTTTGAAGACACTGCAAGGCCACGCGATACATTTGGCCAAGGCTCAGGCATGTATTACAGTAGAGCCTTAAGATCTTGCACTAGACCTCAGTAGATTTACCAAGTTCTGTAGGAGGATGTGCTTGATTTGAGGGCCATGATTCACACATCTTTAATGAATATTCCGTTAAGTCACCACAAAGTAGATTAAACCCCCTCACAAAATCTGCATATTATTTTATAGGGCACGATTCCCACCTCCCCTTAAGCTGCTTTAGAAAGATAAGCTGCAGAAGATTGAAGAGTATATTATCGAATACCCCAAACACATGCCGGAAGATTCCCTCTGAAATCTTCGGCTCTGATACCAGGCTTTTATCAAATGATGTTACACAATATGAAATTATTCACGTCTAGATTCTCTAAAGATTGGAGATTTGAAGCTCATTGTCTCGGTTTCGGAACCAAAAAGCTGACTCATGCTCAGGGTTTTAAACTGTTCTTTTCTCTGTGGTTCTGCTGCAGCTCTGCAATGGAGGCTCGGTAACAGACCTGGCCAAAGGAATGCTGAAGAGAGGGGAAAGGATGGACGAGGCTGTCATTGCCTACATCCTACACGAGGCCCTCATGGTAAGAGTGGTCTCTGAGGTAGAGGAAGAGACACTGTCATGAGGAGATATCATGTACGGTGTGTATGTATGTATATATTGTATATATTGCATATGTATATACTGTATATGTATGTACATATGTTGGTGTCTACCCCTGTAGGGCCTACATCACCTGCATATCAACAAGACCATCCACCGTGATGTCAAAGGCAACAACATCCTGCTCACCACACAAGGAGGAATAAAACTGGTGGACTTTGGTATGTTCTGTCTGTGTGCACGTGTGTACACGTTTGTGCGTGTGTGTGTGCACGTGTGTACATGCATGCGTGCTTGTGAGAGAGAGAGAGAGAGAGTGAGACGAGCGATTGCGCACATGCTGTGGTACCATGTAAATGCGTGGCTCACGTCGGTTTACCTACAGTGGTTTGCCACTCAAATTGTGTGCCCCTTAGTTTCTTTAGAGAGGGGAAGATGTTTACATGTTCTGCGAAGGCGGGAAGCCTTAATACATTTCCATTTGGTGCTGGGGAGGTGGACATTGTTATTATTCTCACGAGTTAGCACTGATTTGCTTTGGGCTTTTCTTAACCAAATGAGGCTTTCTGCACACCAGCGGTGGATATGAAAGGCCTGCGATGAGGAGAGTGATTCAGACCTTTCGCTGGAGTGACTCAGAGAGTTCCTTAAGGGCGTCCAAACCAGGCTGCCTCTTTTCATTACCGTAGAAATCTCCACTCTACACATGAGGTTCGTTCTTTTTTTGGAACAACTTCCATCGGAGCTGTTAAGTGGCGCCTTCTCTTAAGAGCTTTCACCTACGTTTGTGAGCACAATGCTCCGTCCCTCTCGTCGGAAAGTAAGGTCTACCGTGAAACGTCGTGCGAGCCCGTAGACATGCCTCGAAAGCCCAACTCCTGCTCTATCTTGGTCTTTTGTGGCGCCCCGTGTTTAACATATCCATTAAGACGGCGTTTATGTCAGAGTAGGCTCCACTTAGTTATTGTGAGTCCTCCTCTCTTCAGATTCACCGCTCTGGCTCCTGTCCTGGCCCAACATGCCCCCCCCCCTCATGGCCCCTCTTTGCTATCCCTCACCCCCCCCGTCTTCCCCATCCCTCACCCTCCACCCTCCCTCCCAACGCCCCCCCAGCTTCCTGAGCTAAAGTCTATCTGTCCCAGTGCAGAGGCGACGTGAAGACACTAATTACTTCCAGGGGATTCTGGGTTGTGGAGAGATAACGGGAAAGCTGACATTCAGCAGAGGGAGAGAGAGAGTGAGGAGGGGTGGGGTGAAGGAAAAGGGGGGGGGGATAGAGGAGAGGAGGGGCTAGGGGGGGAGCATTGCAGGCTGACGGCCCATGGGACGAAAGAAGGAGGAGAGTGAAGGAGAGGAGGAAGAGAGTGAAGGAGAGTAGGAAGAGAGAGAAGGAGAGGAGGAAGAGAGTGAAGGAGAGTAGGAAGAGAGAGAAGGAGAGGAGGAAGAGAGTGAAGGAGAGTAGGAAGAGAGAGAAGGAGAGGAGGAAGAGAGTGAAGGAGAGTAGGAAGAGAGTGAAGGAGAGTAGGAAGAGAATGAAGGAGACGAGGAAGGGGGATATTGGGATGAGTCTTGCAGTTCTGTAGAAATGACAGCAGAGAGGCGAACAAAAAGTCATAGTGTAGCGTCGTCGACTTCAGAAAGTCTGCCGTCACGAGGAGCTCCCTCAAGTGTCTCCCCTGAGGCTGAGGAGCGCCTCTCCTCCCGACCTCCACATGAGCAGCGCGATGACGGAGCTTTTTGGGGGATGTGCACCCACTTCCTCTCAAAGCTTCAGAAAGCTCCAGTCCTCTTTCACTGACGTTACTCATGTACTCATGGTTTATCATGATTTCTTTTGTTGTTTTCCGTATTAGCATATTAGGTAGTTCCCTGAGGACACACAGATATACACACACACACAGATATTATTCCACAATTTATCTTTGTTATGTAACTAGGTGGCCACTGGCTGTGGCATGCTAATACAACATGCCACATTAGGAATGCTGTGTAAGGGGAGGGGATCCGCACAAAGCTCAAACAAGGCCAACTCTATCTGACATGCGCGTCCTTTGGTCTGTGTTGTTCAATAGAGATGATGTACTGACCAGGGGGGTATTCCAGGTAGCGGGTTTAACAAACTCTGAGATTAACCCTGAACTCTGAGTTGAGTTACTCTAACATGGGAAACTCTGAGAATTTGGTTCCAGATAGGCTGATATGAATTAGTTAACTCAACTCGGAGTACGTCAACTCAGAGTTAAGCGCGGGCATGAGAACTATTGAAAGCCAACATCAATGGAGCTCCGATACTAGGATCCACCATGGCACCCGGCGACAAAAAACGTTGTCCTACTTCACCAAACTTCAGATTCAAGTTTTATTTTGTGTTAATGGTCGAGTACATATTCCGGAAAAAAGCAACACGGCTGTAGCAGTGTATGCAAGTGGCGTGGGAGACAATTGCTGCCGAGCATACATTTGAATGTAATAGCCAGTCCATACATTGAACATTTAACCCCACTGTCCGTTAATATTAGGCTACAGGAGAAAAAGCGGTGGCCTTAATAAAATAGCATGTTCAATGTTTTATTAAATATAAAAACATACTACGAACAGGTAATGCATAGTTTGCTTAGGCTATACGCTTGTGATTGTAGCCTCGATGTCACCTTGGTTTTAATAATATTCGACATGATACTAATTAAATATGAATTGGTGCCTATTTCCCCCAACATAATGCTTTCCATCAAAAGATGATGATGACGAAAAGACATTGACTGCTGCCGCAGAAATGGATGCAGAGAATTATGTGGTAGCTGGTAGTTCTCTCCCCATGTAGCCTACTATTATTTACATCGTATAAAAACGATGTGCACATTCTAATCCTGTTGAACAGAGAATGGATGCTACAGTGAGATGTTCATTTAATGGCAGGTGTAGCTATTTTGCATGTGGAACTGTGAAATGTAGCTAATGTAATCTCATGTATTCGTATATAGTTACAAATAAATGAGTTGTACAAACTGTACCTCATGAAGAAAGTGCCAAAAACTGACCAAAAGATGGTGTAGGCCTACTTAGGGTAGACGAATAAAGACTCATCTCGAAAAAGATTTACTGGAACTCCAGTTACGGGAGGATGCATGGTCACAGGTGATGTTATTTGTAGGAACAATAACCTATATTAATTGTTGAATTTGCTGAATTTCTATTTTGACCAAGATATGGTGTACTTAGGGCAGAAGAATAAAGTCTGACCTTTTAAGGTATCAACCTGCCCCCACCTCTCATATGGTAAACTATGGAGTTACTGGATGGAGTCTCAACTTGATGGCTCTCACATCTCATTGTGTAACTTACTGTAGCATTGTCATGTTGATAAGAAAGGGTCAAGATTGTGGTGTGATTGTAGTTGTTCTTGGGTATTAAAAGGAATTGTGAAGTATTTTTCTGTGGATGATTGATCTCCTGAGACCTTCTCCTCAGCTCTGGCTTTGTATCTCTGGTTTACAATAGTCATGTAGGCCAGTTAACCATGTAGGCCAGTAGGCCTAGTTAACCTTCATTGATTTCATTCATTTGCAATATGATTACATGATTATATGATTATATTATTTCACCTTAATTTGACCATTCTTGCTTTGATTTAACCCAAAGAGTCAAATAACTGCAATTGGTAGGCTATTGGCATTATTTGGTTAATGTTAATACACTGTTCAGTTTCCCATCTTCCTTCAAACCAAGGCTAGGCCTACTCATTGTTAAATTTTATTTGTAGGCAACGAAGAAGACCAAATCCTACAATTTCAATGATTTGTCTTTATTTCAGTGCCAAAAAGCTTTTGGTCAATTCTGTGTGCACGTCCACGGCGTATAACACTAGCGATGAAGACCCAAGGGCTGAGAATCTTGCTCAAATAAATTACAGATTGTGACGGGAAACGGTAACGTTAACTTAGGCATTCATCAGGGAATTAAAGCACATCAAATCGCAGTCTTAAAATCGTCTCCTGGCGTATAGCGTTAACTAAGCGAATTTAATTTTGTTCGAGATCGCTCGGCTGACCCAGGAAATGATATCCCATGTCTTCCAACGCTAATAAACTCAGAAAGTGGGAGGGGATAGGTAAAACTCAGAGTTTGGCATGGAACTAACCTGCTAGCGACCAGGTTAGTTTCACAGCGTAAGTTACCATGGCAACTTACCAAAAGGTTTCGTTACCTCTCTTTCTGGAACGGAAACCTCGGAGTTTGCCTGTTTTCAGGGTTAAACAACTCAGAGTTTTCACAAAACCGGCTACCTGGAATACCCCCCAGAACATATTGTCATCTTGAGTTCTTAGATATGAAAACAGGAGATAGATACAATCAACTATTTGTCAAGGAGATTCTTTCTACAGTATTTCCTCAACAGCTTTCTTAGTCATTCGAAAAAATACATACAATGAACTGATACAAAGAAGTTGTATTTTAGTATGTCATTGACATCATGTATTAAATGTGATAAAAAGTAAGATGAAGGCAGGAGAGCGAGTGGGTTTCGTGGCCTGGGTGAGAGGCTTGAAGACTACCGGCGTCAGCAGGCCTGGAGACAGCAGAGACTAACTGAGAGGGACAGAAGGAAAAAACTGTGGAACTAGAAAAGTGAGTCACAACCAGGGAGGCAGAAAACAAACGGGGAGAGGGAGAGACGGCGGGGGGACGAGAGAGAGAGAGAGAGAGAGAGAGAGAGAGAGAGAGAGAGCGAGGGACACGCTATGAGGAGAGAGACAAGGAGAAGAGGGGGACGGAGCGACAGAAGAGTGGAGCTTGAAGAGACGGAGAATATGAGGGCGGAGGGGCAAGCGTCGATGGATGCAGACATTCTCTGCAATCATACACGGGGTGGGGGGGAATGGGGAAGCGTGTGTGTGTGTGTGTGTGTGTGGGTGGGTGAGTGGGTGGGAGGGCGCACTACAGGAAGCAGCTGAAAAGAATAAAACCCCGTAGTGAGTCATCGCCATCACAAGGAGAGAGGAGAGACAACCCAAAGAGGAGGAGACGAGAGGGAGAGAAATGGAGGCCGGCTTTTCAGACTCTCCTCATGAATATTCTAATTGACAGTGTTATCTCTCTGATGATTATTAAGTGGGGCCCGCGGGCCTGCCTCTGGGTAATGTAGTGGAAAGAGAATGGCCAGGGGACGTTTTATACGAGGCGTCTTTGTGCATTCGTGAACTCTTCACATATGGTTATACGGATACAAACTGGGTTTATTTATAACGGTGTGTGTGTCTGTTCGTGGGCGCCTGTTTGTGTGTGAGTCTGTGTACGCATGCGTGTGTCTGTTTGTGGGCGCCTGCTTGTGTGTGAGTCTGTGTACGCATGCGTGTGTGCGCGTCAGCCTTGTGTGTGTACCCCCGCCCCCCCCGCCCAGCACATTACCCTAATCCCTTTTGATGTTTGCCACCGTAGCATTGAGAATCTGCCGTTGCCTCCCCCTGGCCCCTCCGCTCAGCTCTTCAACCAGGAGGGCGACACACACAACGCAAGCACGTCCTCCGACACCACGTCTGAGAGGACGAACACACGACACGACACAGGGGGCGCCAGGTTCTCCGAGTGCTGGGCTGTGCTCGGCTTGGCTGAGAAGGACACTTGGCGTCCGAACTACCAGTACATGTTTAAGACACATACACAGACACACACACAGACACACACCACACAGACCAACACAATGGAGTCACGGGAGCTCGTGTCGAGGCTTCTGCGTACCTCCAGTGTTGCTGTTCTCTGGAGCTCATCAGGACATCCAGACCCTCGCTGCTACACCGCTGTGACGCCCACCACGGGGTAACGCTGATTCGTCCAGACAGGAGTCACGACTGTGGGTCGGCCTGCAGTTGCTTGTCCAGCTCTTTTTCACATTGGAATATAGGCCACACAAACACACACACTGACTGACAGACATAGACACACACACACACAGGGTCTGAAGATGTATGTGTGTGTTGGTAAAGGGAACAAACACAGTGGCCATTGCTAATGCACTAATTCAGTGCAAATACATTTCCATTCAAATGCACTTGGGTGAGCTTTCACTTATCCTATTCCTATTAGTCGTCTATCGTTTCTATCAAATCTGCCTCGATAAATATACACCACACTGTGTTAAAAGCCTTCCTAGAAGTCTGAGCGTAGTGTTTTTCCTCTACCAAAGCTTGTTCATCATGGATGCTCAGCTAAATTGCCTGGGGTTTACATAAGTATTTGTAATTCAAAGCAATCCTGAAGGTTGAAGGCTATAACAAATCAGTGTGTGCGCATTTGTGTGCGTATAGTATGCGTGTGTATGCGCGTGCGTGTGTGTGTACAGTATGTGTGCGAGTGTGTGTAGGCGTATATGCCTGTGTGCGTGTGTGTCCTTGTCCTACAGTGCTATCAGTGGGTTCACCTCCCGGCTGGAAGGCGGATGACACCATCTATCTCATGACAAGCCCTCCTCTCCATCAGCCCTGCTCCTCCTCTATTTCCCCAAACAGGAGCTGTGTCTCTGGACTGCAGGGGTCAGCTGCTAGCCGGGGCTAACTGGGAGGGGGGTTTCTCTCTGTTTGCTCACAGGTGTCTCGGCCCAGCTGACCAACACTCGTCTCCGTAGAAACACATCGGTGGGAACCCCGTTCTGGATGGCGCCCGAGGTAATGTAGAGGACCGGACGTCTCGGAACCGTTAGCGGGTACAGCTCGGTGGTTATAGCATTTGACTGTAGATGAAGTGGTCCCAGGTTCAAATCCCCCCTAGTTATTTCCTTTGGATTAAAAGCACCTGTTAAATGATTTAGGTTACATTACACCACAGCATACGTGTGCTGTTTCCCTGTGGTCACAATCACCTACCTATTGCTGGCTCTGTGTGTGTGGGTAGTGTAGTGTTGTGTGGTTCTGAGGTTTTCCATGACATTTGCATACAGAGCATATTAAAATGAACTGGATCTGAAGGTTGCACCTCATGGTGCATCAGGATATTTTAATCTGATTTGAGTAGAATAAAACACAACAAGACAACAACATTAGAGTTAGAAGAACAAGCAGCCAGAGTCTGAAGTAGAAAGGTTTTGCTGAGGCAACCTCAACACGTTGGTGAAGAGTCGCCGTTTTGATGATAGTTTGTGGAGGGGAGATTCACACTGTCAGTTGAAATAAATCAGAGGGTAAGGAAAGTTCCATTATTTCCATTTGTTGAAGGTTTGAGCTCGTAACACTTTTGTCGTTTTTGTATATTCTTTGTTCGTGTGAAGTGTTTTCGCTCATAGTTTTAGATTCTGTCTTCTGTCTGAAGAATTTAAATCAGTGAAGGAACCTCCTGTGTTTTGGCATGATGTGAATGGACTGTGCTTTTACATGCGTCTTTGGATCGACCCCATTTATTTTGGGTGTCTATCACAGGCAGGCCATATTGATAGAGGTTTTAGGTAGAGGTTTACAGTTCCCTGTATGGCGATGGGTGATGTTGAAGAGAGATTCATTTTGTTGACGTGATACCATGATGGCTTGAGGATATTGATGATGGAAACTGTAGTTGGGGAGGGTGTTTGTGTCTTTGTGTGTGTGTTTTCAGCTTTTGGCGATCCTAGTAGAATGATATGTTGGTACATTAACATGTGTGTCACACTTTGCCTGCAGCGGAAGATGATGGAAACTGATGATGGTGTCAGCAATGTGTGTGTGTATGTGTGTGTGTGTGTGTGTGTGTGTATATGGGTGTGTGTGTGTGTGTGTGTGTGTGTGTGTGTGGTGCTTGTGTGACCTTGTTGCAGGTGATCGCCTGTGAGCAGCAGCTGGACTCCACTTACGACGCTCGCTGTGATGTCTGGTCTCTGGGGATCACAGCCATCGAGCTAGGAGACGGAGACCCGCCCCTTTCTGAGCTCCATCCAATGAGAGCTCTCTTCAAAATCCCCAGGTAAGGCCAAGATTATAGAGTACTGGATCCAATTGGGAACTTAACTGGGGTTGTTGGAGCTGACCTCAATATTATACCCCATACCCAACTCTAGATAAGGTTAATGTCGACTGACAACAAAAGCGTCTACATCTAGATACATCTTTACAGGAAGAAATGTAACAGACATTTTTGGGGCGTCCTAATCATTGGTCTCTCAATAGTTCCTTGTTTCCCATCTCAAACACAGATGAAAACAGCCCCTTTCATAGTACTGGGTTCATTTAAAACAAACAATATTTTTGTTTTTGATTTCTGGAATGGATTGTCAAAGTAAGGGTGAGCAGATCGTTTTGTACTGCAATTTACCCAATCATTTTCAATCTACACTTCTGCTCTCAGCCAGAAAGATGAATTGCTCTTACACACATGTTATATGTGGGTATGGCCGGGTATTGTCAACAGGAGAAAAGCTTTTAGTCCTCCCATCATCCTAGCTAAACCCCTCTCCCATTCGGTCAGAGCTGGGAGGAGAGAGTGCTAACGTCAAACGCTTTCTTTCTGCGTCCGTCGTGGTTAGAAGGTGAAAAGAGATTGTGGGGCGTCTTCTGACTTCAGGCTGAGATTCTGCATGAACACTTATCATCGCTGTCATCTTGATGGCGCAGGCAGTTTGTCCATCTACGGATGTGTACAGCCCTTCCCTACACGCACAGACACACACACACACACAGACACACACACAGGCACACAGCGTGCACACACACAGGCACACACACACACACACACACTACACACACACACACACACAAAAAACCATTTCCTCAGAGTTGTGTTGTGTATTTGCTGAAGGGGTGTCGCGGTGGGGGGGGGCTCAGTCCAAATCAGTCATCACCCAGCCTTCTCCTAATCTTTGTGACTGCTGTTAGAAAAGCTTCAGGCACTGTACACACACTCCTCATTCTCGCACTCCTCTCTTTCTCTCACCATGCATGGTTCCTATACTCGGCTGCTTAATGTGAGAGAGCAGGAGAAAGCTTCTATAATTGGCAATATGTGGTTCATTTGGGTTGTTCTCAAAAAGAGGTGTGAACCAGCACTCTAAAGTCTTGTTTGCCGACAATTATTTTCAATTTCTCTCAGTTGCCAGAGTGTTTTTTCACAGGGTTAAGCTTTTAAGCTAGCTGTTAGTTTTCCGCTCGTTTGTTTGCAATGATTCTTTATTCCTAGGGGGTCCAGACCTCCATCAATGTCTTACTGAACGGCCCCAGCAGACTCGTGTCAACCAGTACAATCCACTAAAGAAGCGTGTATAGATGAGTGTGTGTAAATGAGCTGTATCCATGCAGTCAAATAGGCACTAGTTTTCTGCTATGATTCACCCCTCTGACTCACCATCCACGCCCAGACGCCAGGGCAGAACGGGGTCCTGATCCAGGAACTGCCCCTGCTCACAGAGGGTCCAAAACTGGTCTTGGAGAAAGTTGCCAGGTTGGATCCTGTGCTCCGGATTACGTTTGATCCCTGTGAGAGAGTTCTTGCCTGCATTCTGCCTGGCACTGCCTGGCACATACACATACAAACACACACATCTAGCTAAATGAACCGACCCTAAGCCTGTCCTTGCACGCACTCAACACTGAACACTAAGTAAGTGCATGAATTACAATGAGCCAATGCTTTCATTTAAATGTCCTATTTTTGCTATTTCGGGTCCTTGTTCCCCACCCCCTTCACCACCCTCCACTCACTCACTCACCCACACACACACACACACACAGACACACACCTCCCCACAGCAAATGTTGCGCCCTGCCTTCCAAGACCTGTTTGTCATCCAGATAAGAATGCATTTTAATAGTCGGAGCACCTTCGCTACAGACTCCATTTAAATGGCTGACACACACACGCTGTCTATATGGGGTGTGAAGTGTGATAACCGGGAGATGTATGCCCCCCCATTAGAGCAATTAATCGCTGTCAGCTTGTACGTGAAGAGGACCCGGTGCATTAGCGCGGGGGATCGGCACCCTTTTCCAAGCGGCCTCTTGTAAAAAGCCACTTATAAAACAGGACAGGGAATTACAGTGAACGAGCGCTGTTGTTTTTCCTCAGCTGGCGAGCCTCGCCAGACAGGCCCTTCAGCTGTGTTTGTCTCTGTCTGCTCGAGTTTGTTAAACAAGGAGCTTGTAGTCTTGCATTAACTTCTGCTTTCTCTGATGGCTGCTCGTCTACCAAGGCGTTCATGGTTTCGAAGATATGTTCTGCGATGTGTGTTTTTGCAAAAAAAACGTGTGTTTCATGTTTCGTCAATGCTTAAGGTATATTCATGTAACGTTATTAAGAGGCTCTTACTGATTGAGAGTACTTTTTTAAAGATTGTCGTAGTTGGGATCCTAGTGGGGAGTGGACAGTTCATTTCTCCACATGATGTGAGCAGAGAGATTTTGCAAAAGCATTTCCCCTGGTATCTCCTATGAAAAATTACCTCTGGGCTGAGATTTCACTCCATCATCCTCGCTTTCAGCGTTAGCCTTTGTTCCCCTCGCCATCTGCAAAATTCCCATCTCATCTTATCTTTCGATTTATCTTTCGATTTTCTCCTCACAGAAATCCACCCCCCACCCTCCACCAACCTGAGCTGTGGTCGGATTACTTTAACGACTTCATCTGCAAGTGAGCGTCAGGGTTACTCTTGTGTGTGTGTGGGTGTGTGTGTATGTATATATAATCTGCAGGTGAGGACCAGGGTGACTGTAGTGTGTGTGTGTCCGTCTGTGTGTGTATAATATATATATATACACACTCACACCAAGGATCATGCATCAACCGCACGCACATGTTCATATATGTAGATGAACATGTCCTTGGGCAAGGCACTTCACCCTACTTGCCCTGGGGGAATGTCCCTGTACTTACTGTAAGTCTGTAAGCTAAATGACTAAATGTAATGTGATGAAAGTGTGCAGGTGGTTGATGACTGAAAATCAAACAACATTCCTTCAATGACTTTAAAAGTTAGTGTTCAGTAAACACACAATACATCCAGCATTATTAATCACCCAATTACCCTTTAGCATTAAATGCATACATAAACCACTCACCCCTAAATTAGAAACACAAATCATTGGACCATAAAGTACCTTCATCACACCTCACATCACACACGTCTACCATGTATCCAAGCATGGTTACGAAAGCTGTTCTCCTCCTCTTGTACACACAGATGTCTGATAAAGGACTTTGAGTTGAGACCGAATGTCCTAGATCTGTTCCAGCATGACTTCATCAAACAGATTTTTGGCCGAGAGAGGATCCTGCAGCAGCGGCTGATGGAGTTCATAGACCTCAACCAGCAGATAGGCATCACTGGGAAAACAAGGTACTCCCCTGACCCTCTTAGCCGGCCCAAGGATGCGCCAGGTGATTCTTTTTTTAGATGGCGTTCTCAGGGTATTACAGCGTATTTCAGCGAATTGCCTGTTGTAATTGTTCTTTAGCTTTGGATTCTCCTTGGTCGTACACTGTCAAAACATGAATGGTAGACTACAGTTGAAATATATCTTTCTTTGAGTAAGGCTTCTCTGCTTTTTCACAACAGCCTAACTGAAAATACCTGCTTGTTGCACAACTCTCTTTTATTGGCTCATCGAGCCAGCGGCTTAACTCTAGATGTGGACGTTAATCCAAATTACTCTCTCTGTTGGGTACTGTGCAAGTCTGTGACACTGTCACCTTCAGACAGGCAATAGACCGAGATCTGCCTTGCAACCAAGGAAGAGTCCGGGTGTCAAAAGTCTTGAAACAAAATGGCCGCCAAAACAAAGACTGGTCCAGTGAAACTACATGACAGGGCCTAGTTTTCCCTGTGAGCTTTTCAACTCTTGTTTATGATCATGTAAATGTTATTTCTGTCATTCAAGCCATCATGGAAAAACAGACAGAAGAGACAGTAACGACAGGTATGGGAAGTCGACGTCTATGCAAAGCCATAGGCCAAGTTCATCAATCTTTCTGTTCCAATCAGATTCCTTTCTGTAGTCTTGTAGATATTTCCCTACCACCTTGAATCCACCCTGTAGACCTGGTGTAGACCTGTAGATCCGTTGTGTGAATAACTTAGTTCTGTCAGCCAGATCAGTTGGATGGGGAGCCTTCCCTCAGCCCTCTGGGTTTGGTCTAACCTCCCATCGCTGCTCTACCGTAAACAAACCAAACTCAAATTCGAACATTTGAATCAAAAAGGAAGTTCTAACATGCTGCATTTGATTGTGCACACATCCGATTGGATCCTTGTATCCGGACATGATTTGATGATAGATATGAGGTCACTTCCCATAAACGCAACAAATCAACACGCTGTCACTAACAGAGACATGGTTCCAAAGCGACACAAAAGCATCTGACTTCGGTTTAGGTCCTGGTCTTGGTGAGGCCCAGTCAGACAAAGGTCTCTCTGGGGTCAGGTGGAGGATTACACCAAGCTGTGATAAGGCTGCTTGTCCTTGTCCAGGTGGAAGGACACAAGGTTGCGTGCTGTCTGGCCAGTTAGACCGTATGAATAGAGACCTGTAAATAGTGGGAGAGGGTTTAAAGAAGACAGGTTAAGATCCCACTGAAGCTCCAGTGTTGTGAGTTCAGCTTCCGTCAACAACAGGAAACAGACAGTTAGCCCTGAGGTCCTCTGAGGACGCAGAGGGGCAGGAGCTGTGTTCTGATTGGCCCAAACACAGGATGTCACTCGGGTTCTCTTCCTGTTTAGGTCTACAGTAGTTTTAGATCGATTTGGTGCTGATTTAGTAGATTTGTTTACAGTAGGTGTGATTTTAGGAAGTGTGGAAATATATGTAGAGAGCTTGGAAGGTTAAGGGAGAAATCACTGTGCAAAATGACTAATTGTGATCATGCTAACATCCCAAAACAAAATAGTGCATATAGCTGTCTCAGATTTCGCTCTTTCAGATTCCATGTATTTCTCAGTGTGAGAAAATATGTTCGTTATCATTTCTTTGTGTAGACATGAGCGTATTCACACCAAGAAAGGCAGCTACATGAATTCATCAAGCCCCGCCCCCAATGAAGTGGACGACCTTGCGACCCTGGAGGTGCTTGATGAGGTAAACCAATACGTTCCTTCCTGCTTCCTGAATACCTTCGCATTGGACACGTCATGTGTACAAATGTGATTCATATAGTGAAAAAGTTCAACTGTAGTTGTCGGTTGGTTAAAACACACAAACAATAGTAACACACATCATTTCACAATATGCACACACTGTGTCACACAATATTAAAAGGAGAGTTAAAACTAAGTACATAAGTACACAATCTTTGAATACAAGACAATCAATTGTAGTCCTTCTATGCTGTTAAGAAGAGAAACAATATATGGAAAATATACTGTATAAAAAACCACAGTGGGTGTTATAGTGCTTATGTTGTCCCAAGGTTCCACTCTGATGTGAGCTGAATTGGAAAATAGCTTTATTTGTCACAAATGCATGTGGGGTGATTTATCAATACCAGGTTCTCCATTGACGTATTGAACGATACAAATCGCTCGGTAGCCAACGGATGTTTTTGCCCATCCTTCAGGAGGGAGACAGGCTGTGTGAAGTGGGGAGGAGGGGGAGAGCCGGGTTTGTTGATGAACCTGTCAGAGCTGACAGAAGGAGGGGGGGAGAATGTATGAAGCCATAGTTTGATGGAAGGAGGACGGACATGATTCATTGTTCATTGTTTTAGTACTGATCGCGTTATTCATAAATAAAACTACAAATGCATTTACCAAATACATTAGTAATACATAAACCAAAAATATTCAGGCCCATTTATACTGTGCAGAAATGGGAATCTTTGTATATTTTGAAAGGACTTTTTCTCATATAATTTTACATTGCTACATTTGAGCTCGTGAGGCTTTCTTAACAGCAGTTGTTTCCCCTCAGAATGCAGTCACAGAGCAGCTGCAGAGTCGCTACACGGTGGACCAGATCTACACGTATGTGGGAGACATCCTCATCGCTGTCAACCCTTTCCACAAGATGGACATCTACGGCTCCGAGGTGTGTGTTTGCTGGCTGTGTGTTACCATGGTTACTTTAGTCCTCTCTTTGAAACAGGAAGTGATTAGGCTGTAGGCTGAGGTCGGTGGATAGATTTGTCATTCAGCGTCTTATCGAAATGCATTGCCGTTTCTCGTAACGACGTAAGATCCACAGCTTGTTCTAAACCCTGTTCTCCTCTTCCCTCACAGTACACTAAGATGTACATAGGGGCCAAGCGCACAGCCAACCCTCCACACATCTTTGCTGTTGCAGATATAGCTTACCAGTCCATGGTGACATACAATGCAGATCAGGTAAAACAAAAAAAGCTTCGACTCATTAGAGGTGATTACATCAGTCTGGTTTCGTAACAGCTATGACCTCTGTGTCTTGTCTCTGTTATGTTTGGAGTGTGTTACATCAGGCTGGGGTTCGTGACAGCCTTGTGTCTGGTCTCTGTTATGTTTGGAGAGTGTTACATCAGGCTGGGGTTCTTAACAGCCTTGTGTCTGGTCTCTGTTATGTTTGGAGTGTGTTACATCAGGCTGGGGTTCTTAACAGCCTCGTGTCTGGTCTCTGTTATGTTTGGAGTGTGTTACATCAGGCTGGGGTTCTTAACAGCCTCGTGTCTGGTCTCTGTTATGTTTGGAGTGTGTTACATCAGGCTGGGGTTCTTAACAGCCTCGTGTCTGGTCTCTGTTATGTTTGGAGTGTGTTACATCAGGATGGTCCTGTAATAGATCCTGGTCTTGTCTCTGTTTTGTTTGGAGTGTGTTACATCAGGATGGTCCTGTAATAGATCCTGGTCTTGTCTCTGTTTTGTTCGGAGTGTGTTACATCAGGCTGGGGTTCTTAACAGCTTCGTGTCTTGTCTGTTCTGGGTGCAGTGCATCGTAATCAGCGGGGAGAGTGGAGCAGGGAAGACAGAGAGCGCCCACCTGCTGGTCCAGCAGCTCACTGTGCTGGGCAAGGTGAGTCATCAGCAGCAGAACACGTCTACAACACACGACAATGTTCCATCAGAGTGTTTCTCGCAGCAAGGTCACGCCCTTTCGATTTGTGTCGAACCAGATGCTGCTCAGGCTAAAGGTTTTTACGATGTGTCCAAACCGAATGTTTTATCGCATGATAGTTTGGGAACTTGATGGGAACGAAGGACAGAATGGGCGTGTTTCTCGTGGTTGTTTTCACATCGAATGTTGATTTTCAGCCTACGTGCCGACAGTGTTTCGTTTGTGTTTACAGGCCAACAATAGGACCCTGCAGGAAAAGATTCTGCTGGTCAACAACTTGGTGGAGGCTTTTGGGAACGCTTGCACGGCGATCAACGACAACTCCAGCCGCTTTGGGAAGTACCTGGAGATGAAGTTCACAAGCGGGGGAACTGTCGTCGGAGCCCAGATATCGGAATACCTTCTGGAGAAATCCCGCGTGATTCACCAGGCTGTGTAAGGGCCTTTGTTTGACAGTGACCGACTGTACCTGTGTGTACTGGTCAATGTCTGTGTTCAAAGGGCATCGCTTGTGTGGTGTGATATTTCCCCGAGTCTGTGTGGTGTCAGGGATCTGTGTGTGTGTGTGATGTTTTCACGGTGTGTGGCGTGTATGACTGTTTGAGTGTGGGATGTTTTCACATTCTTTGACTGAGCGTGTGTTGCTCTGTGTGTGTGTGATGTGTTCCGTCTGTTCTTCCGAGGCGGGTGACATTTGCCTTTCTCCGTGCACTTCATCATCCCTGTATTTCATCCTGGTGCGGGGAGCACGCAGGGTCAAGTGGAAGGGCTGGGTTACTTCCTGTTTGATCAAAGATTCAAGGCCTGCAGATCTCCTCATGGGGACTACAAAGAGGGGACGATGACGAAATATCTGGAGGGTGAAAGGTTTAGTGCACTGTATTAGACTTATGGTTCTTGTAGTCAAAGTAAAAAAGAAACTTGGAGACTAATGGGCTTATATCCCAGAGAAAAAAACCTTGAAATCCAAAAATAGTTTGTGAGGGCAGGGAAAGATTATGCAAATGTGGGCCTCAATTTCATATTTGTCACATTCTGAAATGTTCTGACAATGGACGTTTGTGTATGTCCATCCACGCAGGGGGGAGAAGAACTTCCACATCTTCAACTACGTCTACGCTGGTCTGGCTGAGAGGAAGAAGCTGGCCCACTACAAGCTCTCCGACAGCAAAACCCCCAAGTAAGCAGAGGGCAGCTCCTTCCTTGTCCCTGTTCACTACCGTGATTCATCCAGTTTTAGATAGTGTTTGACTTCCTGACACACCCCCTAATCTTGACCTTATTTGTGCATTTGTTTCTCTTATCTCCCCAAGGTATCTGTGCAACGAGCATATTAAATTAGGACCTGACATTGTCAGCAACACCTTCTACAAGGAGCAGTTCGATGCCGTGGAGCAGTGTTTCAAAGTCATTGGTTTTACTCTGGAGGTACTGAACACTGGGTCAATTACTGATTAGTAGACCACATAATAGGTCTGGCGTCAAGGTTACACACCCTGTCACACGGTTACACACACAGCCTTCATCAAGGACAGGATCAGCTTTTTATACGATTTCTATGAGTTAGGGTTAGGGCTACATCTGGTACTCTGGGGTTGTGGATTCAGTACTCGACTGTTTTAGAATGGATAGTCATTTGCATGAACAGACCCAAGTTCAATTACATTCCTTTGCAGGCGCAAATGGCCCATATGTGCTTCATCTTGGAGAGGGGGAAATAATGGGGACGCCTGAATACAAAGGAAAATAGATTTTGATGAACTGATACACGCTGTGCAGTGAGTGTGTAGGACGCCAGGCAGATGCCCTCTAAGAAAAAGGAGGCATTTTCAAGTTCAGTAATCGCAGCTCACCCAGAAAATGATGTGAGAAACCATGACGTCATGTTGCGAGCATGTGCAGTCATCCTTGGAATCAGACAGTTCGATGAAGCCAATGAAGGACTCTGGGTGCTGTGAATCACTGGACGCTTTTTGCATGAGAACGCCAATAACACTTATGGCTGTGATCAGTGGGCACTTCGCTGGTGAAGCTAGCCACATCATCTTCTTCTCAAGCACACGAATACATGGTGGATCCTAAAAGTGTCTCTGATGACAGGATCAATGCCACACCGTGCTAGCACTGCAGCAGCCTCTAGAGAGAGCGGGGAAATTGTGAGTGTTAGTGACACTCGTCAGAGTGCGATGACATATAGGACATGGCATAACACAGGGGCTCCAGAGAAATCAGACGGACACAGTGACAGAAATTCCACTAGTGCACGAAGGCTGTGATCATTTCATAGTGTGGACCGTGACCATGTCTAGCAGGAATTCTCATAGAGCTTCTTTGTATGACATGCGGTATTATTGAACCGTTCGGATTAACTGCAGTCGACCACTGTCTTATACGACATGAGATCTATTCTCTGCTTTTGATGTCTTAGGAACTGGGCAGCGTGTACAGCACCCTGGCTGCCATCTTGAATTCGGGGGACATTGAATTTGCCTCCGTGGCGTCAGAGCACCAAACCGACAAGAGCAACATCTCCAACATCGCTGTCCTGGAGAATGGTGAGATAGGAAGGTGGTGGTGGTGGGGGGGGATGGGGAAGGGGAGGGGGGGGCTTAGCCAGTTAGCATAATGGAGAACGTGGGAGTAGGGGTTGTTGTGTTACAGTCTTGGGAGTATGTGCTTATTGTATGGCTCCCTGGGTGTATATCTCTGCTCTGTGTGCATATGTTATGGTTGATGTACTCTAAATTGTGTATTGTGCGTATGTATATGTGTGTATGCACACGTGTCTCTGTGTGTGTGTTTACGCATCTGTGTGTGTGCCCTCAGCGGCCTCCCTGCTGTGCATCCGCTCGGACGAGCTCCAGGAGGCCCTGACGTCCCACTGCGTGGTGGCGCGCGGGGAGACCATCGTCCGGCCCAACACGGTGGAGAAGGCGTCCGAGGTGAGGGACGCCATGGGCAAGGCCCTGTACGGACGCCTCTTCAGCTGGATCGTCAACCGCATCAACACCCTGCTGCGACCCGACAGCCAGCAGGGGTAAGACAGCGAGGGGGACTGGGGGGGGGGAGAGGGGGATCACGTTGGGAGGAAGGGAGAGGGGTGTGTATGTGTGTCCTTCTAAAAGAGCCTCATTACAGCTATAACTATAATAACAGTGGTGACTCGTAATAAATCCTCTTCTAACTTTCGTTTTTTTCCGCTGACCTCGACCAGGGAGGAGGAGGACAAGGGTCTGAACATCGGCATCCTGGACATCTTCGGCTTCGAGAACTTCAAGAAGAATTCTTTCGAGCAGCTCTGCATCAACATTGCCAACGAGCAGATCCAGTTTTACTTCAACCAGCACATATTCGCCTGGGAGCAGGTACAGCTCCCTGTGTTTCACATCGTAGCCTCCAAAATCCCACGAATAGGGTCTTAGAATGGGCGACAACCACCTGGGAAGCCTGTTTTAAAGTCCATTTCCACCCTGGAACGACCTCATTTCCATCTGAATGGTGAAGACACATCATTGTTTGTCACGTTGCACTTTACAGGACTCAGCAAGGGTGAAGTTCCGTTTTGTGTGTCTTTTGGAAGGCGAGTGGGGGGATTGCAATTCCCCAGCTCTGCTCTCGTGGGGGGGGGCCGTGCCTCCGGGGCAGAGAACAGTTTGCTCATGTTAAACGCTTCAGTCTCACCCACAGAGACGCTTCATAAATCATCAGCAATGAGGGTCAATTAGGAGTTGGAGACAGTTAGTGTGGGACTGAAGCTTACTCTGGGGTATAGTCTGGCAAGAGGCCCAGATATATAGCTGTTCTTTACAGTATCAGCTCAGCATGAATTCTTTTCAAACAGCTACTGTAACTGCACCCTACCTATCAGACAACCAGCCAGACTGTCGACAGTATGTCATCAATAATGTTTGTCGCTTCAAGACAGTCATCGGTAAACACGTTCTGTTTCGTGCTTTCAAGATCCGCGTAGGCATCTGCTGAATATAATGATTTGGTCTGTATGCAGATGCCACACGTAGACGCTGGTGTTTCTTCTAAGTTTGCCTCGAGGGGTTTTGTGATTTATTAAGCGACGGGAATCCTTTCAGCAGCACTGCCATCCAGATAAGAAATGTCCCAGACGGCTCTTGTGCGGGGGCCTCTGCTCCTGTGGCCTCGCCACGCCTCGCCACGTCTGCCTCAGCGTGTGGTTGTTTACCGGGGGTAACCTGGAGGCCCGTCAGGGCTGAGGTGCTTGTCGCCCTGTGTCACGTTCATGGGGAGGGGCTGGGCGGGTCTGGTGGTGTTGCTGACTCACCGTCGACAGTTTCACAGGCGCTCGGCCTCATCTGATCCGGTTAGCTTCAAGATACGGAACACACACGCACAAAAACGCGAGAATCCACATTTTTCCAGCAGGGCATATTTTCATCCTTGCCCCCCCCCCTCCCTCCCCCCACACACACACACTCACTCACACACCCCCCGTGGGGGTTTCTGTGTCCTTCAGGACGAGTACCTGAACGAGGATGTGGACGCCCGGGTGATCGAGTACGAGGACAACCGTCCTCTCCTGGATCTGTTCCTGCAGAAGCCCATGGGCATGCTCTCTCTGCTGGACGAGGAGAGCCGCTTCCCCCAGGCCACCGACCAGACGCTCGTAGGCAAGTCTCCAGCACGGCCATCGACGCTTGCGCAACATCGAACACCGCAACAATGGCATAAGGCAGGATTCAACTAAACCGCATCAATGGCTTTCCTGCGTTGAACACACAGCCCCCGGAGACACACTTGTCTTTCACAATCTTAGTTTACATACATTTTCATTAAATGAAGCTATTTAGCTCATACTTTTGAATTACTTCAGTGGATGATTTAGAAGAACCTCAAGGTTATTCTGAAAATTGTGGAATGAAAATTGTATTAAAAAAATTACAAAGAAATCTATTTCTGCACAGCTGTCACTCATTGAATCTCGAATTGCTTAGAATAGTTAATTAACCAGCTTGACCTTGGGTTTGTTATTGCAGAAAAGTTTGAAGACAACCTGAAGTCCAAAAACTTCTGGAGACCAAAGAGAGTAGACCTTGGCTTCGGCATTCACCACTATGCTGGAAAGGTGATTTCGTCCTGTCAAACATGTCTCCACCTGACATGTATAAGCAGAGTGCCAAAACACAAGTACATCTGACTGTGTATGATCATGTTTTTAGATTTTAAATCTAGTTGGACTTGTCCATACTATGAATGATTTATCTAATAACTTAAGTAAACAACTTGTTATTGAATCTTATCAAGTGACAATTTTCACTGCACTGGCAGCCAAAATGACTTTTGTTGTATTCTTGCAGGTGATTTATAACGCTGGAGGCTTCCTGGCTAAAAACAGAGATACTCTCCCTGCTGATATAGTTCTCCTGCTGAGGTCCTCAGAAAATGAGCTGATCCGCAAACTGGTCACCCATCCTCTCACTAAGACTGGTAAGCACCCATCGAGGCAAATCGGCGTTTAGCATTTCAAAACAGATCAAACCCCAGAATCTTGTGAGAGTGCTTTACTTTGTACGATACATCCTACTTCAGTAGTCTTGCAATGCTGAGTGAGAAAGACTGGTGACTGTGGCTCCTTCCAGTGCGATCTCAGGTTACTGGAAGCCAGGCTTCTGTTGCGAATAGCTGGCCCTTCCAGCGTGAGTAACCGGCGTGGTCGAAGAACCTAACTAACTGTGATGAAATCAAACGGTCGGCCACGATTGGCTAATAACCCTTTAATGTCCCCCTAAAGCTGTTTTGATGAGCGACGGCCTATGACCCACCTCCTGCACCTTGAGGGCATCGTGAAACTGACCTCATGAAAGCTAACATGATCACATGATTCATGTTCAAAGAATGACTAAGGTTTAGCATTTGCTAACAGAGCAATTTTTGATTTCTGCTACCTTAGTAATCCTAATATTTCCCCCCCCCAAATCCCTACCGACAATATTATTTGCGGTTGACACCCATGTGATTGGCCAGAATGTTCTGCTTTATTAGTTTAAAATCAGATACATTCTGGTGTTATTAAAACATAGTTGGTAAGAAACATTCAACTAAGCCAAATCTTTCACCTGGAGCAAGCAAGCCAGCTGTCATGGTCGCTTCAATGATTCTCATATCTGCTCTCTCCCTTTCTCCATCTTCCAGGCAACTTGGCCCACACCAAGGGAAAAGCCATGTTAGCATCCCATACCCTTCGAACCCCTCAACGCACCATTAATTTTGCCAAGGTACTGGGAGAAAACAAGGAACTCATTGATTTCTTTCAAATGTCTTCCAACAAGCAATTAGCTTGTTGCCTCTGGATGTCTTTCTTACTGTTGGATATATAAACCATCCTGTGTGTATTCTGGGAGACAGGCACCAACGTGTGTTTGACATGTTGGATTGTGATGTGTTCTGTTCTGTCTAATCAGAACGCATGTCTCCCTTCTCTCATCCTCTCCCTTTCTGCATTTCTCCATAAAAAGATGGGAGTACTTCCTTTGTTTAGTTCTATGTCAATCAGTGAGGTAATGAATGGCAAAGACCCTAGAATAGATGTACAGTAGATGTTTCTCCTACGGAGCCCAAGTAACCCTAGTAACCTTTTGGTGTTTAGAGTAGGAAATTAAGTCAAAGCAGTGGGACTTAAAGCACTTGTCTTTCGCCGTATGTGTGTGTGTGTGTCTGGCTGGCTTTTTGCTATTAGATTAATCTCAGAAAAACGTATTTGCACAAAGCCCTTGGAATGAACTAACGGTCAGATGAGGTTTCCAACAGTTCTTCTCTTTTTGTATGCTCCTTTCATTTCCAACCGACTATCTTAATAATAAAAGTTAGTGTTAGTAACAGTATACCAAAAGTGGATAAAATACAAATACAAAACCACTAGTATAATTTGAGGTCATTGTCATTTTGACTAAGGTTTAGACTAGAAGCAATTTGTACACTTCACAGCAATCTACTGGCTTTGAGGGGCTTGCGAATGCTTTTCAATTATTCTGCATATTTAAAAGTGTGACCTAGAAGAGCACATCAGACGGTGTTTCTTTAAAAGGCAGACACACTCTCACTTGGAAAGTGAGAGCGACAGCCTGGAAACTTCATCTGACCTCTGGTTTATAGGTGTGTTTTGTTCGAGAAGTTGCATTGTACTTGGCATTGTGACTAAAGCCTGTTAAAATGATGCCAAATGTTCCTTACATGTGCAGTGTCTCAAGGTTAATATGTGTCCGTGTCCAAGATTAACATAAATTTCCATTTCTAATTCGCTCCAGCTGTATTGCTCTGCAAATGAGAACATTTTGTAATTATATATTTTTTTATGATGCCTATTTTTAAATGAGAAAAGTCCCTACAGTTCTCAAGTGTGTCTGTCATCTGTCAAAGCGTCTACAGATTGAAGCTCCTTTTTAATTGACCATACGTACTGTAGGGTGATTGCTCGAAGCAAGTTCTCAAATGTAGACTTTGCTCAGTATTTGGCAAGTGATTGTTTACACCTTTATGCATCTCTTTTGCAGCCTTCATCTCGGAAATTAACGCTCACCTCTGAACGCAAACACATGCTCGCTGTGCCACTTGAGCACAATGTACATACGCAAATGGTGATTGGAGATTTTCAAAAAGAGATCGCACGTTTCTTTTCACTGATTTGACATTGAGATAACTGTGGACATGTGACTACAATATATGAAACTGTTTTTTAATGTACATCAAATTGAATCTTAAATGAGTTTACGTAAACACTGTAGGCATTCATGGGACTCTCATTTTAAACACCCATACTTTCTAAAATGGATACATCATTCAATATCATACTTCTTCTAATATTAGTGACTGTATATTGTATGGTGAAGTTCTATCGAACATATAACCCCAAACTCAGTAAGCATACCACGAAAGGCCACACCAAAAAGAATGTACAGTATGATGCTGTTTGTCTTCCTTGTCCTGTTGATAAGCTGTGTGTGTTTGTACCAGGCGGAGCCTGGAGAGAGCAGCCATCATCCTAGAGAGACCACCAACATGCGGACTCAGACCGTGGCTTCCTACTTCAGAGTAAGACACAAAAACAGCCTATTTTCAGATAAAATATTGATTGTTTTTCCCCCTTACAGTAGCATAATCTCGTGGTTAGCTTGATGAAGGGATGTGTCAAGTCGCATGGTCTTCCTCTCCCTTCTTCCTGTTCTCCAGTACTCTCTTATGGACCTGCTGTCCAAGATGGTGGCTGGACAGCCTCACTTTGTACGCTGCATTAAGCCCAACAACGACCGGCAGGCAAGCAAGTTTGACCGGGAGAAGGTTATGGTGCAGCTGCGCTACACCGGGGTTTTGGAGACGGCTAAGATCCGCAGACAGGGATACTCACATCGGATTGTCTTTGCCAACTTCATCAAGAGGTCAGCGTTTGCGGAAGCATTTAGGGGCCGTGAATTTATTTGAGTTTTTTGCATTTGTGGTTTTATCAATTTGAGTTGCCGAATGAAAAATGAGTGTTCCTGTTTCTGCTCTCTGTTATTGCTGTCTGTCATTGGACCACGCAATTATACTTTTTTTTTCTCGTATTGTCTCCTGATATAATAATGATTGGACTTTCTCAGATACTTCATTTTGGCTTTCCGTGCCCATGAGGAGCCGGCTGCCACCCCAGAGACATGTGCAGCCATCCTGGAGAAAGCAAAGCTAGAGAACTGGGCCCTGGGCAAAACCAAGGTATGGTGACATTCAATTTAGTCGAATGTTAGTTGAATATATGTCCTGCGGGTCTAACGTTAAATCAGGAATAAACCATAAAAAAACCCTTATGCATGGTCGTGGCATAGATGGAAAAAGTGTATTGTTTTATTCTAATTACCTATTGTTTCTGAATCTCAGGTGTTCCTAAAATACTACCACGTGGAACACCTGAACCTGATGGTGCGCCACAACACAGATCGCATCGTTCTGGTTCAGGCTTTCGTCCGGGGCTGGATGGGAGTCAAGCGCTACCGCCGCACCCTGGCGAGCAGAGAGCAGAGTGCCATGGTCCTCCAGTCAGGTCAGCAGGGATAATAACATTACAATATCATTGAGCAGACGCTTTCCTCCAACGCAACGTGCAGGCAGTATTTGAACTTTGGTACCTTTTGATCCACAATCTAAAGCTATGCCACGGAGCTAATGTACATCCAGCCCCATGGCAACAACAGATGCCTAATCCCTCTGTGAGAACTTTTCACGCTGAAAGGCAACCACACAACATAATACCCACGTTTCTTTCTTTTGAACTTCTATCTCCGGCAGCTTACAGAGGGCATAAAGTTCGGAAAAGAGTTGCTGATGATAAAAGCAAAGCCAAGTTTGAGGCCTTCATCATCCGGTTACAGGCTGGTAAGAACACGCTGGCGTGGCGGACCCTTCCCCACCACAGACCTCGTCCTAATGAGGGTAGATCGCATGCCAGTAGATGATATCACAATGTCACTTTGTGCTATTCCTTAGTTTGTCGAGGATACCTCGCTAAAAAGATCTACAAGCAGCTGGTGGAGGAGAAGAACAAAGCAGCAGCCAAGATCCAGGCTCATTACAGAGGACACAAGGAGAGGAAAAGCTTCAAAAGAAAAAAGTAACACCAACCAGAATAGTTTGACACGACACCAATTCATGACACACAATATTGATACCACTGATATCTTCCCAATGAGCAAACTGTGTATTAGCCTGCATTCCTAACATGCTCTTTCTCAGGGAGGCTAAACAGAAAGAGAAGGCCCAGGCAGCCATTGAAGAGGAGTTAAAGGCGAGTCCCTCTGCTCCCGCCGCCGGAGAGGAAGGTGAGGAAGACGAGGCCAAGGCTGCCGTGGTCCTCCAGAGTAACTACCGAGGTTTCAAGGAGAGGAAGAAGCTCCGGGAGCGCCACAAGACTCTGAGCGGAGAGGAGTTAGCGATCCCGCCGCCCGCAGACGCCGAGCGAGACGCCGGAGGACAGGAGCCTGTTATTCCGGAGGAGGAAGAGGAGGACGACCCTCCCGCCGTCGCGGAAGGGACGGAGCGAGTGGCGGCCGAAGGGCCCTTGGAGGAGGACGACAGCGACGACGGCACGGAGAAGGCCGAGGACGACGAGGACGACGAGGAACACACGGAAGTGGGCGAAGAGATCGACGTTGCGGACGTCGAAGACGTCGCGGACGAGGGGGACGCGGAGAAGGAGGACGGGGAGCGGAAAGGAGGCGAGGAAGGAGAGGTGGGGGCCGAAGAGGAAGAGGTCCACCCCGAGCAGGAAGCCAAGGCGGCGACGGTCCTTCAGAGCAACTTCAGGGGTCACAGAGAGAGGAAGAAGCTGGAGGAGGAGGGGAAGATCCCAGCCAGGAAGCAGAAAGGGAAGACTCCCCCGGGAGAGGGAGGGCAGTCCGCGACGGAGCGGCCGGCTGAGGCGGAGAAGACAGAAGAGGCGGAGAAGACGGAAGAGGCGGAGAAGACGGAAGAGGAGGGGACGCCAGGCGTGTCGGTAGGCGGAGGGGAGCCGGGGCCGGTGGAGGAGGAGGCCAAGGCGGCTGTGGTCCTACAGAGCAACTTCAGAGGCCACAAGGAGCGCAAGCGGCTCGAGGAGGAAGGAAAGATCCCCAAGAAGAAGAAGAAAGAGAAGAAAGAGGCCGCGTCTCAAGACCCCTCCGAGGGTGGAGGCGGTTCGGGAGGAGGAGGAGGAGAAAGGAGGGCCCGAGCCCCAAGAAGGCGCGCCTGCCGACGGCCAGGCCGAGGCGGACGAAGAGAAGGCGGCGACGGTGCTTCAGAGCAACTTCCGAGGCCACCGAGACAGGAAGAGGCTGAGGGCGGGGAGGGAAGGAGGGGACAAGACGACGAGGGTGGAGCCGGTGGCCGAGGAGCCGGAAGGCGAACGGGAGGAGGAAGAGACGCTGGAGGTCATGGACGTCCAGCTGGACCACAAAGGGGAGAGCGAGTCCCAGACGGACGGGGACACGTTCGAGGAGGAGCAGGCCGCCGTGAAGATCCAGAGCCAGTTCAGAGGCCACAAAGACAGGAAGAACCTGAAGGCCTCCAAGGCCTCTGCTCAGAGAGCGGCGGAGGAGGTGGAGGACTTCTCTAAAGAGGTGAACGAGTCGAAGACTACAGCTTGCAGCCACCTTGTGTTTGGTGAGAGGAGTTCTATTGACACGTGTTGTTTTTGTCGACTTCTCCCAGATTACGAAGGTTTCCCAGGACTACGTGAACCTCCAGGAGAAGCTAAACGAGATCATCCTGGCCCATCAGTCCAATCCCGACAGCAACGGCATGTTCGTGAAGGGAAACGCCGTCAACGGCTTGCCTGTCAAACAGCCATCAGGTAAAAAAAAAGAAAAACGACCCCGATTTGCGCTCAGAGCTGTGCCTCTTGTTCTGTAAAACAACACGCAAGGGAGAGCTTTTGTTATGTCCTTGCTCGCTCTGCCTGGTGACGACTTTATCTTTGGACAGCGTGTGAGACTTGATTATATCACGAAAGCCTGGAAATGTCAAGTGTCAACACAGGAAGGCGCTGCTTGAAACAATGTGTCATCAGAAAGTTCTCCCCGCAGCTTGGATCCCTTGTTCATTAGATTTCCTCCGGTGATATGTGTAATTGCTTTGGGATGGCGTGCGAGGGAAGCGTCAGAGTGAAAGTTGGGGCGTCTCGACGCTTCGTGCCAAATCGAGCTGGCAGATGAAATTATATTATCTCCGTGGGTTTACCAGGTGTCCAGGGAAAATGTAATCATGATGTCACCCATGGTTAGCCTGTCATAACGACTTTCCAGGCTGGAGACCACAGCATCCACACATTGATCATTTCTCCTGTGAGTCTGTTTTGGGGGGGAGAACCGTCCTGCTACAACATTGGTAGGAGGGTATAGTTACTCAAGAGCACGCACACACGCCGGGATCATATAGTCAGTAGTTCAGTTTTGTGGCCATACTTCCCAGAAGACAGGAAGCTGTTAAAGCAAGCGAGGGGGGGGGAGGGGGGACTCCATATTAATGTCCATGGTTTTGGAATGGGGTGTCCAATGAGCACATGTAAGATGACCAGGTGTCTACATGTGTTTGGCCATAGAGTGTACATACACACACACAACATACACAGACACACGACATACACACACACACGACATACACACACACAACATACACACACACAACATACACACACAGTTTCCGTGATGAAATCCCCAAACCTAGGCAGGCATGCCCTTTTAAAGTGCCACCCGTTGCCTGAAGACAGGTAGACTTCATGTCTGGTGTTATTTCCAGAGGCTGAAGAAGGAGCAGAAATGTTTCTCTGGGCCGTTTTCCCTTGATCCTTTCTCCTTCCATTAGACACACTCATCAGCTGTCCTCTGGGAATTTCTTGTGATCAAATAACCATAATAGTCATAATCATAATACGTTACATGGGTAATGAAATTGAAAAAGTGATGGGATATGTCACCGCCACATTGCACCTTGTGGAAAAGGTCATGAAAATGTAATCAGGTTTGATGAGGAAACGCTCTCCCAATTGCTGCACACATTAATGTTGGTCTTTCAAATTAGCTTACTTATTTCAGGAGAGGAAAATTACTGGTGACCTTTAAATTGACGTGTTCAATAATGTCAGACCCTCTCACCCCTCTGCCAGCCGGGCCCTGTCGGGACTTGTTGTTGTGCTATATTTCCTGTGGGACAGGGGTTGAGTAAGAATAACAGAATCAAAGGTCATTATTATGCAGATGGAATATTGATTGTGAAGAAAGGAATATGTGATGTTCCATGGACCAACCATGGAGGTGAATATTATGATATGATCACTTGTGACGAATACAATGGATAGGCTGCTAGTGTCACACTTCATCTTAAAATCTACTCGTCTACATTAATATGCAATCACACAGTAAAACCATAACAATTGAGCACACATGCATGGAAATTCACTTCTACACACACACACACACACACACAATACAATACAGAAAATTGAAAGTTGTAGGTCACCAAGGTGGCACAGTGTGACAGGCAAGCGGAGTTTGGATTGATCCCGGATCGGAAAATTCAAACGATGTCAAGGCCCGGGGTTCAATTCTGTAGGCCAGTTCAATGGAACACTCGGGCTGCAGAGGTCAGTCTGTGGACTGGACACACTCCCTCTCCTAACCACTAATCCATCCTTCTATTCGCTACATGCTCATCGTAAAACTCCCTAAAAACATGTGATGAAGCACATTTATCAAACTGTAGCAACCAAAGCTATGCTGTACATTGTCTGGAAAGAGAATAATACTCAACTGCCAAAAATAGTATGTAACACAATGTTGTTGTTGCAATACATGGTTCATGAAGATAGTTAGTCAACGCCAGGTTAGACTGTAACATGCTGCAGCAAACTCTGATGCACTTCCTGTTGTTATTTGCAAGCTGCCTGCCTTGTTTGTGGCAAGTCTAAATGCACCAATCGAGCAGCACTGAGTCCCCTGTTGTGCGGAACAGTGGGAGGTAAATAGGGGTTTCCCAGCAGGGGCTGAAGCACCTCTCCATGCCTCCTTTAGGAGAAGAAGAAGAAGGCCTTTTCTAAAGTGTTGAAGGAAAATAGTCACCCAACCACACTATTATCGTCCCAGCAATTCTCAAGTATATATTTTTCTGAACATGTACTGAGGGTATATGTGATTGCAAGTGTATGTGTCATACATTCACTGATGTTGCTCTTCACAGTTCAAACCAAGGACTTGATTGTTTCCTTTTCTTTCTTCTTTTTCTTCAGTAGATTTGAAGGTACAGCGAACTCCTCGCCGAACCCAGAAACCAAAGACCCTGAACACTCCAGAAGACGCCACGTATTACAATCTGATTCACGTGAGTCTCTGTCTAGCAGTTTAACAGTCCAAAATACTACAGCTGTCCGCATTCTAAATCAAAAATCTATAGTAGATACTGTATTGACATTCACAATATGAATGTCAATTAATGAATTCATTGTTTTAAACGACGGATTTAGACATAAGATAAGACAGCATTTTTTAGGATGTAAGTTCATTAAATATCAATAGTTTCAATTTTTGTGTCTGTTTTGCCAGGTTAACTATAAGTAAAATATATTAATAAGACTCTCTTATTACACATGCAAATATGAACTTGACTCATGGTGACATTAAACGGTCGGTTTGAAATATTTTCATGTGATATTTTCAGCACACACTAGTAAAGGTAGGTCCTGGAGATCCCCTCTCTGAGCAGGTTCGTCTGCCAAGACCGTCGGTCTCACTCAGTTGATCCAATCATTAATCAGGGAGGCAAATCGATTAATCGATTAATCAATTAATCGCAGTAGCCAGCTTTTATCTATTTAAATCGGCTGCTGTAACGTTGAATTTCCCCAGTGTGGGATAAATAAAGTCAATCGATCAATCAACCAACCAATCTACCAATCAACCAATCTACATCCATTAACGATCACGAAACAATAAAGTTCGCTGTACGAGACGGCCTGCAAACTGGATCGACAGGAATCTTCTTTGTCTTTTTTCCTTCAGAGGTCTGTCCAGGATGACAAACGTCGGCCGAGGAAACAAGGGTGAGTTGGCGGCCCCTATTTCACCTGGTTTTACCGCCTCTCTGGCAGGGGCTTTGTGAGGCTCGATCTGCTGTGTTCTGTGTGTGCTGGCACTGTGGCCCTGAGTAATGGACGTGGCGGAGAGCCAACATAAGGATAGTGTGTGGTTCTAAACTTAACGGCCCGTAGCGTTACACTATTAAGATGGAATTAATTAGTCTCATCTTTCCCCTCCTCCTTGCTGGGTTTGTTCAGTGAAATTGGACTTTGACATGGCAGAAAACGGTCAAAGTAAGATTTCATGTACAGAATTTAAGTTGTCAGTATTGCTTCTAATCTGGTGTGGACGACGAGGTAGTGTGCTTAATGTGTGTAGGTGTGGCAACGTGGGATGGGCTTGATACAGCAAGAGTGTGTGTTTTATTTGTCTGTGTGTGTTTGGACAGGCCACAAGGTGAACATCCCACCTACAGAGGTGATGACAGGTGTTCCCGAAGGCAGGCAGATAGACAGATAGGTTTCGTGGACAGGCAGGGGGCCAGGTGCTTTGTCATCGCAGTTTGGAGACACACCCACACACACACTGTGAGCTACTGACTAGATGAGACTCTAAACATCAAGGGTAATAACTCGTCAGCAGATAAATAAAGCCAGCGATGGACAGGAGCAGTTTACATGCATCATTAAGAACGAGAAGGTCAGGAGGAGAGATAGCATTTTCAGCTGGGCCTGACAGCCCGGAGAATGAGGGGGAGAGCGAGGGGGAGGGAGGGAGGAAGCAGGAGGGCAGACAGGCTGGCAAGAGGAGGACAGAGAGCGACACTGTGCCAGTAAGGAAAAGCAATGGTGGAAATCAGCACAGTAAAACACTGGGGGGAGGAATAGACAGAAAAGAGCCATGAGGAAGGAAGGATGACTACTTAAAAAGGCTGTAAAATAGAGTGGGAACCTGGGATGGATAAAGCCTCGGAGATCTGTTGTATTATTTCCTGTCGCGAAGGCGTTCACTAGCCGTGATTCAGGTCAACACTGCAGATCCCTCTTGTTTGGTTTGTGTAACACGGTGACATAATACTGGTGGATCGCTGTTTGGGAGTCGGTAGGCAGTGGGGCTTGCCTGCGCCATAGATTACTGTTTTTCTGTTATGTAACACAGCCAGTACGCCCATGGATAAAAAAAGGAGGGATATAAAAACCTATAGAGGGGAAATTTCCATCTGAGTTTGTCAGTGAAGGAGGGGGGAAGAGGGGAGGCTGTGATTCATCAGCTATAAGAGGGTCTATCTGCCACGCCTGTAGAACAAAGGTTGTAAGGTCACGCTTCTCACACACTCCCTCAGCTCATCTCAGGGCTGGCAGAGTGAGGTAATGGGAGTCTATATTCACGCTCAGCCTGCTATGAAACGTTATAAAATATTCGGCATGGACACTGCTTCAGCTCCCTGTTGGGAACTCCTCAGTGACCTCGTTTAACGGCGCACTAAGCACAGCTGAGGGACTACTTCATTGTTTTCCCCTAAGGGATTTGCCTCATGGGTTAGGTTTCACACAAGCCTATATGGCTGACCCTTTTCCTCCCCGCCCTCCCTGCTGTCGGTGGCGGCCTAGTCCTGGGAAGCTGCTGGACGTGGATGACCAGTACTACCAGGGCCTCTCCGGCAGCCCCAAGGAGAGACGCGCCTCCACCGCCTCCTCCAGGAAGACGTCCGTGGAGCGGAGGCCCTCGACGGACCGCCGGCGCTCCGCCGACAGGAGGCCGTCCAGGGACCCGAGGCAGCTGACGGAGCAGAGGCAGGTGGGCCGAGAGGAAGCAGTCTATGGAGAGGAGGCAGCCGAGAGACGGGACCCTTTCCGAACCCGAGTCTGCGGCCCCCAAACCAGCCAAAGACAAACGGTATATCTTCATTGCACTGGGTGATATAATCGCGTCTGTGTTTTTTTTGTGTTGGTGTGTGTGTGTATACACTTGCATACACTACAAAATAAATGGAAATGTATACAGATACTGTTTACCCATTTCGCAGCACCTTTTGGAAGAAAGAAAAACAAGGCCTAACCCTTAAAGCGTTCAGTTAAGACAGGAATGATAAATGTGGCCACCACCACAAGTAAAACACAGGATATCTCTCCTCCCTGCTGTATCTTCTTCATCTCTCATTCCTCTGCACGGCGTCCTCCTGCTTCTCTGATTGTCCTCTTTCTTTGTTTTTGTCTTCTCCTTCATTTCCTCCCCCTCTCTGTCTCGTGTTATCTCTCCCCCGGCCGCGCCGACAGCCACTCCGTCCCCAGAATGCTCTCCACCGAGAGCCAGACGGAGGACAACCCGTACGACTACCGACGGCTGCTGAGGAAGACCTCCCAGAGACGGAGGCTCATCAAGCATTACTGAACACAAGACCTTACCCGCCCTCACACACACACACACACACACACAGCCACACACACACACACACAGCCAACTGACACAAGTCCTGCAGACTTCCAGCAGCATCACCCACAGTTTGTCCAAATGTGCCATGATACTTTACAATGACACGATCTGGGATACAGTGATGACCACGGACGTCGACCCAGCTAAGTCAACCATGAGGCACCTTAAACCTGCTGAAGTGTCTGAATGGTCTTAGCTCCTTATGTCATTATAAGAAGTTTAAAAAATGTCTCAACAGATGGAATGTCATGTTGAAGGGGATACATCAATTCCAGGTACATGGTGTTGGGAACAGTATAAATTAATTTGTAAATACCCTGTGCATTCAGTGTGTATGTGCTGAATGTCTTCCTCTGTCGTTAAATCTTAACTTCAAGCCTAACATACTATAGGCTTGTAGTATGTTAATGAATTTGGTGACGAGCTGATTGTAAAAGGTCAACTAGAAGTGTGTTGTGGAGGTGAAAGTCAGGCACACGTTTTGGTGTGTACAGTATGCTGTACAGTACGCTGAATTTGAACAATCTTGTCTAGCGCAACAATTTACCAGATTGGCCCAGTAACTTGTAAATGTAAATACTCTAATAATATTAAGGGCTAGGCGACTGCCTATGTCGCCTATAGGAAGGACCGGCACTGAGGGTAGTTGTACAATGTAATAGCATACTAACTTACTTTACAAACCTAAGCAAGCCACTTGTGTACATTCATGTATTCAGCATGAAAGGTTGCTGTACAATGACTGTTTAATAAACGCTTCAGGTTTAGATAAGGTATCTGTATTGTCGTCTCCTATTACCAATTGCGCTTGCTTGCTTTAATGGGGTTGTTTTGACGTCTTAAACACACAATTTACGGGAATCAAGCTGTTTTATGTTTTATTTATCAGACCCATGTGATATATGTCTGAATTGTGACGAAGGGGGACGTATGAACTGAAGGCCTACTGCAGAATCCGGCAAAACCATCATTCACAGTAATTGTATTTCCCCTTCATGTTTATGTCTGTAAAAGACTGTGACTGTACTTTAGCCAAACCCCATCGGCCAGCGTTTGTACCACGTGGTCCATTTTACATTCGCTCACCATTTCTTTAAGAGTGAACTCATAACCTTCAAGTGTGACATTTAAAGGAGAAAAGCCCACAAGGGATGTTACTGAACCGCGTGGTCTCAATGCGCATAACGGCACAAACGAAAGATGTGTCTGTCATCCAACATGACCTCAAACACGCCTTTATTCCCCAAGAGCCCGGTTCTTGTCATCTCACTCAAATGTCCATCTTCCATTTAATAACTATAATATTTTATTTCATATATTTAATTGCTGTGTTGATAGGAGGTGTGACTGAGTACTTATGTGCCGTTCATGTGGGAATCAAAAGATTGTGGCTTAGCCTGTGTGTGTCAGCCTAACCACATTTCTCAGGAACGTTTGCCATGATTTCAGATTTAAAACATGTTGATAAATGTATGAGGTATCTTATGCCCTACATTTTATTACTGTTTGGTGGTGACAAGGGAGATATCTGATGCGGCGGTGAGCGAACGACAGAGACCACAAATAAATGGACCGCGGATTCTTCCGCCACGCTCTACAGAGTGCTCGGCTGGAAATCGCGCGGAGAGAGAGGGACCCACGCGCTCATACTAATGATGTCTCCACACCGCGTGTTTCCTCAACCGGAGGGGGGCAATTATAGGAGACTGCCAGAAAAGCAAGAGCTGAGTAGATGAATTAGTGTGACTACTACAAAAAAAAAGTTATCCAGATTGTTTCTTGAGTTGGGATTCACGCGATAGGAGGGGACAACAGTTGGGGGTTAAAGTCACGACTCTCGACGCAACCCACTTCGTCATGATGTGAATCACATTGGGATGTCTAGTGACGTAAAACTATGTTAACTTGAACGAAATCACAGTTTATTTTTATTTTGATATTATTGAAACCATAGGGTAGAGCAGACTTCTCGTCTTCATTGTTGGATTTAAAACAATAATAATATATGCATGTTCATTTAAGAGATATATTTTATGTCCAACAAACATATGTTCCTTCGGTAGAGGTTTAGTCTTCCTCATGCTCTCCCTCTGAATATCCCTGAATATTTCCGTTAGCCTCAGTCAGTAGTGAGTAGTGCGTAGTTGCGCTCTGCACTTCATCGCGTGGAGCTCTGGGTAACCGTTACCAAACTGTCTTGGATAACCGCAGCCTTACATTTCTCTTTGTACCTGTGGACACCTTCGAGCCGAGAACACTCACAGCAAAGTGCTCCGTTTTTTCCGCTTTTCCATAATTTCTCTTGAATGCACGGGTGGATGTTTTGCAGTCAAGGACTCGAGGGGACAGATTCAGCACCACATCTTTGAACAGCTCCTTTTTTCCCCGTCGGCGAGTTTACCTCCGTCTGGATGGGCACTATTTGTCTTCTTCTCTTGTATAGCTCGTAACTGCTGGCTACTGTTTGCAATGGCATCACACGGATTTTGGTCTCTTGGTGGGGAGAATGCGGGCGACAATGCAGGCAATCAAAGCCCCAGTACGAGTGAGTATATTGGGTTTTAAACCCTAAAAATAGAGAACTCAGGTATAGGCTATACTATTTAGGAGTGCATTTCTAAATGCATCGGCGTTTGCGAGGCTACTTTAAATTATGTTTTACAATATGTTCATCCAGACAACGATAGACGTGTTACATTTTCATGAAATAGCAAACAGCTGAAATATCAAAAGAAAATCGAGTGTAGCCTATAGCCTGATGATGATGTCTTGAGTCTATAGCCTAAATGCATGCATCTGTCTATGTGTATCGTGTTTCAGACTCTCGACAGGCTACCATATTAAAGTTAGACAACCTGAACGTGTAGTCTATTATTCATCCTTGTTTGACTTGATCCTTCCAGCCAGGGCTTGGTGCCAGGCGGCGGCCCAAAAATTATCCGGATCCGGAGGCATTGGATCGAAATTGTGTGGTAGGTTAGAGGGAAGGCTTTCATATAGGGTTATTTTTTGTCGCAAACTGGTAATATTTCAGCATTGTTTTCGTATGATATTCACCCATTTTAATTTTATGATCTGTAAATGATTAAAGCTCTACTCAATGTTGGAGAAGCCGAAAAACCCACTGAACCGCCCGCCAAAGAGCCCGAGACAACGGCTGAAACCTGCAGCTGCAATAAACCGTGTAATTGTTCCAAGGCGCCTGTCGGTTTTTCCGACCTTTACTCAACAGGTACAAACAAGTTTTAGTTCATTTTCAAATTCCAATGCAAAGTATGACACCACGACATATTTTCAATAGATAATTTCGCAGAAATATTAAAGGTCACCTTCATCCTATATTGTGTGAACAATTTCGTTTATGTAAAAAAAAGCTTATTTATCACACCTCATACACGCCATAGCCTAAGTCCCCATTTGTATCTATTTACAACAACTTATCCCAAATGCTGTAGCTTACATTTATTTTAGCCTATTTGTGTGGTCTGTTTATCCCCTCAAAAAGCGTCGCACAAGGAGGCTACATATTCTGACCGAATAAATTCGCCTTTTTTGCCAAGGTTAAACTCCGAGGCCTATTATCTGAAACTGTCTTTTGTGTTTATCCACAGACCTGCTACCCGCGTTGAATGGGGACACAAAGACAATGACATTCCTTCAAGAAGTTGTGGATATTTTGTTGGCATATATCGTGGAATCTTTTGACAGAGAAACGAAAGTCATTGATTTTCACTATCCCAATGAATTACTTCAGAGGAACAACTGGGAACTGTCGGATGAACCAGAAACACTGGATGATATCTTGATAAGCTGTCGTGCCACACTGAAATACGCCATCAAAACAGGTAGCCTATAACATTTACATGTAGGCCTATGCTAGGCCCAAATCTTTTTATATTTTTTATTGTAAGGGGAAACGTCCAATTTTAAATCATTATTATGCACCTGCTTCTATGACAACATATGTGTTGATATTACGAGGACTAAATGAACTATATTATTATGTCTTGGCATTTCTAAATGTATTTCATATTTCAAGGGACGAAAATAGCAAATTATTGTCATGTTATTTGAGATAAAGATGCGAAAAAAGATTTCAATAGCCGGTTAAAATAGCTTTGATTACGTTCTCGTTGCTTTCTTGTGGCAAGACTGTAATTTACGACAATGTGGTGTAAACCTGGTATGAAAAGCACCGAGATGATAATCAGTTAAATGGGCCAAGTCCTTCTTATTCCCTAGTGACCGTCTATTTGGAGGAGAAAAGGCATTCCTATTATGGGGCAAATTGAAAATGACAAAACACTAATTCATTCTCACTTCATTGCCTCCACCCAAAATCGATTTAAAAACGAATTTAACTAAAACGGTGTTCCCTGCCAAATATTCGCTATTTATAATGTTGTAAAATCCTTAAAATAATCTAATTTAACTGTAAAGAGTGGAAGATTTCTGTAAAAAAAATGTATTTTCATACTGCTAGGATGATGTCAATCTTAGCTCATATTTCTAACATGCAATGTCAGACATGAACATCAAGTTCATCAAGACATCCATAAACAATCAATATTAAAAGGTAAATGTACCTGACTAAAAAAAGGAAATCAACAACATTTACCATTTTGTATTTCACATTATTTCCCCCTTTGGGTCTTTCTGTCTCCAGCCCATCCCAGGTACTTCAATCAGCTCTCTACAGGATTAGACATGGTGGGGCTAGCTGCAGACTGGCTCACGTCCACCGCCAATACCAATATGTGAGTATCTTTCCCTACATCATAAATCACTGATCATATTCAACATCTACTTCCTGTCCACATGCATTCCCTCCTGTGTTTGCTTAAAATAATAGCTATGGATGCAAATGAAAAGGATGCTATAACTGAAAATCAGGACTCAATACTACATAAGTTTAACCCACACCTCCCTCTTTCCTATTTCCCCTGGGGATTCAAGGAGATATATTTGCTGTAGAAATTAAATTTCTCTTCATTCAAGCTTATCCACAGTTAATTTGGGGGTTAGCTGGGGGAGATAATGGACCCTAAATCAAGGATGAGTCATAGAAAGAGGACTGGGAATCTGCCAGCTGCATTACATTCAGTACATAACAACCATGCTTATTTATGTAATTATTGCTCTTTCAATAAATATGACAAAATCTTCTACTTGAAAGGAAAAATAAACTCACAGTATGCTGACGCAAATGCCTACATTTCTCTCTAATCAACAAATAATACATCTAGTAATTTGCAACGAAAATATAACAAAGTATTACATATTACATTGTGTGATATGTGAAATATAATAATTTGACCCTCATAAATGCCCCTTATAAATTGAGTAACTTCACAGTTACATTAGCCACCCTGCCTTAGAGAAGTTTCATAAGTCTTGTCCCTCATGTCTTAACCCTGGATCAACCTTTTCAATGACAAAGTACTGCAATGTTGTGAAACCACTAACCAAGCTGTTGCGAAACAGTTTGCTGTGACGTCCGACCATTTCTTTCCGACACATCCTTATTTGCGTAACCTTGAACACGTGATTCCTCTTGTGCAATCCAGGTTCACCTATGAGGTGGCTCCTGTCTTTGTACTGCTGGAATACGTCACCCTGAAGAAGATGAGGGAGATCATTGGCTGGCAGGATGGACGAGGGGATGGCATCTTCTCTCCTGGTGAGTGAACGTTGCCTTTCAGTTCCCCCCCCTACACCTTCGACGAAAATGGTCCAGTCCATTTACTGGTCCGTGTCAATTTGCATTTTGATGATATAATGGAACACTTTCCACAGCTAATTAGCATATCTTTTTTTGTGGCAACCTCCAGCAACCTCTCATATAGTCCCTCTGGAGTTCTGTTTGACATGTAATAATCACCAATCAGAGGAGAGGAGGACAATGAATGATAGGATTCATGAGATTCCAGGCGTTCGTATTGAAAGCAGTGACTGATAGCACGACTATGCATTGCAATAAAATTTATTTACTTAAAAAAAAATAGGTTTTAAGGCTTATATTATTAGATGGAGACTGTAAAAGAGTGATAATAAAGGCAGGGAGAGGATAGGGGGAAGACATGCAGGAAATGGCCTGGACCAGATTCAAACCCAGACTCCTGCAGAAAAGCCTTCACATGTGTTGAAAGACATTTAGCATTTCCCTGACTTCGACCACACTGTGAAAATGCTCAATGGCCTTGTTCATCAATAAGAACCCAAGCATTGCAATTTTCACATTTGCTATGTGTGATTGCTTTTCATAAGGGGGGTGCGGGGCGATATTTCTCCCGCAAGTGACCAATCTACGGATGCTTGCTCGAGTGATTGAGCCGTGTGGGTGTCTTCTGTCCTCTAGGTGGGGCTATTTCCAACATGTACGCCATGCTGCTGGCTCGCTTCAAGATGTTTCCTGAAGTGAAGGAGAAAGGAATGTCATCGGTCCCCAGACTGGTGGCCTTCACGTCCGAACATGTAGGCTCCTCACCCCATCCCTACTTTCCATCAACACTTCTTGTTTTTTTTAACAGCTAAGTCTTTTGTAGAATCAGGGCTGAGGTAGGAAATGTCACTTTCCTTCTCACACCGATGAGCTAATGTGTCGTTGACATTATGTGTGGCACATTGCAAGGATGCTAGGTGATATTTCACCCCCTGCAGCAGTTCTGAGGATTTAAAGGATTTGATTTGAAGTGCAGAAGCAAAGTCCAAATGTGTTTTGGTCCCGGATTTTTTGCAGAAATCTCCTTCTTCCTCAACCTCTTTTCTAAGCTATGAAATATATATATTTTGTGAAACAACAAGGGCTGTTAAATGCTATTTCTGATGTACCTGTAGGCTTATTAAAAGGTTATCCCTTCTTAATGTTCTTGTCTTTGGATTTCAGAGCCATTTCTCGATCAAAAAGGGTGCAGCGGCCTTAGGCATTGGAACGGAGAGCGTCATCTGCATCAAAGTGGATGAAAGGTACAGAACCCCCTGTGTTCTTAGACTGAAGCTTGCTCAAGGATCAAACTGTACATGCTGCTCTGGCATGATGGCAAAAGCATTGCGGCAATAAACCCTATTTTTTTTCTTTTTTCTCCCCCCTACCTACAGTGGTAAAATGATCCCAGCTGACCTTGAAAGGAGAATACTAGAAGCCAAACAGAAGGTAAAATCCTAGGACAGATCCATACCTCCGTCATGACACAGATGAGACATCAGCTTTCCTTACGCATGTACTGTATGTAACCGAATATAACCATGGAGGTCATTCTAGAGTTGTGGGTACGGAATTGCACGGTAGCAAGCAGCAGGAATGAATGAACCTGTATTGTCGATGACATTCAAAGTGTGGACCGCTGACCAGCTCATGATCTCGTTCCCGTCCTCCAGGACTTTGTGCCATTCTTTGTGAGTGCCACTGCTGGCACCACGGTGTACGGAGCCTTCGACCCTCTGATCCCCATCTCTGACATCTGCAAGAAGTACAATGTCTGGATGCATGTGGATGTGAGTAACAACACCACTTATTTTTGAAGAGCTTGTTTTTTGCTTTTTTTTCATGCTTGCCTGGACAGTTTGTAAGTGAAGTCTGACAGGAAAGGCAGGGAGAGAGAGAGAGAGAGAGAGAGAGAGAGAGAGAGAGAGAGAGGCCGCTTCAGGACGAGAATAGCTTAGCTGTTTCGTTAGCATAGTAGGAAACATCTCCTTCTGGAGACCCTGTTGAACTCCGCCTACCATTACCTCTGTAAATTGTAAATCGTTAGCTTCGCCACAGGTGTGTCAGTGCAGACAGGAAAATGGCATCGCTTTCTACCAGCCGGCTGGGTTTGATAAATGTTCCATATCTATCTGGGTCCCCCTCCGCAGTCTGTAGCTGACCTAGATAGGAGCCAACCATTTCCTCTCACATAGATTAAGGAAACTGGAGCAGAGGCTGTAAATCATCTTCTCCCCTGACTTCCCCATCATGGCCTTCCCAGACTGAAGGTCTCTATCTGTTAATGGAGGTGATTCAGGCGCGACACGAAACAGGGACACCTCTATTAAGACACAGAGAGGAATGCAACCGAGAGGACAGTGTGACAAAACATAAATACCCTGTCAGATGTTTTTCCTGTGTGGAAGGGAAGAGAGAGATACAGATACTTAAGGATGTAGGACGTTTTTTCATGGGTGATTTGTGCCATATTTCTGTATGATTCATCAATGAGAACCCACATGGACTTGAACACGTATAGCCTCCAAGTGATTCAGGTTGCTAATACTTTGAAGCAGTATTATGAACTACGTTGTCATGTCATGTTGCTGATGTCATTTGTTTAGAATATTGTACCGCACTTCACAAAGGTGTGTCTCAAAGGAGTTTTGTGATCTGACTGTGGTTTGATTTCCAGGGTGCTTGGGGAGGGAGCCTGCTCATGTCCAGGAGACACAGGTGGAAGCTGGATGGAGTGGACAGGTCAGTTCCACCTCTCAACAGCTCCTCAACGTGTCTTTAATCCAGCCTGCTGTGTCCAGTCTGCTTGCATGTGATCTGATGCATCTGCTACTGTCCAATCCCCAGGGCCAACTCGGTCACATGGAACCCTCACAAGATGATGTCAGTTCCTCTCCAGTGCTCTGCCTTGCTGATCAGGGAGGAGGTAAAAACATTGTTCTCATTTATTGTGAAAATCCCAAAAGGTGGTCATTATTTGGAGGGCTATACCATAAGAGAGTGTCATGCATTGAGGTCCAACATACTATATGATCGTTTTGTGCGAAATATACCGAAATATAATCCTGACCTTCTGATCGGATCTTGTATGCCTTGTGTCTCCCCAGGGTTTGATGCAGAACTGCAACCAGATGCATGCCTGCTACCTGTTCCAGCAGGACAAGCACTATGACCTGTCCTACGACACCGGGGACAAGGCCTTGCAGTGCGGTCGCCACGTGGACATCTTCAAGCTCTGGCTCATGTGGAGAGCTAAGGTGAGGGGCTCTCCTGTCAGTGGTTAATGCTCGGACAATTTGTAAAAGTGAACATCTTAAGATGTGCCACCTGGGTGTACAACTTGAAAGTCAGGCCTACGCTACATGGTTTTCCTATCAAATAAAGATGCCTAAACTTGTTGTTTGAACTAGAGTACTCCCAGACTGGCATGTTTATGGTAGGATGAAGTCGTATGTGTACCCTTCCTATTTTCAACAAAAAAGGCTCTTGAGAAATAGTGTGCTTGCACGTTCCAGGCAGAGAGCACTCAGTCCTAACACTACCTGACAATGAGGCCTGTCTGTGAGGCCTTTTCCAGGCAGGAGGTGGCTGGTCCTTCCCCTGCAGCCTGACAGCTGAGGGCCAGGGGGTAATAGCTAATCAAAGTGTTACAATGGGGAATTGACAGCCCCCTACATCACAAAGACACAGGTGCAGCCTTGCTTTTGGGGAGGCGGAGGGGAGGGGAACAGATTTTGTACAAAAGGGTTGCAGGGGTGTACAAAAAATGTAAAGGTTTAGTTATATGTAAAATAACTTAGAAGGTATTTATTTTCTCTGGATTTCAAATGAACCACAGTGTACTTACTATGTAAATACTGTTTCATATTGGATATCTGTATGTATTTTTTAGCTTAATTTCAAATCTAAAAATGTGGGATATGGCTATCCCATTAGTTATATTGGTTTTATTTTATGGTAACTTAGACCTTCTCAACTCAATTTCTTAACACACTATGCATATGATGCAATGCATTATTAAAAAGTGATTCTATGAACTATACGATGCATCACAGAAGTATCTTCAGCCAAATGCAGAGGCCAAAACAGGACGGAAGCGGCACCATACATACATACAGTCTATGTATTTTTTTTCCAAATGTGGCGATTGACCACTCTCTCTCTCATGATACAGACAAGTCATCATGCAGTCAAACCAGTCACAGTAAATCACATTGCCTTCACCTTGTGAGCACCTTGGTGCTAACAGTGTTTTCTCTTGGATTGGCAGGGCACCATTGGGTTCGAGTCCCAGATCGACATGTGTCTGGAGCTGTCCGAATACCTGTATAACAAGATCAAAGACAGGGAAGGATACGAGATGGTCTTTGACGGAAAGGTACGTTCACCTCTTTTTGACTCTTTGTATCTCCACATGGAAGATACAAAAATGACCTGCAAAGGACATCAAATACTCAATATAGTATATCACTTAGATATGTCCATATTATCGGGAAATGCTGTGTCGGTCAACGTGATTGACAGGAAGTAAGCCAGTTCTTTGTGTTGGATGAATGCTTCATCCATTGCATGGCTTGCCAGGATAATATGCCTGCTATCATGTTTAATGGATAGCATATAATAGACTGTGTAATTGCTCATATACATATGAATAGTCCTGTTTCTGAAATGTCCCCCACTGAGAACCCCCCCCCACACACACACACACACACAATGGCAAACATTTATCTTTGGCTTAGATATGATGTTATGAAGCCAAGCACCTCTGTGAATGTAGAACTTGGACTTAGGGTTAGAGTTAAGGTCAGAGTTACTTAGAATGACTATTAAGTGTGTTTTATGGTTATGTGTTTATGAAAACGTATTTGTGTAGTGATCCTCAGGGCATTGACTTCGATGCTTAGTTAGCCAGGTCTTTAAGAGCGTCACACTTGGTAGGGTCATCCATGACTCAACACAGGCTGTGCAAATCAGTGGCCTATAAATGGCTAGTCAGCCGTACATACTGAAGGTTTTTCCCTATCGCAAATTCCAGCGTTTTCTCCCAGAATAGAGAGTTAAGAGGCATTCTGGCATACTAGCCAGACCACCTGAAACAGCAAATGGAGTTCTGTGGTCAGGGTGTGAATTTTTCTTTTCAGCAAACAGACAATGGCTTGATACACTGGCAGGATTATCTTCAGAGCCTTCCCTTCTGTGTTTTTTCGGATCAATTTATTTCGTTTTCTTTCCTGCTGTGTTTGTGTGTGTGGCATCTACGTGAGGGTCACGGTTGTAAACGTGTGTGTGTGTGTGTGTGTCTGGTTAGTAGTGTTTTGATGTTCATGTTTATCCAACACTCCAAATGATGGATGAATCATTTGTCGTGTGTCTACTCTGTGCTTCCTCAGCCCCAGCACACCAACGTGTGTTTCTGGTACCTTCCTCCTGGGATGCGCTGTATGGAGGACAAGGAGGAGAAAAAGAAACGATTGCACAAGGTACGGAAAAATACAGGGCAGGCCCGTCTGGTCTGAAGTGAAGACCTGTCAGGTGAAGAACAGACAGTCTGGCGTCTGTTCTTCACACACTCGTGTTGTCTGGCCTCGCAGCTCGCTCACCACATGCTCGCCTCGGGAACAAAATGGCTGACCTTTGTTGTCGTTTTGAAGGAAAGTTCCATAAAACCCAGATTGAAAATGCTTAGCACATCAAATCATATAATATTGTATAGACCTTTTTACTAGCAATGTCATAGAGGGCTTCACAAATGCCAATATAACTGCATCTCAACCAACCTTAACCTCAAGGATTTGGGCACATAGTATCTTGCTTGTTTGGTGAGTGTTTTGCTGAGATATTTTTTCAAATGACAATGGCCTGGGATGGGCGTGACTGAGGTTGTGACTTCAGTCATTGGATTTCAGCTGTAACCGTGGCAGCCATTCAGAGGCAGCAATGCTCAGAGCAGCAAAGGCACACTAATCGACAATTAGGAAAAACTGATGGTGTGCGTGCCAGACATACAAAGAGCCTCTCTCTCTCTCTCTCTCTCTTTCTCTTTCTCTCCCTCCGTGTCTCTTTTTCCCGCTCTCTTTTCCTTCCTCTTTCTCTCTCAGTGGATTTCTCTCTTTTTCTTTGCCTTATTGTTTCTCATTCTCCCACGCCCATCTTTCAAATAAATGTACTTTCTTACCTATTTTCAATGTTCATCTAAACATAGCGCACTTGTCATAGACCAATTATCCAGAATGCCTGAGTAATGGGTATTCCATGGACATCAACATAATTAATTACTGCCCTTTGACACCTATTTAGAACAATTAAGACCACAGAGAGAAAAGGTGTCACTGCAGGGAAACCTTATATTTATACCTGATATCTTAAATTCGAAATATTCTAAACAGTGAATGAAAATAAAGTGTAATTATTGTCAGGGCACTTATATAAGCGGGGCGATTTAATCTAACATTGATTACCGGTAGTTATTGTTATTCTATATAATTGCAGCAGTACCAACTGAAGCAGGACACCTGCAACAGATTTGGGGTGGAAGGACTGTAATTATACTGTGATGAGAGCTGTAGGCAGCCAAGCACTGCTGGCCCTGTAAACACAGACTGGGTATCTCAACAGCAGTGGGCTTTGAACAGTGAAAGGACTGAAGAAAACCTTACATGTTTTGATACTTCTCTGTATGCATAGCCACTCCTTGCAGTATTATTATTTTTTACTTTTAAACTTAAGTTTCTTTGCATGCTTGAACTTAGTACCTCAAATCTGCTATGAGTATATTCTACATTATTCCAGACCTTTAGGTTATTCAAGTAATTTATATCCTTGAGCTTTGAAGCTAAACCGTTTTACTTCACTAGCTAGCTGTCACAAAGTATTACTTCTTATCTTTATATTTTTGAGTCAACATTTCACTCTGAGGAATAAGACATGCTGGTAAAAACTTTACTTTTATATTATAAATACATGCCTTTCTTATTTTTTATTAAAAGCTAACTTTCAACTGCATTACTATTTAATTCCTCAACTAAATTATTTTACATTCTAGTTTTGAGAAACACATAACGCAGATAACACTTAGAGACTTAAAGGGTAGCTGTAAGTCATGTCAAGGCCCATGTTGTGGCTGAATTCGTGTTCCTGGTAGAACAGCCACTGAGTGGCCTTGCCAACCACCATGACAGTAGAGTGTCACTTCCTCTATCGGCTGCAAACTTGTAATTGAATCTGCTTCTAAGCGTCAGGGATGAGACTTCACTCCACCAAAGGGGCCAAGTAGGGAGCAAAATAAATTACTTTCCTTGCAAGATAACCTTTAAACTTTACAATGTCGGCCAGTGCCTGCTGAACCTTCCCTGGCTCTTGATTTAGTCGTCACCCTAGCTGTCACAAGCTGTCTTTTGGGGGCGGGGGGGGGGTTAGACGGGGGAGTGTAATTGGTGCATCTGTGGATATCGTGGCTGAGGAAGGTGTTACAAGATGGAAATAAAGAGGGAGTTTGATGAAGCGAAGGATATGCAGGAGGACCAATCGTGACACAAAAACAGATGTGGAAACATCAATGATTGAATCCACTTGGACAAATATTCCTTGATTTTCCACAAAAGTGGTTCCTAAATAATTTCAGCAAAGAGATTGCTCTGATTAATTTATCCACAGATTGGTTAATTCATTCATCATATATGAATTTTACGTGGAGCTTCAATTAAACAGGTGGTTTGTTTGGAGGATGAATGGTAACGTGTGTTGTGTTTTCCAGGTGGCTCCGGTCATTAAGGCCAGGATGATGGAGTACGGGACCACCATGGTCAGCTACCAACCACAGGGGGACAAGGTCAACTTTTTCCGCATGGTCATCTCCAACCCTGCAGCCACCTTCCAGGACATCGACTTTCTAATTGAGGAAATCGAAAGGCTTGGGCAGGACCTATAAGACAAATTGTCCCCTCATTTTCCTCTAGGCGGATGAAATGTTTGTCGTGAATGTACTGGTAACTATTTTTCTTTCCTTCAAAGTCCCAAGGTATATATGAAAAAAAAGTATATTTGAGAAAAAGATCTATAGAAATATCCATATTTATGTATTGTAGCTTTGTTGTGGGCCAACTAGGTCTAGAGCTCTGTAAAAGTGCTTCTGTCTGCCTTTCTTAGTATAAAGTAGAGCAATCAATGTAATATTTGTATGTATTTTTGTGATATAAGATGCTAGTGCAATAGATTGAGGAGGAGGAGGTTATTTTCTAATCATTCTCATTTGCCAGATATTGTAAGTGCCAAATGTGGTTGTGTGCTATTGTACTCTACAATGTAGTCGTTTATGTTAAAAAAAAAGCACTTCAGCTTACCTCAACTCAGTCAACTGCCTTTACATGAGCATATTTCAACCAGTAGTCTCAATAGTCTTGGTCTTTTGGCTCTAAAAGAGTGATTTGCTGATACTGTATCAGACATCTACAAATCCAAATAGATTTTTTTCAGTGTCTGACGTTTCCAAATATGTATAAGTGGAGAACATGAAATGTTGAATAAGGAAAAAAGTGGGATTGTAAGGATAATCATATGGAATTAGGTCCTTTATAGGAAAAGGTATTTTCACTCGGTCACTTAAAAAGCTCCTGGAGTTCCATATGCTCACCACACCAGGCATATTCATGTTCAATATGAATGCACTTTGTGTTGTATGACCAGCTTTTAAAGCTCCAGATATTATTTAACTGCACTTCGAGATCTCTAATTGTGGATAGAGAATGTGAGCCATTTATTTCATGTCAACAGTCAATACGAAGATATGGAGGTTGACAGGCTCATCATATATTTAAAGACAGAAAAGCTAGCCTTTGTGGTTGGAGAGCTACCTGCCTGTTGGTTTTTGCTCCCACCATACTTATTGGACCTGGTTCAACACTAATTACCCAATCCACCAACTAATTATTAGAATCAGGTGTCCTAGATTAGTGTTGGAGGGAAAGCTCTCCAGGAGCATGGTTGGAGACCCCTGCTTTAAGGGTTGTGTGTTATTGTCATGCTCAAGGGCCGGAGCCTGCAGGATAAACTACTGTTGGTTCGAAGTAGAAAGTCAAGCTGTCTGAGCCGTCGATTTATAACAAACAACTTACAGATGGAGGTAAATTACATGCCTTTTGTAGTGGCTAGACACATCACCAGATCACTTGCACTAAACAGCAGGGGAAAGAAGATCATCTCTTCTTACTATAGTAATGGCATGTAATGTATTCATTCTCAAGCAATATTTCGATATGGGTCCAATCTAATGGCTAACAAACAATAAGTAAAGTCTGTTCTTAAGAAAACTTGGGCATTTTGTCTATAAAATAGCCCAAAGTTTTAAAGTAGTCTGCAAATTGTAGAATCAATAGCAATTGAAAGTAATCAGTTATAAACACGGTTGAAATTGAAGGCCAAAGGCATTTATTTGTCTGTCAAAGTAATGCAAACCCTGTTTTGCCAAGCAGAGGTTTTGTAGCATTGCCATTAGAACACATGTTAGAAAAGCACAATTTGCTCAACATGGTTTATCAGTGTACAATCACTTTAATCATAGACTGTAAATAGAATTTTCAAATGTCATACGTACATATCTGTGTATACATATGTGTATATAAGGCATTTAACCAGAGACTATTATGTGAGGTAAAGTTATTAATATTTTCTCTATCCAACAAGGAATACCTGTATTTTCATCCTGTTGGTCAACAATGCTTATTTGTGTGTGTGCGTGTGTGTGTCTGATACTTGACTTTATTAGTGTAGCCCATACTTGCTACTTCAAAGAAAAATTTGATCAGGGACTGGCTTTAACACTTGGTTAATGAAACTGAATTCACCTTGAAAACTATTTCAGATTCTGACGACTGTGGTATGGATTTCAAATGAATATGCAAAGCCCTTTTCCACACTGAAGCCCTGTGTTCATTAGTCCACACGTGATACTTGACAGTATGATTTAATGTGTACTTTTGTGTGTTTTGTAAATGTGTTGCCTTAGTATCGATCGCCAGTATTGTCTAGTTCTCCTCAAAAGCGAGGTTGTGCACTTTAGAGTATACGCATAAGATGATCTAATAACGTGCAATGTCAAATGGTTGTTCATAAGTGGTGACAAAAAGACACAAAACATAATTAGTTTGAGTGCGTTGCAACTTCTGAGGGTCTGTTTGAAAAAGAAAGTCAAAGTTTGATTTTAAAATTCTTGCTTTTGCTGTTTTGTCGATTTTGTAGTTTGTAGATATGATGTAGCTTCTCTATGACCTGTTATTATGACTTCATCGTATATTTACAGAGTCCATCCTAGAGTCTTTCTAAAGTACATTATACAACCCTCCCCTGTTGTAATTGACTAACACACTGTGACACAAACAACAGATGAATCTTGTGGTAGTCATGGAAAGTCAGCCATTTTGTTTCTCTTGCTGCTGCTGCTACTATACTAAAACTTGCTTCCTTTGCACGTGCATGCAACGCCTTGCTTCTCCAGCTTGTGAAATACAATCTACAATATATACTGTACATTTATGTAGCTCTTGTTAGTAGCTTTAGCACCCACAATCAATAGCTTAGCTCGTAGTTTAGTGTACTGTCGCTAGCCTTTACAACTGTTCTGTATATTGTCCATGTCCCGTAAAGTTACTGCTTCTCGCTCTGCAAGCATGCTAATCTTGCCTAGCATAATCCTCTATTGGGCTTCTCTAACTTTCTATCTCTTTCTCTCTATTGTATCTATCTCTTTCTGCTTGTGTCTGTGGCCGCTCTGACTGTAGGTAACTATATCTAACCTCTGTATGTAGATCCCAAGCATGCCTTTCTAAACGCTTCTGTATCTATCCTGCTCTATATAAACTTTCTCTCTTTGGCTTTCTCTCTTTGGTAGCAAGTCGATATTGATGACTCTGAGCTTTTCCGTTTTCTTGGCTACCCACTGTTGTTCTGTGTGTCGGTTTGAGAGATTATGTTGACTTGTGTCATGGTGTTATGTTAGTGTTTTCATTTAATCATGCTAGTGGATTATGTAAATCTGATTTTGCAAGACTACACTTTGATCCAATATAGTATGAAAACTACGTCCAGTTCAATACTCCTGCTAATCCAGTTTCTCACATGAAATCTTAAGTACGCTTTCTCTGTAACAAAGCATGAGCACCATAAGAAACAACATATATTTTTCTTCTTCTGTCTAACCAGTTATTTGTTCACATGGAATATGGAACAATGAATTAACATGTTTATGAAAGATTCTAGTCTCTTGTCAAACATCCAATTGTCTTGTGTGTTGCTATCTTGAGGAAATTCAAATAAATATTATTGCCAAAAGTCATTCTCAGTTTTGTATCACTACTTGTTAAAAAGCAATCGTTAAACACTCATGGAAACACCAAGCACTTAAATCCTTTCCCAAAGTTTAGACCTGGAGGACTTTTAAACACGCAGTGTTACATAAGCAGAGTCAAATTGTTACATAAACCCACTGGGTCGGCTATGGCACTTGTCTAGCAGAGGTCCTCGAAGAGCTACCTCTGCATAACCCCACAAATACCCCTCACATATGGATATAGCTAACAATCCACACACTCACAGTGCCTTTTTCACTCCTAAAGTGAGTTCAAGAGGACTGTTTCTAGGCTGAATGTGGATTTATTCTGCTGTAGCCTATATAATGTTTCACATCTCAGCCATGCAGGGAAACGGGAGATGTTCATCTGCTCAGACACATGCAGCTCAGATCTGTTCCCTAGGTGGCACTGCTGCATCACAAACGATTACGATCTGAACGAAACCACATCAGCTCCATTTAAACCTGATTGATGCAACTCGTACTGAAACATTGGTATTTAGCAATGCAGCATGATTTTTTATCTATTCTATGATGAAGGTGTGAGTTATATGATGCTATTTCGGACTGAATAAAATCATGTGAAGCTGTTAAACGTCATTTCAAAGAATGTGTACTGAAAGCACAACTTTCCCTCCCAAACTCGGAAGGTTTACCAGATGGTTCACCTCCTCTACCCCTCTTAAAGGAGAAGAGAGGGAGTCTCACAGAGAGAATGTTGCCGTCTGTTTCTGAAGTGTGTTGGCCCACAGATGGGTCATAACTCTGTTTGTTTACTTAATGATGGAAGTCTTGGTATGATGTCGGCTTCTCGGAAGGTAACTGATGCTTTATGGTAAACATTTGGAGACCTTATTATCAGTTGGCGCTGACAACACATTGATGGATAAAATAATGTGTTTGTAGAGGAACTTGGACTCAACCCATGATTCTCCACAACTATGCGGGGATATTTTCACACTCGGAGCAAAGTACACTCTAAACCATATGGCTGTTGTTTTTATAGATATGAGTTCTACTCTGGGTCTCAGTAGAGCATCTCTACTTCACACCAGTGGATTTTCCTCTTCTAAAGAGCGAATCTCTGTGTGACAGTTGTTATGACATAGTTGCCTTGGTCCATTTCATTAGTGTTTATTCCTGACACGCTATCTGGTAACTTATCGTTTCCTCCTCCAGAGTGCTGTTCTTCATGTGTGAGTGGAGGAGCAGGCTCTTAAGTATCTGCAGAGGATTTTGGCCTTTGGCCTGGTTTCCTGTCTAAAACATGCCCCTCGCATGTGGCCTACATCACAAGTTGTCAAATCCAAAGAAACCTTCGTCTGAACGCAAAAAAAGCAAAAGATTTGCATCGGATATATCGTAGACTAACATCTCTACAAATACAGTGCTCCAGTGTGCTGTTATCTAACATCAGTGGGTGTGTATGTGTTGCGAGCGTGTATGTGAACCCTGAGACTGTGTGTCTGCACTGTGTGTTTTAGGAGTGTGTTTGTGCATGTGTGTGTGTGCCTTGCTGTATAGGTCTAGTAAAGTAAGCCAGATGTGTGTTTCGGGATAGGTAAACGTGTGCAGCAGTTACATCTGTCCTTATGTCAACCTAGCCAGTCTCCTTCATCTCCTAACCTCTGGTCACTGGTTCTCTCCACAACTCTGCTCACTTGACCTCCGCCCAGTGAAAGGGAAGGTAATGGGGTCACTGGTGAAGGGCAAACACAGTTGAGGGCCAGTTTCACCTTCTTTGTAAGGATTCCTCCTCAAGAGGAAGCCTATTGTGTTTTTTTGGTCTTCTTCTTCTTCTAGTAACATATTTGGCCCAAGAACTCAAGATCTCCTTGGTAAAAATGTCAGCCTTCTTGACACAGGCCATTCATGTGATACTCTTTTCTCACGGTGTGAAGTAAGGTATAACTTGTCCCAGCTGTATACAATTCATGGATGAGATGCAGGCATACTGAAATGATGGTTTTCTCAAGTTATACTGAGTTAAATGCCATCAGAAAACATAATTTTCAAACCTGATTTTTGGAGGTTTGTACAGGGTCATGAAACATGCAGTAGCCTATATTTGCTGCCCTGTTCTTCTCGTACGGGTACCCTTGCTGTCAAAGCTAGTAAATGTTGCTTCTTTGACCTCTCAATCCAAAGGCACTTGCTTACGAGTGTTGTGTTGCAGTTCGCTCTCCATGCAGTCATCTCGGCTCACCCTTGTGCAGTGTCGACAGAGTCATTTGTATGGATGCGTTCACAGATAGATAATCCCGTTAGCGACTGGCGGAGAAAGCAATTAACCTCGAGAGTCCACGAGGGAGCTGCCACGAGCGAGCGAGCGCCTCCGCACCGTTTAAATATACGCCGTGGGGAATCGCTCGTTCAAATGAAGACAAACAGGTCTTCTGCAGTCAGCACTTTGAACACTTCTTTAAGAAGACAAACACACTCTCTCTGAGATGTATTTGTAGAAGCACAGATCCTCAATCCTTCACTTACAGGTCCTTACGCCTTAGTTTAGTCATCAGTTCCAATGTGAAAACCTTTTAAAGGTCACAGGAAAAGCAAGCAAATGTAGCATTCTTGGTAATCAGAGAATTGGCCACATTTTGGGTTGAATTATGCATAACCCTGGCCAGTGCCAGAAATTCTCAGCTATTGCATGTCAAACATGATTAGTACAAATAAAACACATCTTTGGGTTCAAAGTGCTGATAGTACAAATTATGACTGTTTCTTTTTGGCAAGAATCAAGTCCATAAAGTTTCCAGAGATAGGCCTTGAATATATCATCTGCTTGATGCAAAGTTTCCACGCTAAAGGCAGAAGAAGTCAAAGAGCAGGGGCTGTTCTGGGGAGGGCCTGCCTACAATGCAGTGAAAACTACATGACAACAATAATGTTTAATGTAACTGGCCCCTCTAACAGTACAACTGGCCCCAGCTTGGCCCCCCAGTTGAAATGGTTTAGAACCTCCACTGTCAAAGAGAAGAGAGGCAGGCATGGTTTTGCTGTTGGCGTATTTGTCTGGGTTTGCTAACAGGCACAGCCAGGCTCACCCTGTGTTTGTGGTTGCTGACCTGCTTGGCCATTCTGGCACGCATCACTAACCTCTCTAATGAGAGCCCAGACCGACTGAGAGAGCTGCAGAGATGGAGAGGGAAATGAGTATACGAATGGTGAGGTGTATGAGGTGTGGAGAGTGATCGAGGTGTGCAGAGGACGGTGGGTGAAAAGCAAGCAGTGACCATGGCACTGAAAACCTCCCATTAAACATGTATGGGTTAGGGTTTGAGGTCAACAATAAACTGATTCAGACTGACACACATAACCTACCCTTGTAAGACAAACATTACACTCATGCTACTTGCTCTTTTCAAACACACACACACACACACACCGACCCTCCCTCTCCAATCACAGTGTAATAGCTTGTTAATTGGTGAGCCATTAGTTCTCGTTAGCAGATGAGTGGGTGCAGTAATTATCAGAGCTGCAGAACATGAATTTAAAAGTTCACGAACAGGGAGGCTCCGAGGAATGTGTCCCGACCAACCAACTGAGAAGAGGCAGTGCAGCAGAGGAGCCTGCTCGGAGAAGGAACTTGGCACGGCTTTTCACTCCCCTTCATTCTAGTGATCTTTTTATGGATGTAGACAATGATCCCTCTTAATGGATGGCAATAATAATATCTAACTAACACCGTATTGTCACATGTTTGAACAGGGATTAGCCAACTGCCCATTTACAACCAAGACAACAAGGTAACAGGATGTCATAATACAGTGACGGACCATAATGAGGTTGTTTGAAAATGGTGGCTTGAGACGTTTTGAGATTGAAGTAAAGCACCCTTCATGGATTAGCATTAAAAGAGGGGGAGAACTTGTTTTCACATACGCTTTTGATTAGAAGAAGCCTTTCTGTAGCTTTGTCCTTTTTAAAGTAAACATTTTAGTAAAAAAAGGGGCCTGGGTTGGGAGTGGGTTTTCTAAGATTACAAATCACTGTAATCTATTACCGACTAGTTCAAGTGTGTTTGTAGATGTTACCTCTAATCATTTGGTTTAATGTGAGGCTTCCATACTGCTACTACAGTATAGTAATTTAACCAGTCAACACCTAGGGGATTTAAATAAAAGGAAATTGCTTTTCACAACTCCACATAGGCCTCTTTTGAAGTGTTCAGAGAAGCCGTTCATCGTGTTATTTGACATGGACAAGGTGGCTGTCTGGCTCTTTATGTGTTTGAGGGTTTAAGAAGAGAAGTACAAAGATTCAAAAGTCAAAACAAGCACAAAGATTTAAGTCACTGAAATATAAATACACGTCCTTGCCTCAAGAATTGTGGTGGGAGCAGAATAGTAGCTGATTGTACATGCACAGACTCCCTCCACCCCTCTCACTGTCTTTCCCTATCTCACTCTTTCTATCCCAGCTCTCTCTCTCACATACTCACACTCATACTGACTCATACACTGACTGCCTTTGATATTTTTCCTCATGTGCTGTGGGTCTCTTGATCTACAACTCTGAGACATCTGGAACAGTCATCTATTCAAACACCTGTTTTCAATTCTGGCCTCAGACAGACACTTTTTATTTCTCACAATCAGTGTTTTCTCTCTGAATCAGACTCTCGGCAATGTTTAGACAAAGGGTTTGTCTAGCTCAGTGTAACATTAATGAACATGGTTAACCCTTAGCTGTCAGGAAGATACATTTGAAGACATTTGGTAGTATTTAATCTGCTTGTTTTTGGCGTCCATCACTTGATTTTAGATTTATGGTGTATGACGTTTTTAAGATGAAGCCTGTGGACAATAACGGGCATTTGGATGCATTTGTTGCTATGATGACGTAATGACAGTTGTCTGTTACAAAGCCAGCAACATGTCCATCCACAACTGAAATTTGGTCAAAAGTCAGACCGACTTGGCTTGAAAGAAATAACCAAGCCAAAGGCCATTCAAAAATGAATGCATTCAGAAAAAGAGAAATGGAGTTTGCAACTGATAAAATAGATGTGCATTTTATTTGGCGTAGAAAAAAATGAATACACTCGTTAAAATAAATCAGACTTGCATGATGAAAATACTTCACAAGGATTTCAGTGACTGTTATGCTGCCAACTCTGTAACCATTCATTTTTCCTAATTGTTTGAACTCACACAGAAGCAATTAGGAACTCTATGCATGGCCACTTTCACAGGGTAACTGCACTGAAGAGAAGAATAACAAACCATTATGTGCATAAACAAAAGATAAAAATATCACAAAATATATCCAGACAGTGCCATGTCTTTTGTGGCTACATACTGTATACTATATGAATAAATATTGAACAAAATGCATTGACTGGAATACATACAAAGATATATTTTCACTTTTTTTGAGAAATCCATTTTCTTTTTGTGTAATATTTTGATACAGAAATACAGTTACTGTATTATTGTTGTTAACAGAAAATTCAATAAGTTATCAGCAAAATAAATTCAAATACCTGCTTTTTGAACTTTTAATACATAAACACACTATAATATACACAAACATACAGGGGAACCAGTACATATCCATGTGCAGGACTCGAGGGAATTAGATATAACATAAATTGATTCCATCCCATCCACACACCCACACACATACGTACACACACACACCCACACATACTCTCAAGAACAATTGGTCACTGCTCAACCAGCCGAAGTACTTGGAGCAATAGCAGTACTTGGTTTTCACGTATTTAAAGCGATTATGTGTGATAATTGAATATTACATATAACCGTGTTCTCATGAAAAAAACGTAATATTTGTTGTATAAAAAAAGAAACCTTTCCAAATAGTTTACTACAGAAATACCTGCACAGTTTGATTAACAGTAATTTCAAGTTGTGCAAATTAAACAAAACGAACACCGTGACAACAGCACCAAAGAGTTCCTCGTCTTGGGATCACAAGGCAACCCAGAGGATGGATATATTGGTGCCTCCCTCGTGGGTGATCTGGTTGACGCGCCCGCGAACACAGTCCAGGGTCACGTAGATGGACGTGCCGTTCTGGACCTCGAAAGAAGCCCTCAGGCCAACGCTTCCCCACTCGCTGCCTTCGGGCATGTGTCCAGACACCTGCTGAGCCACAGGCCTCGCCTGCTGACCCTCCCCGCCCTGCCGGTGCAGGGTCAGCTTCACCACGTTGCAGGAGTGGATCAGTTTCAAGTTGAGGGCGACGTTCGCCGTTCCGGCCTCCCGGAACACAAAGTTCTTGCGGCCGTGCGGTTCTCCCGAGCGGTCCAGACCGATCTGCTCCGAGTCCGAGCTCACCTGCTGGAAGAAGAGGGGTTTGTTCCGTACCGCCCCGGAGGGCAGGCCGCTCCTGGAGACGGTGGCGGTCAGAGCGGAGGATACGGCCGACGGGACCCAGATCACGCTGAGCATGCTGATCCCTGTGCTGTCTCCGAAGTAGCGGATGTTACACTGGGACGGGGACGTGATCTCAAAGCTGAGCGTGTCTCCACCGTCGACCCTCGCTGCCCCGGACAGGGTGATGGACGTGTCCCTGTAGTTGACGCCACTCTTGAAGGTGCGCATCACCTCCTGGTTGGTCCCGTTGCGGTTGGCGTAGGCGATCAGGGAGAAGCCCTCGCGGACGCACGTGTGGCCCATGGAGTACAGTGCCTGCTGCAGGACAAACTTCACCACCCCGCTTTCTGTGAAGCGGACTCCTCGGCCGTCGTGGGACAGCCCCACCATGTACGGATCAGATACGGAGGAGATGCGGAACGCCGGACGGTAGTTGGTCTGGTAGTGGGCCGACATTGACATCTGCGCGGTCATGGCCACAGCCCCTGTGTCGTGGGACAGCCAGAGCAAGCTGAAGGAGATCCCATTGAGATCGTACGCGTGCACGTCCTTGCTCTGGTTGCAGTACTGGTTTGGGCTCTTGAGGACGAGCGTGAGGGTGTGGTTGGGCTCCACCTCCGCGCCAACGCTGACGCTAACCCCCTGGAAAAACTTCCCCTCGGGCTGCTCTATCCGCACCCCACTGAGGTCGTGACCCTCCTCCTCCAGGCTGTTGTTGAGCCGAAGGCCCACCTGGAGGAAGTTCCTGCAGCTGTGCTTCAGGGCAATGTTATGGTCCAGCCACACCAAGCCATGCTGCTGGAAGTTCAGACGGCCCGCCTGGTTGGACAGGAGGTCGGTCGTGTCCTTGCTGCGGACGCTGAGCTGCAGGCCGGTGGTAAAGATGTTGCTGCTGGGGGATATGGCGGACGGAAGGCCCACCGCAGCCCCCCAGGCCTGGGAGAGACGGTTCTCTGCGAGGAGGAGGCCGCAGACGGCATCGCTGATGGCCGTGCAGGGGACGGTCACGAAGCCTCCGTCGCAGTCGGAACATGCCTGGCATTCTTCCAGTTCCTGGTTGTAGAAGTAAGTGTGGCCGCAGATTCCAGAGACGGCTTCTCTCTCTGAGAGCCCCAGACATCTGAACCCTCCTGCACACATTTACAGGGGTGGAAGAGACAGGGAAACGTCAAAGGGGACAGGAAGTCTCTGAATTTCTTGGAAAACGATTAATCTTTCTGATTGGTCTTACCTGGAGTGTTAAGGCACTTCACTCGCTCTCCACAAATGTTTGGCAATTCAAGGCATTCGTCTCTGTCCTGTAAATCAAATGTGTTTTTGTTCTTTAATGATTTATTCATACAAATACACTGAATAGTGATATTGACAGATAAACGGAGTTCATTATCGAATGTTAGCTACCTGACATATTCTATCTGCGTTGGGCGAGCACTGGGATACCAGGAAGAACCCAGGTGGACACATGGAGCACTTCTCACACTGGGGTGGATCCCTATGGAAGTCACAGTACTCTTCCGAGCCACAGGGGCCAGTGCAACCCAGGAGAGGCTGAGGAAAATGGGGTTCCCCAACCACGTCCATCACCTTAGCGTCCAGATTCATTTTGTGGACGGCGTAGGACTTCTGCAGGTGGCTCCTAGCCTGGCTCTGGAGTCCCGCCAGGTGGCTCTCAAAGTAGCTCTGGAGCTCCCCCTGTAGGCCTTGGAAGGAGACCTGTTTGACCGTGTCGGAGAGGAGGCCGTACTGGGCCTTCACCACGTCCATCTGCTCGTACATGCGCCTCTGCTGCTCCAGGATCTCGCGCTGCTGGGCCAGTAGCGCCCCCTGTTGGTCAGCTAGCCGCTGCTGCAGATCGCGGATGATGGTCTGCTGGGCGCGGAGGGCCTCCACCAGCTTCTCCTGCCCCTTGGACAGCTGCAAGTGGAGGATGAGGGCGTCCTCGGAGGGCACCTCGTTCTCGCCTGATGGGTAGGGAAGCAAAGGGGTCACAGTTTTGGGAGGTGGAGATTTGTTATATAACTGGAATAGAGGTCAACACTTAAGAGGCCACTTTAAGATTGAAGTGTGTGAATGTGGGCAAACTGGGATGACTGTTGGGGTTGGTGTTGGGATAGTAGTGTGTGTAAAAACAAAAAACTATAACTAAACAAATTATTTCTGAATAAAATTACCCAATCTCTTTGTCTTTCTTTGGTTTTTGATAATACTGGGTGGCACAGAATCTTAGGCATAAGCTATCTTGGAAAAAAAGGATTCCCATGTATGGACTGACATTAAACATTTTACATATTCTAGAAGGTTGGTTGCCAGATTTTGTTTTAAGATTATAGGCAATAGGCATTTATGTGTAAAATAGGCTATTCTGGATATGGTAAGTCATTAAATAACTCCCCCTCAAAAGACTTAAATTATTCATAATACAACAATACGTCATGATTAATGCATCTAGTAGCAACAATTGAATTATGCACATCAAGAAATACCTTTCATTGAAGAACAACTACACTTTACAAGTTTAACCACTGTAAACCATGCAACAATGCATAAAGAGACTCAGGATGATCACAGTCCACTGACTAACCTGGTTTAATATCACACGTGAGCTGCACCCCCAAAGGCGCGCCGCCAAGTTCCGACGCAGGATATCCAAACTCCGGATATTCTCCCAGAAATTGAGCGGCTCTGTCCTGCATACGGACCGGAGAAGGCTGACTAACATCCGCGGCATCCTCAGAACTAGCCAGACATCCCTCTCCCACACAAGGCTTTGGTCGGGGCTTTGGCCGTATCCTTAACGGCAATTTACATTCGATCCCCTTGCAGTCTCGGGTATCGTTAATGGTTTGAAGTTGTCTCTGAGGAGTAGCGCAATCCGCTCCCGTACATTCTGGAGAGAGAATTTCAGGCGCCCGCGTCCTTGCGTTTTCCCTCGTGTTGTCGCTGTTGCGCACACGGTGGGGATGAGCGACCGTGTAGTCAGTTACAACTCTGGACTGAGAGCTCAGGTCGGCTTGATGATGAATGGGCACTATGTGTGCTGACCTGCCTTGAGTTGTAGGGTTATATTGTCGCGGCGGTCTGGATGATCTCCCCCCCGGGCAATGAGTCCCGACGCAGGGTCTGGGATCTCCGGTGTCTGAGCCGATGCAGTGGGTTCCTCGACAAATCTCAGCGACAGCTCTTACAGTGTCATTCAGAGATAAACAGTACAGAAACAACCAAAGCACTGGTCTGGACAGTCCCATTTTGCATGTGTTTGTCCCTCTAAAAATGTAAAAGAAGAACTTAAATTAACTGGAATGACCATTTCTAAAAATACGTGTAGTTTACGAAACAGGCTATGTTCTACATAACTCCCAAATTATTTTGTCAACTTCAAACGTATTTTTTTAACAGTTTTTGCATAGTAAAATAACATTTATATCGGGACAAAACGAAGTAGTGTTCTGTACCTGGTATTTGGTGAGATCGGCCTTTTGGGATGTCAGCAAATAATAAAAACACAAGGCGCATGCATCTCTTCTCTTTCTCTCACTCCATTCCGGACCCACTCCGAGGGGTTCTGGACTAGAATGTCAGTATGTTGCATTCCAAAGACTTAATTAGCATCAGGTTTCCCCAGCCGCAAATTAACCCTTCCCTTTCCCCTTCTCTCCTGCATGGCTGGTTCCTCTCCTTTTGATGTCCCTTTCCACCACTATATATATATTTTGCAGTGAACACTTTCAAAACATCACACATATATAGTTGAGATCAAATAACCAAGAGGCAATGGAAAACCGTGGCAAAAATATCTATACATTGTTATTGATTGGCAAGTTTAATTTTGGTCTTGTGTTGACAGTGTTGTTGACCTTGTGGTCAGGGGCGCTATTTAAAATGTCATAAGAGTTTTGTTCAGGCTGTCCTAGATGTTGAGACAGCTGTTGTCTCATGGAGTCTGTCATGTGTATCTAACCATGACAACCCTGACCGTCCTTAGCTGCAGACAACTCTTTTGTTGTGGCCGTGTCTGGTGAAAGTAAGGAATGTTAAACCTCTTGCTGTTCTGGAACTTTCTCTTGTCTTGTTGCATTAGCCTACAACCCTGAGACACCAGGACACTTCTGTCCAGACTGAAGCTTCTATTATGCATCTTGTTATTGACATTGACCTGCAAAATTCAGAAGTACTCATTAGTTCTGATGTAAAAAATATCCAGCATTTGTCTGGGGAGTAAAAACACACAAACATGTGAACTTATCCGCACTTTTGAATTTATTTTCCCCCCTGTTATTAATGAACATCCTATAGTAAACACTTAATGACTTAAATATAATTCAATGTGTATTCTGGAAAGACTTAGGATTCAAGGTTGGTGGCACTGATTCCATAGCCCACCACCCACCCAGTTCAATGGCTCTGGCATCAAGTACACGTTGGAACCACAACACAGTAGAAGCTACCAGAACTCTGCGGAAACCCCACTCAGGGTGACTATATCGCCACGTAACACAGATCAAAGGCTTTGTACACACTTGCATTTTAACAGACCCTTTATTGTGTTGCAACGATCCTCTTTTTTTAGAGGTTTTCTCAAACTGTTATAACCATCATCACCCCATCAGCCTAAAACGTTAACATTTTGTGAGGTGAGGTGTGGACTAACTCAAGGCTTTAGTAGAATAACACAGTGGAGACTAATGGTTTTAGAACATGCCCTACATTTCATTTAAGGGTCACACCTTACCACATGGCCTCCTGCAGTTATTTGAAACCTGGTTAAAAAAAAATCACAATCTCTTTCCTATGTTGAGGCAAGACTGCTTTTAGTCAAAGACAGCTTTGTCAATGTTTTTTAGTTTCTCCTTTTGGAAGTGCCATTAGATTGAATCAAATTTGTATTTAACCGATCTGCTTTGATGTATAGGATTTAGTTTCCTGTCCCTAAAGCAGCTTCCACTAAAACCAAAGAAAGATGTTTTATTTCTGGCTGAGCTTTAGATACATGGCAATGGGTTGGTATGAAACTACTTCACACGAGCCCTTCACTGCTTAACTCCAAAGTGATATTCCAATCAGCCAATTCATTTGGAAAGAGCCCTCCAAATCGCCAACGTGTTAGCGTTTAGCAGCAGTATGGCGTTGGTGGGGGCGGCCAAAGGCATCCATCTGTTTGTCAAACTCGAGCAGAGGAAATGAGGGTGGTTGGGGCCCTGCCCTCCCTGTGGACATCTCATGAAAGGCTCTTGGACTCGTTGAGAGCTGTTTGGTTTCTCCGAGGGGTTCAGCTACAGTGTGTTGACAGCCTCCTGTCTTGGAGAGGGTGGCCTGAATTCCCTGTACTCTCTAAGGCAGTTCATCAGGGAAAATAGCTCACAGTAGAACAACCATAGTGGTAAAAAGTAACTATTTAATAGACATCATATACTGGGAATATGATTTTTCTACCTCTTCCATTGAAATGTGTTTAAATTTGTACATAAAAAAAAAGTTATTTCAGATTGATTAGACTATAATTTAACCACCATGGTTGACCTGTCATTTGAGTAAGTCAAGGGCGTGTCCATTACACATTGGCTGTTTTGTGCTATCTTTAATATTACAGTTCTAATAATACACAAGTGTTTCATTTTGATAAATGGTGGTGACCGTTGTTGTAGTCGCGGAGGATAGAGAATAATCTATCACTGAGCTAATCTCAGTGTGACCTCCCAGGTTGAATCAAGGATACATGCAAATAAACAGATATGTGTGTGTCTGTTGGGTGAGATAAGACCTGGGTCTTTTCTGTTCTCTTGACCCCGCCTTAAAGATATCTGATCCTTGCGTGGCGGTAGTTGCTCAAATCATTAGACGTCATCTGTTCTTAACAGATAATACAAATTTCCCTTTTTTCCAGTTATAGTGAACCATGTGTGTGATGTTTCTGAGGTCATTCCTTTTCTTCAGAAGCGTTCACATCCAGCCCCAATAATAACATTCAGAGACGTGATTCATCTTTGACATAGGGGTGGTGGCCGTTTTAAAACCTCAGTTCCGTCGTGTTGCAACTATTTATCTGACTGAATAGACATATATTTATTGCTCACCAGATGTATCCAGTGATTGGCTGAGCAGAGTGAATAATTAACCTACGTTCTCACCGTGGTTCAAGTGAGTGGGCTGCTGGTGACTCAGTGTGAAGAGGTGTCCCTCCTGCAGTGTGAACTGAGCACACAATCTCCTGGGTCTGAATCCAGCTCAGCCAGAGGAAGCTGAAGTTCCATCCTGGAGTGCTGTGCATTACTCAGGGCACCCTCTACCGCCTCCTGCAGTTTTACTCTGGTATTGCTACTTGGCGTGAGTGGCATTAGGATCAGTCAGTCCCTCACACCCTGTAAGTCACTATGAATACAAGCTTTAGGAAAAACAAGTAACAACAGAGGATTTACAGGGAGACGCTCTTGTCTGATCAACATTTGTGACCCTGATAGCTAACTAATCTAGGTTTATCTTATGATTGATACGTAGTTGTTTCCACAGGAAGACACTGTACAGTGAACCGGTCCACCTTTCTGTTGATGATATGTATTCAGTCCGCTGATTCGAGCTCTAGCAGGCATTGTGACACCTCATCGCATGCTCCCAGTTCCTTGGTAGATAAGCAGGTAGCAATGTGCAAACCTGTGCTGTTGGGAAAGCATTGAACACCAGCTGGAATGCAGTGACAGGTTCAGACCTGAACTTCCGCATGTAGCAGGAAGCCGTTAGTCAGATGCAGTCCAGCTCAGCACACCCAACCCTGCACATGGGAGTGGTGTGGTGTTCAGCTTTATTGTAATTTCTTTTTTTTAAACCTACTAAATACACAAAGAAAGCTACAGCTAGTGTTCATGAACCTGTTATCCTTGAATCGATAAGTGAAGAAGGATTTAAAGAGCTGTCAAAGGTGAGTTGAGCTTGTCTTGTTGTTGTTTTAATGGAGTTCTTGGTGTCTGAAAATGTAACGGTTGAGCTCCCAAACACAGTGATGTAAATGTGATCCACATCATTGACTGGGGAAGAACAGTTACCTATATTTTACTAAAGTGTTTTGTTCAGATGATGTACATTTCTTCAGGTTATGTACACATTGTTGATTACTGTTGATGAACATGCCGGTGTAGTGTCTACTTTGCTGAATACAGTACAGAACTCAGCAAGGAATGTACAAGAAGAGAACTTTCGGAAGTGTTTTTCAGATTGATCAGAACTGTCCTAATGCAGGAAATTTTACTATTTTACAATATTCCAGAATACTCTAACGTCAGTAGGTCCTTTTGCGCCACTTTGGTTGAGACCATTTATATCAAGACCTGTTTGAATCTATTTTTTTGCTGTTGCCAAAGCCCCAGTGTGTTGTGTGGTTCTAGATAGATGCTTTCAGTGAGTCATTTGTTACACTTGACTCTGAGCCTTGAGATGTATGTGTGAGTCATGTCATTTGAGTTCCACCAACACAGCTTGATGCCCTCATTTCAAGTTGCAAGTGTCATTGCTGGCAAAACAGTTAGAATGCTGGCAAATATTCCACTGTGAGTGACAGTTTTAGTACAGCAAGGCTCGATTGAAAGGGGCCTCGGTAATGGAAGACCGGGACAACTTGAATTCATTAAGGAAGGTGATGGACCTGACCTACAACAGTTCAGTGGAAAACTTCTAAATGCATTTTTCCATAAAGAATGTTGTCAGCTTGACAGCTTGGGTTGTTTGATATAATTACTGTTATACATAATTACTGTTATACATACTAGACTATGATGAGGTTGGGTTACCCAACTGTACACAGAAGATGGATGATGGATGTGCCCAGAAGTTTTGATTGGTAATTTTAAACATATTTGCATTGTTGACACTGGAAATTACAGTTCTTATGCTGTAATTCATATGCACGCAGTGTTTGGTTTGTAACATGAATTAATGCAAAGCTGTGTACCCAGGCCATCAACACGTTGTTTACAATATTCGGGATCTATAATTAATACACTGAATACACTCTATTTTATAATGGAAGAAATGTAGGTGGATGGTGAGGCTGTTTACCTAGAGGTATGTTGTATTGTCTGGGTTATGACCACTTAGCTCCAGTCTGGATTTCATTCTCTTACCAGAAAAGCACAAGTTCCTTATGTGGATTTTCCAAACAGAATCAAAGTAGACGTAGCCAATTTAAAGATGGTTTTCGGAAAATTTTTGCTGAAAAAGGAAAATAAAACAACATGCTTTCCACATCCACAAGGATTATCAACTGAAACAATAATCATGCTTGTGGAGGTCTTCAAAATGTTTTTACAGTACTTACAAGTATCTTTACATTACATTCAGATTGTGCAGAAAGAACAAAATGGCAGCATTCTGTTTTGATAAACAAGATAAGAGAAGATAGATGGCGATCACGGAACAGAGAGGCCCAACTTCAGGCTTTCCATGGCAACCATGTCTGATTTAGCCTTGTGTGAAGTGTCTTTGAGTACCTAGAAATGTGCCACGCAAATGTAATGCATTATCATATCAACTGATGCAAGTTCAGAGCATCCTACCTTGTAGATGCCTTATCAGTCATGCTTGTCCCCCAATTCCAACCAGAAATAAATCAACTAGCTCCCATGTATATATATATATTTTTTTTACTTTACCAATGTTCTTTACAAAAATCATAAGAAAAGCTATGTTATCGAGCTTCTAGATCCAGTGATCCTTTAAAATAAACGTTAGCACTAAATATACAATAACACCATACTGCTTTGGTCTCTGCTGGAAAAACACTGTCCTTGTTTAGATTCAGTTCTTGTGAACACACCAGATTCAAGTTCAGCACTTGACTTTTTGCGTTTGTTTACGTTCGCTTTTCAAACCCTCTGCCTGGCAAAGAGTGGAGCTCAAAGTACAGCTTGTGCAAATGCTACCTGCAGTCGCACACAATTGGCTCCTGCCAATACAATTATGCAACACCTTATTATATACATCTATATATCTATATATATCTGTATATATCTATACCACCACCAAGGACAAAGTAATGTAGCCCTTGCTGTGAAAGTGGTTAACCATCACACTTCACATTGAACAACTATCTTGCACCAGTTGAAACATTTCTTTCATTTTTCTGTGCCTGCTCTAATTTTAGTTCTGTTATGCAACAGAGGTATATTTTGAAAAGATGCTGCGTATCAAGGTCTACCGTCAGTGTGTAGCTTTATACTGCTCACAATAAGAGGATAGTCGTGTTTTTAGTTCGCTATTTTTCAATTGGGAGACCAAGGCTATTAAAGTGCGTGCCAAGCAAGCAGTATTTGCGTATAAGGAGATTGCATGTCACCATTTCCTGAAACCTTCAACCCTGCTTTCAACACTGCAACAAGAAGGAAGTTGCCCCTAAACCACTTCCTGTATTTCATGGCGCAGTAACAAGACACCTTCATCAAGGGGATGTCTGTGTGAAGTCATACCAAGTACATGCATCCATATGCTTACCCCACCCAATCCTCCTCACCATAACCCCACCCCACCCCTTCTATACACACTCCACCTGCCACCCCCTCCACCACCCCCTTCACCACCCTCCCCACACACACGGTGGGTAACAGTTGATCTAAAAAAATATCTACAGTTGAGGCACACATTTAACACCAAGCTTAAAACGGGGTAAACTTCAGAATGTGGAGCAGCCAGACTGTCATAGAGAGCTATATTCAACCACAGAGAAAGAGGAGTAGGAATAACAGAAGGAGAAAGTACCGGATGTCGTATATGAGGCTGTGGCGGTTCATATTTGAACAGTTAGTCCAGTGGATAAACAAAGCAGTTAACTGGAACTGAACTGAGAGATCTGAGAGAACCAGTACACACTGGGGTCTTCTGTTCAAAATCTTGTTGGGCTGCCATCACATAAAGCCTAGTAATGCCACTCGATTCATTCATGAGATTCAAATGGCTACAGTGAACATCTACAGTACTAATTTATGCAAAATAAATTCCTTACAGTGAGTCATTTGTTCAGATTTATAAATCGGAAGGTTGGTTGTCATATAGCCTGCAAGAGCAGCCTGATGTCTGCACAAAGCCCATCCGAACATGGCATAGCTTGAATGAGGTTTGGGGTTTACATGTATATGAGTGATGGCATAGACTCTGATGGCATATGTACTGATTAGGGTGATTTCTGTATGCTGTGTTAATGTAGCATGCATAACTATTGACTGGTCTGACCAAACCTATACTTCAAATGAGTACATTAGACTAACGTTAAGTCTGACTGATGGATCAGCTGAGAAGTTTGTTTTTACCCCTTTGTGGATTTAAATAGTTCTCTCTTTGAATGTTTTGTGAAGCACGGCAAGTCTTGACAGAATGGAGGCCTGAAGTTATGCATACCATACTTTTTTTTTCAGTCTGTGCTTGAGAGGTTGTGCAATAATGTCTAACTTAGCACCACGGGCAACATAAAAACAACCAATGTTTTGGGGACATAAGTACGTGTTATGTTATCATCAAACTATAAATCTCCAACTTTTAGCTGAATAATGAAAGTGAGTGCATACGTTTTTACAATGTTTGTATCAACCCCCATTCCCCCAAAATGAGAGCATTTACCTATTCTCTATACTCTTTGGTTATGTGTAACGAGGACCATGTGCAGCCTAGGCTGAGTGTTGTGGTTATTACATCCATAGAAGACAGATTGTGACCATAATGATGACCTGTGATAAGTGACTTGTTGCTCTGCGTGTATTTACACTGTAAAACTTCAGATTGAGCTTCACTGTTTCTTTCCAGATGGATGACATTGATGCCATGTTCAGTGACCTGCTGGGGGAGATGGACCTGCTCACCCAGGTTAGTTAACACAATCTCTCAATTCATTAACTTCCAGCAACGCATTGTTCAAAAGTAATATTACACTGGTCTAGTATTGATTTAGTTACAGTTACTACCAGGTAGTAAAACTGTGGACAGCATTGTTACATTCCTTGCAAAAAGGAAAAAAAAGTCAGTTATTCACAGACTCAAAATGCTTAACATGTGCTTTCCCTATGTTTGAAACAGCACAAGACTATTGCTATTTCTAAATGAATAATTCAAACAAGATTAGAAAAGCCACCGCCAAATAGAAAAGTGTTTTTAAGGATCATGTCAATGGCTCTAAAACACAGCATTTATTAGTTAGCCTCTCTTAGCTGGCACGCAGCACCAGAACAGTGGGAGAAACACTTTGTGGTTATCTCAAAAAGGTAAATTACACTCCTCTTTAAGAGAGGGGGTCAAAAGGCAAACTCATAAACAAGAAACCCATAACTTCAAAGGATTATCATGGAGGGAAGTAATGTTCCCATTATGTACCTTTCTGTCGCTGTACATGATATTGAATGTCAGACTAGTAAAGAATGTCACTTTTTTATTGTTGTTTTTTTTTCCCCCACTTCTTACATAAGAGCATGCGGTTGTGTTGTTGAACGCTGAATTTTCCTGTCTGGTTTTTGCTCCACACAGAGTCTTGGGGTTGAAGCAGAGCCCCAGAAACCTCCCCCTAGCTCGAGCAAACAAGCTAATTTCTCCGTCGGCTTCGCGGACGTTCACGGTAAACCTCATTCCCTGGTCCTTACACTGTGTCAGTGTGCTGTTGAAAAGAGGACTGAATTGTGCAACTTTACTTTTGAACTGTTTTCTACCAGTGAACCAATCTGGGTCAGTTTGCTATGAATTACCTGGTAATTACAGTAGATTAAGATTGAAGAGGGGGAAGAAACGATGCTGAAAAGTAGGAAAAGGAACCCATTCTTAATCTAACAAACGGTCTACTGGCTACTTATCAGGCTCTAAATTTTAGACAAAGATCAATCTACCAGCCAATCATACAGACTCCCCCATTTCCCAAACCAAGCAGTTTTGAATAGTAGTTGAGTCATGGCACACAGATGTTTAAGTGTCCATTGTTCATGTTCCACACCCCTTTCTACCCTGGTCGCAGAGTCCCTGAATGAACTGGAGGACACAGACTTGGACGCCCTGATGGCTGGGTTGATGGCTGATATCAATGCCACCGAGGAGAAACTGTCATCTGAAATAAAGGAGGCAAAGGAGACCAAACCTGCCCCTTCACATCTGCCCCCCGCCCCGCAGGGTCTTAGCTCCTACCCTGTTCCCTCCCAGGCCGTCCCACCCTCCCCAGAGAGCAGCTTTACTGTTAGCACCCCCATCGCCACCCCCTCATCTCTCTCCCCACCTCCACCCCCCCACAGCACAAAGCCATCAATGGTGAGTCATTTGGAGGTTAAATACAGCTAACAGCCAAATTGAGTTCATGACTCGATAAAGGGTCTTTGCACTCAGCTTGACATAAATGACATATTTCTGGACTTTCTCTCCTTGTGATGTCTGAAGGAGGACATTGAGGCACAGATCAAAGCAGACAAAATCAAGCTTGCGTTGGAAAAGCTCAAGGAAGCCAAAGTTAAAAAGGTAAGCTACTGTACTAAAGCACCCAGACTCACTGCTTATTCACTGATGCAGTGTCACAGGCCGAGAGGATGAGTGACCAATCAAGGTGTGATTACCAGAGACAGTAACTTGCAAAACAAGGCATTAGTGTGTAAGAAACACATGAGGCTTGTGACCGGAGGTGTTCACAAATAAATGTTTCTGGACAGATAATTCATTACCCTAGAACATTCAATCACCAAAAAGCTAAATGGTTTGGAAAGAGTTTTTGAATGCTGAGAAAACAGGCTCTTTGTGTTACACACACGCACACTCCCCTGGTCAGTTTAATCGAAACATGAATCCGAGAAGGGGACACAGACCAGATGCGGAGCAGGGAGCCGAGTTTCGTTCTCGATGGTTTGTGGCATAGTTCTCTGTGGTCTGAGGTATATTCCAACATGCCCTGGAATGAAAATCAAAGCACAGACGGCTGACAGCTTATTTCCGGCACAAATCCACAGTTTGAAACAAAACTCTCTTTAAAACGAGAAACATTTTGAACATGTGACACAAGAAGTCGTTTATTCTGCTTCCCCCTACGGTAGACAGTTGTCTTTTGATTTTTTGCTGTGAGCCTGAGCCAGGGTGAAAGCTGACTTCAAAAAGACAAATCTCATCTATGTCAAGCCTTTCTTAAAATATTTTTACGGCCCTCCATTTGTGAACAGCCGTTGTGAAGCTCAGGGGCGTCCTCACACCCGATGTGGTAGCAGATGACAGGAAGTGGGCAGAAGGGCCAGACCCTTCCCTAATCCAAAGTGAGCTGCGGTCACAACCTCTTCAAAACAGTACAGAGTACAGCAGTTACCTGAGGCCGAGGCCATGCATAACTACTTATTCAGGTCAATCAAACAAAAACAAGGCATGTTCTTTTTTGACTCGACATGAATGCGTACGTTATATCTCCAAACACTCTGCTGCTGTTGTTCTGGAGGTGTCTTGAAGCTGGACACCCACGACAACGATCGCGTGCTGACAGTGATACTTCACGTATTCTCACATGCTGGGATGTCATCGTCATGGTGATGATTCTACTGGAAACCAACCTATTTTTGACACGGTGACTAATGTCGAACTCTTAGACCACACTCTATGTTTAGGCCTCTGAATGACGACCTCTGTGTTGCTGCTAGCTGGTGGTGAAGGTCCTGATGAACGACGGCAGCTCCAAGACCCTGATGGTGGACGAGAGGCAGACGGTCCGAGACGTCTTGGATAACCTGTTTGAGAAGACGCACTGCGACTGCAACGTCAACTGGACCCTGCTGGAGACCTACCCAGAACTGCAGCTTGGTGAGTACAGGATCTCCCTCTGGGACACACGCACACACACACACACTTACACACTGCACACACATAATGCATGGCACTCATATACACTTCACACATGCCCTGAGCACAGACACACACGTGCAGGACACGTATAATGCACGGCACACACTCGCACACTCACACACACTGCATACATGCCCTAAGCACAGACACGCACGCCGCAAACACACACGTGGGCCAATTCTAGATGGGATCTCGGGTGAAGATGACGAACAATGTTTTTATCGGCATGATGAAAGCCTTGCGGCAGCACTTACAAAACGATGCATTGATTTAACCTCCCAATCCTCATCATTCACTCACACACACACACACATTAATTCTTACACCAGGCAGGTGGGTTTAATTTGCCCTATCAGACACAGTCAGTCATCTTCTCTACCGTGTGGAAACACAGTCCTTATGTTCTTTATCCCCCATCATAACTCTGCTGGACCACCACTGATGGACTTAGACCCTGGCTATCTGTCGAATCATGACTCCTAGTCTGCGCTCTCTCTTCCCTTCGAGAGAAAGCACGATTCAATTACTGTTTGTGTAAATGATTGGGGTGTGATCTCTGCTCGTGTATCAAGATGAGAAACAGCACGGGGACGCTTCCCCCCTGGCAAACACATCTTTAGGCCCTGTGAGTGTGACGTCTCCCTGCTCTTTCCCCAGTCTGTGTGGCCACCACCCACACGGCACCACTCCTCAATGTAAGTCCTCTGACTCACTGGTATCAGGAGCAGTCTGGTGTGTCATGGTGCTGACCACACTGAGAGTCACATGACTGCTTGTTCAGACTGTGTCATGTCAACAGTTACCTGTACACACACTGCACTCAAAAAAAGTTTCCAGGTATACTTAGTAAACAATCTACTATAAGTCTACAATATTTACTATCTACAAAGTCCCCAACTATCATCTATGTTCTTCCACAGTGCTCTATCTAAATATTCTGGAACATTGTCAGAGTAAAAGGTATAGTTAACAGTGTTGTAGTTGAAAGGTGCCGAACATGAACTAGTAAAGTACTACTGGTAGAGACGGCATGTTATGTGCTTCTTTCAAACAAAGTGTCACAGTTTCGCTTCATGTGTCACCATAGGGCGTCCATATGGTCTCCATTCACTCCATCCAGCCCTGCAATGCGTCATATGGGTTCTGATGAAGTCTTAAAAGGCTTGGTTATAACGTGGCCCCATAACAGCAGAGGCACACACCAACCACTTAATGGACTACAGGCCTGTAAAGTAAATGGGTAGTTCTTATGTCTGTGTCCACAAGTACCAGCATCTTGCTGCTAAGAAACATGCTCAAACTAAACTAAATCACTCAGAAGTTGGTCCTCGTATTTACAGCATCTAGAGCGTGGGTGGGCGCTGTGGTGGAAGGAGAACCAAAGTGCCCTTAATGTGTCTTAATGAGCGAGTTGTGTTTTATTGCACCCGTTTTAAACTCAGTTTAATCAGCCTTGGCCTGTAAATGGACAATTGTACACGGGTGTATTCTGTGATCGTCTAAATGAATGCTTCTTGGTCCTTCCCATAAACTACATCTGGAGAGCCTCTGAAGTGTTTTAGTTTGTACAGTGAACGTTTTCTTTTTGCGTTTGATGACATATGAGGGATAAGGGACCCTGTTACATTGTACAGTAGAACTGTATGTGGCTGCTTGTTACCCTTCCAAAAACAGGTCCTGTAATGATAATACAGGATATGTGTACTTATCATAGAACAGCAACATCCCGACAACTCACATCTTGAATAAGTTAACTAAAGACTATTTAAATGTTGTAATATTGTTTTAATTACTTAAATTATATATATTTTTTTAAATGATATGATAATAGATTAGCAGTTTGCTCACTCTAAGTTCCCCCTGACAGAGCGAGGTTTTGAAGACCATGAGAACCTGGTGGAACCGCTGTCTGCATGGACAAGGGACAGCGAGAACCAAGTTGTTTTTCAAGAGCGGGAAGATAAATATGAAGTTTTCAGAAACCCTCAGGTAAGAGGTTAAAAATATTTTTCAAAGATATCGCAATTGGTTTTCTTGGAATCCCTCTATGACTGAAGTTATCCAACTCTGCACCATTGGGTTCTATTCCATGTTTTCTTGTTAAATAGCCATCGGCGAAGACACAGCTATTTCAGCATGTTTATTATTACAGCAGAGCCTTTCGAAATGTCCGAGTATTCATTAACTATGAACGGTTATGGCTGAAGCCATGTTGATGTTGGCATTGCAATGAATACCTTTTTGTCTCTACCACTGCAGAACTTTTATCTATGGAAGAAGGACATGAACACTCTCAAAGAAATGAAAGACAGAGACAAAGAGTTACTCGTGGAGGTGAGCAAGCGCAGGCGCATAAACACAAGAGATTTGGACGCAGAGTGACAGGTCACAGAGTGACAGGTCACAGTGCAGCCTTGCGATGACTCGTCTCTCATTGTGCAGGAGAACTTGTGTGGGACCTCTGTCATCGTGCCCGACCTGGAGGGCGTTCTCCACCTCAGAGAGGACGGCAAGAAGTCCTGGAAGCAGCGCCTCTTCCTCCTGAGGGCTTCCGGGATTTATTACGTACCCAAAGGGAAGAGCAAGGTCGGTGGGGTCAAAGGTCAACTGAGGGTCGCTCGGGCCAATCCCAAACACACACACACACACACACACTCACTCATCATATTGGACATTAAAACAACACCAACAAAAACATGTCTACTCTCTATGTATCCAGGCAACATGCTGCCAAGTGTAGTGTTGACGTAGGCCTCTGTAACAGTCAGTATTTTCAAAAGGGGTGGAAAGTTATCTACTGCAAACATCTTCAGCTGATACCTTTTTAGAGACAAGCTATCAAGAGACAAGAGAAGAAGAAATACGGAAGGGAAATAACGTGGTTGTGCTGACGGAATTATGTTTTTTTTCCCCCACAGACATCTCGTGACCTGGTGTGTTTCGTCCAGTTTGACAATGTAAATGTCTACTATGGCAAAGAGTTCAAAAACAAATTCAAGGCACCTACCGATTTCTGCTTCGTTCTCAAGGTAAGGAACAGAAAGAGGGACTTCATTTCTGGAAATTGAAGACAATTGATGAATTTATTAATTTATTATTGATGAATTTATTAAGTCTAGCAGCAAATACTTTTTCTAAGACAATGGCACAGGACAGACAAACAGAGCAGCTAAATATAGCAGCAGTATTTCCCTTCTTCTTGATTACAATTGACCAATTACAGTAACTAACTCTTCGATAATCCAGTGGTATCATGTTTGAATTCACACACATTAGGAATAATGCATTGCAAGCATCAGTATGCTCATCGATGTGAATGGTAATTGTTGTGCAAGGTCGTGTTCACGCGCTCACGTCTGTCAGAACACGGTTTTGCTGTCGCTGTGGTAAACCGTCTGCTCTCCTTGAAATAAACTTAATTAAATAGTTACTTCATTTGAAGAAGTGAAAACCTGAAGGCACTTTTGGCTGATCAGTTCTGCAAAATATTGGCAAAGACATTCACGTTTCTGGTTTACAAATCCAACACATGGATCACTAAAGTATTTGTTTCACCCTATGTCATCGACAGCATTGAGACATTTTATCTATTCGTCTCCAATGTGTTGTCTCTATCACCACAATCACAAAAAGAGAATTGGACCGTTTTGCGGATAATCTTTTAAGGACCTGAAACTATTCTTTCTTTTCCCCCTATCGTTTTGAGAACACTTGAATCAGCAACTAGCATGACTAGATGGCGAGAAACAAAACTGAAAAAGCTTAGAGAAGCAAGGAGACGGAATTGCTTTCATTGAAAGACGGAGCCCTCGAGGCTCAAGTTGAAGGATCTGTGCTGGAGTGTTACCTTGCCAACGGCCTCAAGATGACCTCACTCAGAGAGGACAGTTTGGAAACCTGAGGGAAGGTTCCACAAGGTCTCTCATACCCAGGTCAGCTGAGAGTAGCTAAAGGCCTCTTTTTAAAATGAAATGAAATTGAGCCAGGGAATCCATCTGCAATCTTTATTGCCTTAAGACAACATATGGACGCTGGATCAGTTGGATCTGACTGGACGGTCGGTGTATGTTGAAGCAGTTGACATCACACTATTCTGTGGCTTGATGAGTAAATACAACCTGAATCATTAGCTGTTGAGATGAGAGGGAAAAGTGTCCCCCAAAATGTCCCTTTTTAAAGCAGACTAAAGCAGTTGGTTGGGTCATGGTTTAGAAATAATTCTAGGCACTTTCCGCCCCCTTGTGGTGGTGATGGGTACTAACAGGATGGTCACTTGGTAAAAATGTTGACTCATAGCAACCACAGTGAGTTGGTAACAGCCCTAAAGCAACAACAAGGACTTTATTTTCTCTCGCAGAGTGCCAATGTTGTCATGAGATAGACAATGATATCATGCACACTGGAGCTCTTGAACTCCAGCCAAAGGAGCGAAACATCGCTTTTCTTCTTTCACGAACCCTCCTTTGTAATGGGCATCAGTTTTCGTTCAGTGTTTTGGATCTCACCCATGTTGCTAAGGAACTGTATCAAAACTAAATGAGCTTGACCAGGTTTTCATGACCTATCACATAGGGAGGAGCTCTGTACAGGATCACCACACAAACCCTGGAACTAGGCCTGCTTCTCCAAATGATTTTGAATAATATGTATGACATAATGACATGACGTCCTAAACTGAATTCTTTTACTTGTTCATATCCTCCCAGCACCCACAGATCCAGAAGGACTCTCAGTACATCAAGTACCTTTGCTGCGATGACGCCAGAACCATGACGCTCTGGGTGACTGGCATACGAATTGCTAAGGTAACCTAAGGTTTCTGGGTTTGGCATTAGTGTTTGAATTAGAATTTCTTTACATTTTTTATCAGTCTTTTTATTTAGTTAATTCTGGCAGGATTTGGGCTTTTTTAGTTACTTTTTCACAGTTATGTACGGTGGCCTTGAAGTGCAAAACACACCCCCCTAATATGAGTGCTCCCCCCAATAGGATGACTTGCTCACCTCCCTACAAGGACACACTCCCCCAAATGGAAAACATTACATTACTGTAACTCAACGTTTAAAAACCTGTTCCATAGGGCTGCGCTTTACCATTGCCATCTGGTGGTTTACTGTGAGAACTGTACCTGTAATTCACACAAGTTGACTCGTATTTGATGGGAGTGTTTTCATTTGGGGGATGCACTCATATTAGGGTGTGTGTTTTGCACTTCAGGGCCACCGTAGTTATGCTTGTGTTGCATGCTAACAGTTGTCTACATGTTTTTCCCCCAGTATGGCGTGACGTTGCTTGAAAACTACAAGACTGCTGTGAAGCAAACAGCTGTTACCTCAGCATGGACAAACCGTGTTGCTTCCTCTTCCTCCTCTTCCTCCTCTCCCTCAACCCCCTCTCCCACAACCAAGGGTAAAAATAAATATCCATGATCCCGTGGAGAATTCTTAACTTCTACAGTATGAAATACCATACGTGAAACATGCGAGTGTGACATGTCTGTTAAATTGCATTGCATTATACTTCATCTCTGTTCTTTTCCTCCTAAAGCCTCCAGTCAGGCCAATGGACATGCAACCAAGCCATCTGCCGAACCTATGGTCAAGGTGCATTACGACATCCATAACAGTTCCGACCTCACGGAAGTTCATCCCACATACTGGATGTGTGTCTGTGTTATGACCTGTGCTCAAATAGCCCATGGCTGATGTACTGTGTTTTTGTGCTTGTTCAGGTGGCAGCCAGCATGGCCCCTCCGGCACCACCCCCCCCCTCCTGCCGAGGTCCTCCCCCCGCCCCCCCCCAGACCCGGTGATGCCCCCACCTCCGCCCATGGCCACCAAGACGTCAAACGCTGGCCTGCGCAACAAGACCCGAAACGTCCCCCAACCGCCTCCACGAGCGGACGGCCTTCCTCTGCCTCCTCGACTCCACCACCACCCCCACAACGACAGCTTCGAGGCCCCTCCAGACTTCCTCCCCCCGCCTCCCCCAGCCTCAGGCTTCAGTGCTCAGGGCACTGGTTTTCTCCCACCTCCTCCCCCTGTCTGCTCCCTCCCGCCCCCGCCGCCCGACCCCGAGTTTGACTGTTTCCTGCCCCCTCCGCCACCTGACGCCTTCCCACTCCCCCCACCTCCTCCCCCATCCTCCCAGCCTTTCATTGGGGGAGGAGCCCCGCCTCCCCCACCCCCTCCTCCTCCCCCCCCCGCCGCGGTTCCGAGCAGGCCGCGGCCGACCGTGAGGAAGATGCCCCCCGCTCCCCCCAAGAGGACGACGCCTCAGATGAACGAGCCCGGGGGCGGAGACGGGAACTTAATGTCGGAACTGATGAAAGCCATGCAGAAGAAACGTGGCAATCAGTAGCCCTCGAGTCGGGGATCGCTGGGCATGTTCAGGAGCCACACGCAGAAGCATCGAGAGCTCCTTGATTCGAACGTGTCGCCGTGTCACGCTGAGCTTGAACACGCTCGTGTTGGTTCTATGTTTTCCTCTTCTGACATTACGGAGGGTCACGGTTACACTTGAATGTTCTTATGAATCAAGTGAAACTCGGAACTCGGGTAGCTATGAACAGACAAAGGGACACAGGTTTGTTTGAGGTTTTAGAAGACATACATGGAACTACTGCAAGAAAGACAGGATTCATTGAATTATTTTTTTATAGATTTTGAAACCAGACACTTGTATATGTGGATTATGTCTACCTGCAGCAATTTAAACTGCAAAAGCTTTTTATTAGACTTTTAATAGATGCAATGCTATTTTTGCTTAATTTAACAATTGGGAGATAGTTTCATATGCTAAATACTGGTACCTGTACAAACAGTATCTATTTTCATGCATTTATGGGATAGGAATATGTGTAAATACTGTAAAAAAAATGTTATAAACAGTGATATGTTGGACATCCTTATGATTAAATGTTCAACCCCATTTTCCTTTTGGATCTACTGCTGACTAAATAAATATTCATTTCAAAGTGTGCAGTGACTTCAATACTTGTCTTGACACAGATCCGTCATTCAGAGCGGCTGCTTTCGACCTTTTACTACCACATATCACTATGGCTGACAGCAATGGGAGCAAAGAAGATGTTATTGCATGCCAAAGAGCCGCCTTCTCTCTCCCAGATTTGTTCTAGACAGAGCAAAGACTGTTAAGAAAATCATGATGAGTTGCTGCAAATGAAATCAACATGTTCTATGTTCTGGATCCATAAGATTCCCATTAAGGCCTACTTAGTTTTGAAAGCACTGTGATCTGATTGCCAATCAACACAAACGATTGCCAGGTGTGGTTCACTGAGTGCTTATGACAAAGTGTGACTGTCCACATGCAACTTTTGTGGTTGTAAGGTTGGCTAAATGGTTAGAGAGTATGACTAAAGATCAGGAGGTTGGGGGATCACATCCCCCAAGGTGCTTTTAAATGAAAGCTTTCAATTGAACATTGAACTTATGTCTTCAAGTGGAATTCATAAAGACATAATTAGATTCCGAGGGAAATTCAGCAAGGTCCCTGGTGGCCGAGTGGCTGTGCATGGGATCTTGAGTCCTGACCCCTCCGGTTCAAATCTGGCTGGAGGCAGTGTACCCCATGCTTGCTTTCTGGCATGCAAAACATGTTAGTGTCTCTTTAAGCAGAGCACTTTTTAAAAGATAAATGCTACCTTCACATGCTGGAGATATGGGGCCCCAGTGGCCTAATGGATAAGCATGCGGACAAGCAAATCCCAACGGCATGGGATCAAATCCAAACCCTGAACCCAGAGAAATCCTTTGACTGAGCTTGCTCTAAGGTCGCCCCCAAGGTGTCGGGGGCTGGTGTCGTGGGTTCAGATGAAGCACAGGGCGTGGTGCCAATCAGATCCGTGAGCCCAGATCCCTGTGACCGCAGCGCACTCCCCCGACTGTCCAGACTCCCCGACTGCCAGCAGGGATCACCCAACTGTCTTTGTCAGTACCCGACTGTCCCACCAGGAAAGACAGTTGGGAGAGGGGATCTCGGGAGCCGGGAAAATAAATTTACCTTTTATCAGTTTTATATATAAGTCCAGCTTTTTTTCCAAGTCCAAAAGCAACAATTGAGTTGTAGGAAGATCCTTCAGCCACATTTGAACACAAGTGTGAGGTCATTAAAGAGACCCTTTTCTGCAAGGAAAGACCAGTGCAGCCTTCCATGGGGTTTGAACCCACAACCCTTATCTGTCAGCGTACACGTGCTTATCCACTGAGCCATCAGGGACACAAGGAAACATGAACTCGTTGACAATACATCCTTAAGGTGAAGTGTGAGGTCATTAAAGAGACAGTTTCTGCAAGGAAAGACCAATGCAGCCTTCCATGGGATTTGAACCCAAGACCCTTAACGCTCAGGGTACACGTGCTTATCCACTGAGCCATCAGGGACACAAGGAAACATGAACTCGTTGACAATACATCCTTAAGGTGAAGTGTGAGGTCATTAAAGAGACAGTTTCTGCAAGGAAAGACCAGTGCAGCCTTCCATGGGGTTTGAACCCACAACCCTTATCTGTCAGGGTACACGTGCTTATCCACTGAGCCATCAGGGACACAAGGAAACATGAACTCGTTGAAAATATATCCTTGTATTTGAAGGGGGAGGTGTTGGAGATCTTGTATGTGAACGTTAATTAGAACTACCATGGGTGTTATTTCATAACTATGAGAAGATTATTCTTTTAATAATGATTAATTTAGCAGCTGCTTCCAACCAAAGTAAAACACAGTGGAGGATGATTGTGACATCTTAATCTGTCATCTCATGCTTGAACCACTGAGCTAAAACTAACTGTGAGTTGTTGCTGTTCACCATCACTCCCTCGTTTGTGAAACACACCTGGCAATCGTTTGTGTTGATTGGCAATCGGATCACATGACCAATACCACCTATCCAGACCAATGAGATCTAACGCAACACTAACCAGGTTAAAAACAGTTAGCAGATCTAGCTCTAACATTGAGTTTCAAGACTGACTGCTCGTTTTAGATCTGTGGGTGCTTTCAAAACTGATCGGCTTGACACTGGGTCCCATCCAGTTGGGAAAGCACTTATAGATCTAAAACATGCAGTCAGTTTTGAGCATGTGGTTCCCCATAGACTCAATGTTAGAGCTAGATCTGCTAACTGTTTCTATCCTGGGGATTGTTGCATTAGATCTCGTTCATCTGGATTGATGGTAATGGCCATGTGATCTGATTGCAAATCAACACAAACGATTGCCAGGTGTGGTTCACAAATGAGTGAGTGATTATGACAAAGTTTGACTGTCCACATGCAACTTTTGTGGTTGTAAGGTTGGCTAAATGGTTAGAGAGTATGACTGCAGATCAGGAGGTTGGGGGTTCATATCCCCCAAGGTGCTTTTAGATGAAACCTTTCAATTGAACATTGAACTTATGCTTCAAGTGGAATTCATAAAGACTGTGAAATGTGGTGTATAAATATAAATAATGTATGATGAAAATTGGCTAGCAATTTCACCAACAAATACCAAGAAATAGGTTGCAGCAGTTTGTCTTTCGACTACACTTGCAAAATCCTCGATGGGACTGAGCCCGATAGCTTCGGCGACTTTTTATAGTAGGCTACAACATCGCTGTCAATCAAAAGGAGATTCAGTCTTTCGACAGACTCTCCAATCATCAAGGAGAAGCCCGGCGTGCGTGACGCTGAGCATCCGTCGGTGGGACATAATCGCAGAATTTATCCAATGACCGTATAGTTTCGAAGCACTTAAAAAAACGGTTCAAAGCAGCCCCATTCAAGTCCCTGGACGCTGGGCTTCAACTGTTAAATGAACTGTGACGCTACGGAAAAGTATGAGAAGGAAATCTAGTCAGTCGATCTGCTGCTATATGTATCTGATTATGAACAAACTTGTCTTCAAGATGAACCTGTTCTAACACATTTAAAATGTTAACACAATAGTAAATATTTGACCATAATGTTTTTTGACATTTTAGGGGAAGCCGAGCTTCCCTTGCAGAAATCGCCTACTGTCATGGATTTTATTGGGAAGGTGACCAAGTCTTACACAGCTTGTGGCAAATAGAACAAACTACCTCTCAAAAGTAATAACCTACAGGCATTGTCCTCCATTGATCCTGATCCTCTCTGGAAGTCGCTTTGGATAAAAGCGTCTGCTAAATGAATACATGTACAATGTAATGTAAATGTGGTGAGAGGCCATTTAGTGCCCTTAGAGGTGGCCAGGAAAAGAGAAAGAAGGAGTAAAACCAGAAGAAGTGCTAGATAGTTTAATAATAGTTTATGTCTCGGAATAAAAAATGAAATTGAATATTACAAATTAGTGTCGGTGTATTTTGATCTTCAGAATGTAATTTTACTCTATGTGCCTATATGGGTGGGCCAGGGATGTCAGGGGGCTTTGTGGCAATGTAAGTAGTATATTGATATTTGTCGCGGGGCGAGGGCTTCAATTACCTCTCTCTTTTTTAACCATACATGTGCTTGCATCCCTGTGTTCAAGACATGATATAAATATTTATTACAACCTTCCAAAGAAATCCTGATATACATCCCGATAACAATAAACATGATTGTGTTTCGAGTGTTCTTCTTGTTGAGCAGATCCGAGTCAGGAGGAGCAACTGACTTTTACCTTCTGAGCCCACAATGGTGGCCTTGCAGAATACCCTGCCTTTTCTGCAGTGTCTTGCTTGAGGTAGGGATGTGACAGTGTCTGGTGCAGCGTCGCCACCTGGAGGCGAGAAAGGGAAACTTCAAGTATTGTTCAGGGGAAAACGACACAACTAGGAATGTCATGCACCTTACCACGTACCTCAGAGAAATCACCCATCTCAGCTTTGCGTATTGCAGACTCAGCCATCCAGTTCCTCAGCACGTACCTTGGGTTAACGCCTGTGGAAAGTTTAATGTCACTAAGAACTGAGTGGCTTTTTAAGTCAAGAGGAAATATAATAATATTGATCAAATAAGCATTGGCTTAAAGTGAATGATATACATGTTCACCAACTTAGTTTTCACATATTTTGCTGTAGTATCATACACAAAAGAATAAATGCAAGGAGGATGTACTTTTCATTCTGCGTTGACGGTCCACATCAGTATCATCCCTTCTGCCTGAGAAAACAAAAGAGATCCTCAAATTAAAAAAGAACAATTATGATTAGGTGTGGGCGATTCAGTCTTCTATCGATTCACATTTATTCACAAATTTCAAAAATCGATGTTCTAGTTTTTTTTGGTAGGCATATATTGAATCGAAATGTCATAAGGGCAATTACACTGCCAAACACGGTACCCCTGGTTCAAATCTCGCTCAAACCAATTGATCATGAATTTAACTGATATCAGCTAAGTAATATATATCTTCATTAGCTGAGCGTATATTACACATGTATATGTTATACCGCTTACCTGCTGAGACGGAGCAGATACAGGCTGAGCCAATCAGAGTACAGCTTGTGTGAAGCCAGGTCGTCTAACGCCCACATGGCCTAACAAGACGTAGAGAAGGTGGTACAGGGTTACACAACAACACACAATCCATAAACATACTCATGACACTGCAGTGTTTGATGCCTAGTAAGTTCTTGAAGTTCTGTCATTTGTATTGTGGGTGTTCCTCTAGGGGTGTGGTGTACGAGTCCGACCTGTGAGATGAGCCTGCTGTGTAGCTGTGTGTCCGAGGCTTCGCTTAGCTGCCTAAACGTCATGGTGAAGTCAGCACCAGTCTCCTCCATCAACTGAGGAGAGAGGGAGAGACAGACACACACAACCACATAGGGAAAATCGAACCAGTTATCATGGTGGACAAAGACCACTAGAGTGGCACAAGGAAACAAGAAAACGAATCGATGACCCACTCACCTTCAGTAGGAAAGCGATCAGATATCCATCGCTCTCCTCCTCCCCAAGCAACCCTAACTTTGCCTTGAAAAGTTCATGAAACCTGATACAGACATATCATAGTCAAGATTATTTTGGCACATTTCAAATGAAACTATAAAAAGAGGAACAGATACAAAACACTGAAAGCAGAGTGAGAGCACACGCAGACACAACGGAGACACGCAGAAAAAGAGAAGAAAGAAAATACCTTCTGTGGTAAATATCTGGGTAGTCTTTTAGTAGATCCATGGCCCTACACAAAAGGAAAACACGGACGTGAATGAAACCGATACCAGTTTAGTACCCGATAAAACCAGATGACTAGTGAGTGATGAATGTGTATATGTATGTGGGAACGTGTGTATAGATATGTGTGTGTGTGTAGTACGTACCTCTGATGCTGCTTGTGAGTCAGTACAGGACGAAGAGCATCAAGCAGTCTCTCCAGGTTAAACACCCCCACATCAGCCTGGGCTCCGATGCGATACCTCCCCTCATCGTCAGATGTGTTGGGGACAAAATCTACACATTCATATCGAGGATAAGAGTCCATTTACACAGATACAGGCAGGGTAGACATAAAGGTGATAATAACCAACAGGTTTATACTTGAGTTGTAAGACTCCATGAAGCCAAAGGGTCCATAGTCAATGGTGATGGACAGGAGACTGAAGTTATCTGTGTTACACACTCCTGTGATAGAAATAAAAGACTGGTAAAAAAAACAAACATGCTATGCTACATCTAGAATGGCATTACATTTTTATGTACTAACCATGTGCAAATCCAATAGACATCCACTGGGCTATTAAATGAGCAGTCTCAGTTACCACCCTGGAAAAAAAACCCTGGCACAAAAATATGTAGTTAGAAATCTTTAGCACATTAGATGAAGCTCTGGAACATTTTTGTGTTCGGGTCACTGACTTTCAATGTACAGTGTCAACAAAAATGATTGGATATTAAAATCTCTTTTTACTGTGCACAAGTGTGCCAAATGCATTTTTGCATCACTCACCAAATACTTGTTCGGATCATTTGAGTCGATGGTAGGAAAATGCTCCTTAATCACAAAGTCCAGTAATTTCCTGGAAGCAAAACGATTTAAAAGTCAAATAATGAAACCCCGTGAGACACAGTGCACTACATCATTATATGATATGTTGGCCACGATCGCCTTACAGAGCAGAGTCTTACCTTAGAAAGGTCTAGCTCCCCAGCAACAGCCAAAACTTCCAATGACCCAAAACGGAACCAGGACTTGGCCAGGCGAAGAACAACCGCACCTGGAGATACAAAAATCAGTAGAAAAGTAGCAGGTCATGTTCCTAGCACATTACTATCCCCAACATGAAAAGCAGCATGTATCATCTGGTGACCGTGATGCAGCCCACCTCTCTCCGTCTTCACATTCCCACTATAGAACTGGTCCCTCCACACTGGCTCCTGACTTACAATAAGGCTGGAAGACAAAAGAAACCCCTTTCATATCTACATGTCAAAGACATCAGGTAATCAACAAACAATAGGTCAAGTGTAACATCACATTACTCAGTGAGTGAGATGATCAAGTGCCTAAGTGTTCACTGACATCCTTGATAAAAGGATAATATCCAAATGACAAGCTGGCAACATTGACAATGAGAGTCTGATAGTTCATCTCAGTCCTGTGTAAACAGCTGATGTGTTAGAGACATCCCTCCAGTGATCTGAATATTAAAACTTTAAAGGGCTTCTCAAGAACACTCAAGTAAACACAGCTACCTTGGATGGATGTAGCTCAGTGATTTAACTTTTGATTTGATATCAGATCAAGAGATCGCAGGTTCAGATCCCCCTATATGCTGCTTTGGAGAAAACCTAATACATTATTATTATATTAATACACCTCTGCCTTCTCTCTGATCACTTTAAACATGAACCCCTCCTTATTTACAAACAGATTACTGTTGGCGGTATTCTGAGAATCATCTGCCATCAAAATGTAAGACAATTACTGTTTCTCTCCCACGTTTAGACACAGCATCTTAGTCATGTCAGGTAATGGTACCTGGAAGCCCTGCTGGTGGGGACTTTCAGGAAATGCATGGCCTCGCTGCACAGGAACTCCCGCACAGAGGATCTGACCACGGCTCGCCCGTCTCCCGACCTGCAACACCAGGTGCACACGGACACAGAGTGACGGACGAGGACAAAGGTGGGAAGAGAAATCACATCAAGTCAGACAACTACCGGGTCAACGTGTTTTGACAGGTCCATGAGGTTTTACCTGGAGTATGGTGTCTTCCCTGAACCTTTCAACTGGAGTTCCCATGTTGCTCCTTTACTGAGGGAAAGGATTTGTAATTTGGCTTTATATTCACCTTTGTCCAATACTATTTGAAAACAATAACCCCAAAAAGCCAATATGTTTTACTTGCCTGTTGGTAAATTCACCGATAAAATGTGCTCTGCCATCTCCTAATTGACCAGACCAGTAGCCAAACTACATGTGTTCAAATGAAAAATAAAGAAAGACAAATTGTGAAAAAATAAGCATAGCAGTTTTTCAAACTGGGTTATTCAGCACATATCATTCATTTGACAAGATCTACCTGAAGTTTAATTGTGTAAATGGTAACCTACCTGGTGACCACCATATCTGTGTGCCAGAGGAATAGATCCGGGTAACAGTTTACCACCGCTGAAGTAATGTACGAAATCCTTGGCATGAGTCACAGAGACGTCCAAATCCAAGATGTTCTCAATGACATCCTACACAGATAAGATGACATGTCAGTGCACATCAATACATCTGACATCACTAAAATTAACATTTTGAGACTTTATGGAAAGTTTATATATAGATGACAAAATGTTACATCACCTTTGAAAATGCTGCAAGCTTTAAGGGACCTTTAAGTGGAGTTGGGGTGGACTCTGAAAAAATGCAGTTTTTCACGGTGCGAACAAAATTCCCGTCCACCTGATCAAGTGGAAAGACTTCTGTAAGGAATGAGGGGAGAAACTAGGTGTTTATTAGGCTTTGCACTGCATGTTTTACGTAATAACCACCAGACACATAAGAATATATCGTTTTTATTTTTTTACCTATGAGTCTTTTACATGACAGTTTGAAGTGGTCAATATCATGAATGCGCCCCGTCAAACTCATGTTGAAATTGGGTTTGAAAGCATAAGGATATATTTCCACGTCACTGACATGACTTTGGCAATCGTCACTCTCACAGAAGTTATGCAGACTTTCAGTAGCAAGGACGTTGTTGACCACACCAAGGTCCAGGAGAACGCTGATTAAAATGCCAATGTAACTCATCATTGCTTGTTGTAGCTGAATTATCTGTCATGCAACACTGCTGGCTAACTCGCTTAGTAGATAACAGTTGTTCCTTGCATGGTGGGTGGCACATCGATATGTTTCCTAGATAAACTAACCAATAGCATTGGACTTATAATACATCACATAATATTTGGATGATCCATTACGCTATAAACACTACAGCGATCCAATAATTTACCAGCTATTCATCGACTGTATATCTAGCTAACAAGTTTGCAGCTTTTTTGAGACGTTAACTTCCGGGTGGTCAAAACGTCATCTACTATCATTGCGTTTTTCCGGTTCCGGTAAACTTTTATAACCTATCCTGTGTCCATGGATAAGTGTGGGCGAACATGGCGGTTCCGTGGAGGCACTGTTGGAGATGGAGTTCAAGCTCTTATGGCATACGTTTACTAGAGACAATATGTATTCCTAACAGGCTGACGGCCGCGTATGCTGCGTCGTCGCTCCGAGGAGCATGTTCCCTGTCAAGCTCTGGAAACCAGGTAACGTGAACAAAACCTGCTAAAATTTCACTAGGGCGTGCTGTCAAACTCGCCAAGAAGGTCAACCAGTATGCTGGTTAAAATGTGGTTGTCAGTGACCATCTAACTGGATCATACCGAAAAAAGTATTGTTTGGTTTACAGTTGTATTGCTATGAAGTCAATGTTGTTATCGGAATATCATTTTCTTTACGTTGTTGATTTGAATGAATGACATTGTACACATTGCATAGCTATTTAGCTAACCATATGACTTGAGATTCTCATTCAGGTTCAGCTAGCTAGCTGTGACCAGCATGTAATGCATTCTCTATGTAAAGGTCAAGACTGTTTTTGTCGTTACTGGCTATAACCCTGTACTAAGCCTCACCCTTGACTTGAAGATCATTGGCAGAAAGCTCTTAGCTAAAAACAGTAATCATTTGCCCTGATAACTTGTGACACATTTATTTGGCCAAGTGAAACTTTCTCAGTGCTACATGCATATATATTCTGCATTAAGCATATGGTGTCAATTGTTTCCCTACAATCAGACCAAAAAAGATGTTCCTTGTTCAACAAGTAAATGTGTTTGTGACATGATACGTTGATTTATTTTAGGGTAGTTCAACAACCAGGCCTGTTTACACGAATCAACAAAACAATTCAGCTTTGACAAGGTAAAATCTATTTATAAAAGCTATAATTTGTTTGTACAGTGTTGGTGAATATGTCGACATTTTCCTTACATTAAGCTTGTATGATTGTCTTTTTCCAGGCCCAAATCAAGCCTGCTGTACCCCACACCAAACCTTCACAGCTGTCGGAGAATACACAGTGATGCTAAGCTAAAGGATCCATTCACACTAGCCCAAAAAGACTTGACACATTTATACGACGACATCAAGAAGGTACTGTCTACTTTGGGCCATAATAGTATAAATATTACAAAACGAAAAAACCTTTTCAAATCAATCCACAAGAATAAATATCCATCATGTTTCCTGTGTGTCTCAGGAGCTCTTTGTGTCTAAGACAGAGCTTAGGTCCCTGTGTGATTACTACTTCGACGGAAAGGGCAAGGCCTTCCGACCCATGATAGTAGTGCTAATGGCTCGGGCATGCAACATCCATAGCCACAAGGACGGGTAAGACTCCACTGTTGGTCTAGCTGTCCTGGACTAACTCACTGTACAGTTAGGCTATCTCTATCTAACTCTCACTGTACAGTTGGGCTATCTCTATCTAACTCTCACTGTACAGTTGGGCTATCTCTATCTAACACTCACTGTACAGTTGGGCTATCTCTATCTAATTCTCAGTGATGACATTTGAACACATTGAAAGTAATGTCTACATCGATACAAGTACAATTCAAAGACCACACCTACACACCCAAAGCACAAAGTCTTGGCCAGCACAATACAAGTCATGACTGTTTGTCATAAAACGATGCGCTTATCAGGACTGGTAGGAAATGAGATGGAGTTGATAATCCTCCCCCTTACGGCGCCACGGTGACAGTCTTGTCTCGTTGGCGTGCAGAGATCTCCTGCCCGGACAGAGGTCGATAGCCATGATCTCAGAGATGATCCACACGGCCAGCCTGGTCCATGACGACGTCATCGACGGCTCGGACAAGCGGCGGGGCAAGACCACCATCAACGAAGTGTGGGGCGAGAGGAAGGTAGGCGTGGCCCCGGGAGCCGTCTGGACCCGGATTCAACACTAGTTTCCTGATCAACCAGCTAATTCTTTGAGTTATGTTAAATGTATGTGGGTAGCTCTCTAGGAACATTGGTTGGAGACGTCTGGTCTGGATAGTCCTGTTATCCTGGACCTCATGTGCTCTCTCTCGTCCGCCCCCAGGCTATATTAGCTGGAGACTTTATCCTGTCTACAGCCTCCATGGCTCTGGCCCGTATAGGAGACAACACGGTGGTGTCTGTTCTGTCGCAGGTTATAGAGGACCTGGTACGAGGTAACCAAGCTCTCTTTACCCTCTGGAGCAGAGTGGGCTTCATCCCTGCTCCTAAAACTGTCCCGTAGGTGTCAAATGTTTCCTTGCTCCAACACACATGATCGAAATGAATCGGTCGTCATCAAGCTCTGCAGAAGCCTAATGCTGACCATTCATTTGAATCAGGTGTGCTGGAGCAGGGAAACATCTAGAACATACAGGACAGTGGGCCCTGAGGACCAGGGTTGGAAGACCACCGCTCTAGAGAGAGCCCTACTGTTACGCTCGTTAGGATTAGCTGCCTTTGATTCAACATCACTGTGTCGCTCCGTCTTCCCAGGTGAATTCATGCAGCTAGGCTCCAAGGAAAACGAGAACGAGAGATTCAAGCACTACCTCGAAAAAACCTTCAAGAAGACGGCGAGTCTCATCGCAAACAGCTGTAAAGCAGTATGTACGTTCTATCTCCACACGAATACGAGCACGTGAGAAAGTCGCAGACTTTCTGGAGGCGGAACGCCCCTGGTGTGTGTTGACACGCTGTTCTGTTCCGCTCCGTTCAAGGTGTCCATTCTGGTGAACACTGATCCCGAAATCCATGAAATAGCCTTCCAGTATGGTCGCAACGTTGGAATCGCATTTCAGGTATAAGGGTTCTGGAATTCCGCGTCTTGCCTGCACACCCACATGCGTAGTCAGATGCGTAATACGCTCATAGGACGATATTTGCCGTGTTAAGCTTCTCGCATGATCTCTCCGTTTCGTAGTTGGTGGATGATGTGCTGGACTTCACATCAAGTGCTAGCCAGTTAGGAAAGCCCTCCGCTACAGACCTCAAGCTGGGCTTGGCCACTGGACCGGTTCTATTTGCTTGTCAACAGGTGTGTGTGTGTGTATGCTCTTCCAGGAGCTAGTCTATGCTTCAGAACCGTGAAGAAGATAAGTAATAATCCTGCTATTTCACAGTATAAGCTCAGTCCTATCCCCTGCATAGGATCATTTACGTTGCCAGCATCTATTTCCGGCCCCATTCATTGTGAAAAGGAAACGTTGTGACTTACGCACAGAACAAACAACATCATGCTCGATTGTGCTTGTGCCTGACGTGAGACTTAGTTCACCTGTCTGTAGTTCCCAGAGCTGCACGCCATGATCATGAGGAGGTTCAGCACCAGTGGAGACGTGGATCGGGCCTGGCAGTACGTCCTGCAGGTACGCCTCCAGCAGAGCTGCCGTCTGGCCTCTGACGCACGCACACTTCTGTCACTCCGGAGGCCAGTTACACATATACTGTATGTCATCATATCCGTGGGGAAATAGAACATACACAATCGCAGGGTTATACTATGTCGAAATAAATGAAGCAATTCACCCTGCTTTGGAATGTACCACAGAGTAATTTGTACAAATATACTGTGTGTGTTTGTGTATATATATATATATATATATATATATATATTTCATATATTGTTCTATCTCCTCCCTCCAGAGTGACGGGGTGGAGCAGACCAGCTACCTGGCCCAGCGCTACTGCCAGGAGGCCATCCGCCAGGTCAGCATGCTGAAGCCCTCCCCGGAGAGAGACGCCCTCATCCGCCTCACAGAGCTGGTGCTCACCCGGGACAAGTGAGGCCCTGCGCCCAGGGCTTCACCTCAGGCAGCTACCTGTGGAAGGCAGACCCCCCACCACCACCATCACCACCACCACCACCGGGAGGAGACAGCGCTTCAGAGCAGTGGTCTTCAGCCCTGGTCCTCAGGGCCCACTGTCCTGTATGCTTTAGATGTTTCCCTGCTTCAACACACCTGGTCCAAATGAATGGGATGTTGTCAGGCTTGATGAACGACTTGTTTATTTGAATCAGGTGTGTCGGAAGAGGGAAACATCTAGAACATGCAGGGCAGGGGGTCCTGAGGACCAGGGTTGACAAAGACGAATCTAGGGAAGGAGGATATGAGGGCATCAGTTCCGTAAAACAATTCAGTTTCTGAAAGACTTTAACGCGTGCAGGTTGTCTCACACAACCATCGTGCGATCTTTGACTCGACGTTTAAACGACACTGAGAATTCAGCTTTGATCAATCCGTTACTTCGCAGCACTTACTCCAAGTCTCCCTCTCTCATCCTGTCCAGCAGGGGTCACTGACAACTGTTTCTACTCTGTGTCCAGGATAACCAGGAGACTCCCATGATTGTCACATCTAGGAAGGGAGCCCCACTTATTTTCAATTAGATTCAATTACCAACACCTCAAACAAGATTTTGTTATCGTTTAATGAATTCTATACCACTGTTGTGAAGTTTAGCCTGTTGTCACTGGAGCACCTGGAGGAGGGGGGGGGGAGGGACATTTCTTCATTATGTTATGATCACTGTATACAGTACTGTAAAACAAAGAGGCAATGGTCTGTACCTCGATCTAGCGCACTTCTCTCTCATTGAGGGTGGATTTTATTACAGGCTAGGTTCGGGGCAGGCTAGGCACTGCAGAATCATTGTAATTCCAAATGAGTTGGAAAACAGAGTATCGTTGTTGTCGTCTAGGTGTTTGATGGATCTGCGTTAAGTTATTATACATGAGCCGTCCTCACCTATAGGCCAAATGTCATGGTGCTCAGTAACAACCAAGGCCTTAACATCCACAAATGACCACATACTCAAATAAAAAAAAGTATTTTTTAAGTCAAGCCTTACCGTGTCTTTTAATGTGCATGGACCACACCACATTATTCATAGAATGGTTTATTATAAAAGACTGTACATTAATTTTTTCAATTAACATATTATATATACAAATTAAGGGCAGAGAGAAAGACGAGTATTCAATATTTTCACCCGTGAAACTGAGCAGGAACACTTCTATACCTTTGATATAACAAAGCACACAGACAGAAGTTTCAAGGCATTGGCAGCAATATCCTGAAAAGGGTCAACATTGATGAGCTTAGTTACACCTGTGTCGCATGAGTCCATTCAGGAAAGACTTCTCAGGAATGAGGAAACTGATTACTCTAGCGTAAGGTTCCATTCTAACCTCACATGAAAAAAATAAAAACACCAACCTAAAACGCCATTAATCGATCGTCAGATTGGTAAAACACAGGTACACTAGAACTAGAGCTATGAAGAGTATAGACAAAGTGAGAGGAATCATTCTGGGTCGATAAGGAAGGTAACCACTTGGCATCAAGATGGTTTCCAGACCTGAGTTATCAAACCAGATTCAAATGATGACAGTTGAGAAACAGGAAGAGCTACAGTATACATTTGTTCATTCTTGCTCTTCGGGGTGTGAAGGAGGTATACGTTGTCAGGTCGGTCTCCTTTAAGCACTGAACTGTCAAACCGGCAGAGCGTTTAAGCACACAACAACAAAACAGTTTGAGAATTGAGCCCAGAAACACTATCATTTACAATCTATCATAATCCATTATTGATCGTTAACATTAGATACTTAATAGCATTAAAAAAAACTGTAGGCTATCTACAGATATTCCATTTTGTTCAGATTAGTAAGACTTTATTAATGTTGACATGTTCCCTAAACTGTGTTTTACACACACCATGATGAGAAACAGGGGAGATGTTCACGGATGGAGACTTTTATACTCTGGATCAGAATGACTACTTGACCTGAAATATTATCAGATGTAAGAAATCATCTGGTACACTTAATATTAAATGTTTAAGTACAGACCATAAACATTGTTTAAGTCTCAACAAGTCAGTGATTCAACAATATAATAAAACCTAAATTGCATGTACATAACATAATAGAATTATAATGGCATAAAACAAAGGTTATACGCATTTCTCCGAATTTTGTATGCATGCTTTTCACCAAGACTGAATGTTAAGTATAACCGGTTGGGTGAAAAAAAAATGCTGCTATTCAAACAGCTTCAAACTTCAAAATCCATCAGTCTTGCTTATGAAATGGCACCATGTGGTAAAACCTTGATTAAAACCCTTCTGCTGGGGGGACATATTTGACTGATGTGTGTGTGGTATTCAGACTGGGTAAGATACGGTGATTGAGATTCACTGAATTTAAAACTACAGACATCCAATAGGCTGTAGAGCACATTATATACTGTACAATTATCAGCAATGACACTCACTGAATGATATGCTCAGAGCCGGCATATGCATCACATCTGGGGGGGAAAACATTTGATCTGTGTAGCATAATACTCTCATTGAGTAATTAACTGGAAAGTAAAATCAACTTGAACAGATGTGTTGTGCATATGTGGACAATATGAGAGTCTGGATGTACAGCCTTCAGCTAGTGTCACCCTCTTTGGAGACTACAAACTAGAAGAGCATTTTGCAGTCTGATCATATTAGCAACTGTGTTTATTTTATAATGTCCTAGACCCACCTGTATCACACATAAAAGTAGATTTATTTATTTGTTTTAAATGCACAGTAAAAGGGAGGGGGGGGGTAAAAACATTCTGTATTTCTGTCAAACTAAAGCACTTGTCTGTACTTCGGAGGGTCAGATCGGTTTTGTTGGTCTCGAAAGATATGCCTGAATAAATATACTGTGGTGGGGTCCCTTCAGTCGGCATAGTGCATGATCGACTCGACATAGTTGCCAGGGAACAGGCCGGTGACTCCGTTGCAGATGCCCTCGTACCAGCCGTCGTCGTTCTTCTTGATGATGTAGATGATGGCTCCCTCCATAAAGGACAGCTCGTCGTCCTTATCCTGGCAGTAATCGTAGATGGCCACCACTAGGGGGAGGGGGGGTGAGACCAACCAGGGGAGAAGATTAGTCACAGGACACAGACGGACTGGCAGCTCGAAGCATCAGAGAGGGTCGATACCCTCATTAGAAACTATAATCGTCACAAAATACAGTCTACGCCTGACTTGTCAGTCTACTGGTGATGTGACAGGGGGGGGGGCGCTACCTTTCTCCATGTAGGTCTTGGGGGCCCAGCTGGGGTCCCCGTCGGCGTAGGGGTCGTTGTAGTGCACCATCGCCGCCTCTTCCTCCTCGTAGTCCACCGGGGGCGGTGGCGGCGGCGGGGGGGGGCGGAGCCTCGTCAAACAGGGGCAGGTCATCCGGGGGGGGAGGCGGAGGGGGAGTGGGGGTGTCGGCGACTGCTCGGTCACGGAGAGGGGGAGAGAGAGAGACGGTTAGCGGCGTTCGACTGAGCGGAGGGGCCGTGAGCGCCTGAATGTTCCGTGTCCAGGCTGAAACTCGACAGCATGTGGGCCGTGCATGCAACCAAACCCATGGTGTGTGGAGAGACGGGTTAGAAGGGTCCATGCAGAGAAATTGAGGGCGTGGCATCAAGGACTGAGACGGATGGTTTCGAGACGTATAAAACGAACAATACATTTGTTGGCATGCAGTGGGTTTCTCTGGCTCACTGGTTAGGATGGAGCTGAAGATCCTCCCCTGGGGATCTGGGACACGACAGTGTGTGTGTCCTCATGCACGTGATGAGATTGGAGAAGAAGTGTTTTGTTTTCCATTTCCATCTCTTGGGATTACGACGTGTCCCAATTTCATGTATAGCGTCATGCATTATTAACTTCAGTTTGCATGAGAAGGACCGGGAGGATTGTTGTTATTGGATAAGCTACCGTTCTCAATCATTTGGAGTTGAAAAACGGACAGACTTTCACATCAAAGTTTCATGAGGGCAGTGGAAGTGATTCATATCCATGAAGATCAACAATATATAGCCCATGTTCACAAGACCTTTGATTTTGAACTGTTGTCAGTAGAGGGCAGCAGGGTGGGCTGTGCTATAAGAACATACATGGTCATGCTCTTCTTAAAGACACGCTCCACATCAACAAAACTGCACTGTCAACACAAGTGTATCTGCTGTATGGTGTGAAGCATTGGTCTTAGATATATCTTTTTTGGAGGAAGATTAAAAGACTTCATAAATGAGTTAACTCAAGTCAAGCGTGAAACAGCCTCAGAAGTAATGTAGGATCGTGTAAGTGTCTCAGATCACGCCTTATTGCCATTGCCTTGAACAGTCCATTCACGCCATTAATTTGATTGGAAACCAACTTTTTGGGGTTTCTGAGAAATAACAGTATAAAGTAGTGCCCTTGGAGTCCTGCCAATGGCTCATGACATCAATCTGTCAGGGGACAGCAGTGTCAGCTTATTTAGTGTTGCATACAAAAGAAAAACTAAAGGCAAAACACTTTCACATTCAATTCAACTGCCCAACTCCATTCAGGAATACACTGCGTCTCCACTGTGTTCCTTTCAGACAACTAGAGGAAGCTGTGGTGGCCAATGGCGCGAGGCGTGAGTCTGGACACGTGTCGTTCATGCAGGAGGGGATGGCCATGGCGGTATCCTAGACTAGACACAAGACAGACACACGCAGACGGTAAAACTAAGCATGCAGGGTGGCTTGCGAGAGGGGGGCGGGTCTACTCTACATGGTATAGAGCAGGGAGGTGGAGGGCGAGGTGGGGGTGTGGCTGCTGTGACTTACTGTTCTCCTGCACCCGGGCCACAAAGCCTGTGAGAGGAATCTGGGGAGTGAGCTGAGGCATGGGAGGTGGCGGGGGAGCGATAGACACTGGAGCCCGCGCACACACACACACACGGAAAAAGAAAAAAAGAGAGAGAAGGTGGAGAGAAGCATAGATCAGTCACCCAGATCACGAAACAGGAAGAGTGACAGCAAAAGCAGTGACACCCACCCCAGTCTACACACAGCATTAAGAAACACCCATCCCGGTCAACACACAGCATTAAGAAACACCCACCCCAGTCTACACAAAGCATTAAAAAACACCCACCCCGGTCTACACACAGCATTAAGAAACACACACACACACACCGTGAACGGTTAGTTTTGTGGGCTTATGCAGTTCTACGGCAGTACGCTCAGTGTGGCTGACGGTGGCTAAAAGCAGACGGTGAGCTTGACGTGATGTGTTATCGGGGTCAAAGTCGAGCTATATCATGGTATCTGGTATCTGGTGGTTTGAGGGATCGCATGAGGATTAGGGCTGATTGTTGTTGCTCAGGCGTTTCCTGCATCTGGTGGCCGGCTGATCGAGACGCCTGGAATGACAGCATCCAGCCTGAAGGGGGCTCAACACACACTGCCTTCGGTGGGGTTCTTCCCATTTCCTGTCATGTGACCTCAAGTGTGCATCTGTGTCCTCTGACACGTTAAGAGCCCAGTGGCTGGTTCAAACATGTCCAGGCACTAATCCTATGCTCTTAAATCCATGTGGTGGATTGGAGGGCAGGGTCAGTGTTTAACACCAGCTACGGGGGCACCTCGGTAAGAGCGCGTAGCATTAAGGCTAATGCTGGGTTTGAATCCAACCGATGCAATTTTTTCCCCACCCCCCTTCTCCTCTCCTTGTTTTCCTGTCTCTCTCAAACTGTCCCATCAATAAAGCTGAAAAAAGCCCCAAAACATATTTCAATAAGTTGCCCTTGTCAACCCTGGGTTCACCAGTTATTCTAGGAAACTCCCCCCTCCCAGCGCCCACGCCATATAGAAAGAAGAGGTTCTGACTCAGCAGAATCCTTAAAACCTCCCGCTATAGGCCACGTGAACACCCCCATAAAACATAGAAACATGCCGTATGGTAATCTAATCTGCTCGTAACGAGGGTTCCTGAACGTGTCAAGCGCTTCCCCTTCCCTGCATTACGCAAGCGTAACTGTAAAACGCAGATGGTTTACTCTTGAGGCATGTCGATAGGCCAGGGCGCCGTTTCCCATCACAGTGGTGCAGTGGCAGCGGGCCAGGGTGGGTGAACCCTCATACAAAACGACACGCGTGGCTGGAGGTTCAGATTTAGCCTCCCTTCCAGCTGAAGCGTCCTCTCTCTCCGACAGACAGGGCGTCTCCTCCTCTGGGGCCGAGGGGGAGCAGGACTGAACCAGAAATAGGCCCAGGGGCTGAAACAGTGAGCACGTCGAGCTGGGGAGTCACCTTGCCGGCTACTGCGTTTGAGAGCAGAGGAGGAGCGTTTTAAAGACCGAGGCAGGTACGGGAGCTCAGACCCGGTGCTTGGAACGTTGCGCGCCTGCTTGTTCTGCGGATATATCGATCGGCCGCTTTGCATCCGGAGAGAGCGAGCGAGGAAGAGACGTGCCGCGTCGATGCTAAAGACGTTCTAGCCGGCGGAGACAAATCCTTAACCTGCACTTTCAAGGGGGAGGAAGTCAATACCAGAAGGCCAACTTGACCTTCAGGAACAGATGACTGCGCCTTTTCACACGCAGGGAAAAAAAAACCTCCCAATGTTGGCCTGAAGATAACGTCTGAGTGGATGTCATGTTAATGTAGACGGGTGGGACGTGTTTCCAAACTGAGCAGGAAGTTATGTTTGGGTGTGACTGGAGTCGCCGGAGAGATAAGCTTCTGTGGGTTTCAGCGGCCCTCTTGGACCTAGCCAGGGGTCGCTAACGGTCATGGTCACCTACAAACAGAAGGGTAGTGGCGGTGGGGGGGGTACACACGTCAACATGCCGGTGTCTTACTTGAGTTCTGGATGTAGGCCAGGGAACCCCCATTCATGAGAGGCTGCTGTTGCTGCTGTAGTTGTTGCTGCTGCTGCTGTAGCTGTAGCTGTTGTTGCTGTAACAACTGCTGCTGCTGTAGCTGCTGCTGCTGCTGCAGGGAGAACTGGGAGGTGACTGACGGAGCCCTGCGATAGGTGCCCGTGGCTGAAACCATGGAAACGGAGGAGGTGGTGGAGTTGTGCCGCGAGATCTGCCGCGAGATGGTGCCGAACTGGGACATGGGGATGGGACCCAAACCTGGCCCAGGGGCCACCGCTAGAAACACCAGGGAGAGGAGGGGGGAGAGGAGGGGGAATCAGTGAAGGAGAGGAGGGGGGGAGAGGAGGAGAGGAGGGATAGAAGAAAGGAGGGTTAGGGTTAGATAAGTTAGTACATACCCCAAGAATTCATTGGAACCCGTCACAAATAAAACAACAAAAGCCGTATCTATCACCAACCACAAAGCTTGTGAGCAGGAGAAACACCAGATTGAGTGACAATACAGATCCAACAACAGAGAGGAATCATGTGTACATGTGTACAGCTGAAAACAACAAGGCAAGGCAAAAATAAGACCATTTTGTAATTGACAAGTGATCAATAGAACATCCAGATTTGCAGAATGGTAGTAAGTCCTGATTGGTGGACAAGGAAGAGACAGAATAGAGTTAGACCCTGGGCCGCTTGGGGGTGGGGTGGGGTTAGACTCGCTGATTGTTTGGGGATTGCGTCGACGGTTGTGACGGTGAGCGTGTGTGCACACGGGGATGGTAGGATGCTGAGCGTTATGTCAGAGCAGTGGGCCCCCCCTCGCTCTCTACTCGGGCATTTCCTGTTTATGGAGGTAGAGAACAGCAGCTCTCTGGGGGGTTCAGATCTCAGATGCTGCAGGGTGGAACCAGAGCAACGTCTTACCCACAGGATCACAGGCGTAAACACAGGAGCCGGCAGAGTAAACAACATCGTCTTGTGCACAGATGGAACATCGTGTTGGGAAGAAAACTTTAATCTTTCCATCTGAAATGTCGAACATTGAGCGGACACAAACGGATGTCGGCATCCTCACTGTGACAAGCACACGTCCCATTCACTGATTTGGATGCGGACGAAACAGACAGTGTTGAGGAGACCGGCGTGGACTGATTGGATGGCGTGGAGGAGGAACAGGACCCCAGTGCTACCGAGCACACCCCCAGCGCACCGGCAGATCGAGAGCGGGCCCCAAAGCACCACCACCACCACCAGAAGCAAATTCAGACACACAGACACTCCCCGAACACACGCACGCACACTTGCAAGCTCCAACACACTCTTCCCTGCGCCACCATAGTGAAAAGCAAGCTTGGCAGTAGAGGACAGTCCAGTTGAGCCCCAGTGCAGAGAGAGATGGCCGACTGGGCGGGACGGGGGAGGGGGGTCTCACCTACGACCGGAGCTGCCTCTGTAGTCCCCAGCCCTGGCAGGGGAGGGGCTGGAGGAGGTGGTGGAGGAGGTGGTGGAGGAGGAGGAGGGGCTGGGGGAGGTGGAGGGGCCCCAGGAGGAGAAGACATGGGCGGGACTGAAACAGGCCGGGGCACAGCCGTTAGTGGATGTTTTGGGGTCAAGAGTTCACACACACACGTGTTGGTGGCGTAGCCTGCTCAAACGGGGAGGTTTTCAACTGAAACGGCACGACTACCTCTCCAACTGGGAATAAGAGCAAGTCAGACAGAAGTCGACCTCACGGGAATACACGCACGCACGGTGAACGTTGCCATGGTGACAGGCTTACCGACAGGGCTCTAGTAGCTGGCCGTGCTGCAGCTATGATGTAGCCCGGGGATGAACACAGAACAACACTGTTCCACGGCTCATCAAACGCCGATACATAATGCAAAACTCTGAAAATAAATCCATCTCGGTTGGATTTCATGCGGAACATCGACATGCATTGTATGATACGTTTCAAAAAAGTGTGTCTTTTTTCCCCCTTCCCGCCACAGCGCCGGCCCTATTGTAGGCTGCCCTATTTAGAGTGTGAGTTCTGTTATGAGCACAAAGGGCCAGTGTAATCCCTCCCAGCCTGGTAAACACAGTCTTTGTTCTTCCTCTTCTCTCCACCAGCTCCATTAACACGCCTTTAATTGGACCCACTCGTTGAAAATTGTTATTGGCGATATAAAAAAATATAAATAATAATATGCGTGTGTGTGTGTGTGTGTAGGGGGGTTGGTACCCCTAGAATTCCCATCATGTGAATCTGCGAGGCGAGGCCCGTTGAGGAGCCGTCTCTAATCAAGGCTCACCTGGTCCAGAGTTGGGAATGGAAGGCGTAGGCACGGCGATGGGAATGCCGATACTGCTGCTCCCGCTGTTCTCCCTGCTGCCACTCCCCCCACTGCTGCCACTGCAGAGGAGGAGAGAGGGGGGGGCAGAGAGAGAGGGAGGGGGGGAAGGGAGGAGAGAGAGAGGGGAGGGAAAGTAAGGGAGAGAGAAAGAGAGTGAAAGGTAGGGAGAGAGAGGGGAGGGAGATACGAAAGAAAAGGTCAGAGAGTCAGACAGAGAGAGGGGAGGGAGAAAGAGAGAGCAAAATATTAGAGCGTTATTGAGGGCATTTTCCTTTTATATAGGCCAACCTGCAGAGACCAGAGCACAGTGGTTTTTTTGTGGCGGTATCTATGAACACGACAGTTGCATGTGGGCCGTCATGTCCCATCGAGAGAGAAAAAAGCCCTTCAAAGCCACTTCCCTTGGTTCCACTCGCTTTTCACATCTCGTAGCACGTAAACAAACACCGCTGCGTTTCGCATCCAGCGCAACCGAGGGATGTGACAACAAACACATTCAACGGGAGGCCCAGCGAGGCAGAGTGACAGCGTCGGTGTGACACAGCCCCACTGTGACGGCACACAAGCCACTGCCTGCACAGTACATGTCTGTGACTGTTCTAACACCACAGAGGGATGATCGCAGGGGCGTCCTGTGTGGGTCAAACCCAGCCTAAGTCCATCGTCGGCCTGCATTCGACCTCCCCAGGCATTCAGATCAATGACTGCACCCTCCCACCCCCTCCACCCCCTTAAATCTCCCCAGGGCTGGCCCAGATCCCACTCCCTACTATCACCCCCCCTCTCCCCCCTCACCCAATCATCCCTCACAGTCAAGCTGCCCCCCCCCTTCCTGTATGTGTGAGTCTGGCCTGGGGCTGGCGGGGCACTAACAGCGGGGGGGGCCCTGAGCCAGGCATCCATCCCATGCTCGCTGCTGAGTGGGGGAGATGAGAGTGTGTGAGTTGGGGGGATAATGTGCATGTTGGGGGGAGGATGGTAGAGTGTGTGGGGGGAGAGATGGTAGAGTGTGTGTGTGTGTGTGTGTGTGTGTGGGTGCATGTGTGAGAGGGGGGCTTAAGCATGGATTCAGAGAAGGGATTCACGATACAGTCCATCCACTCTGACGTGAGAAACCCACATCTCTGTCTCTGTGGTGGCAGTCTTCTCCATCCCTCTCTGGCTCTGCCTTCCCTCCCCCACACTCAGGAGTCAGCTCCACTCCACATCTTTCACATGCTTGGTGCCTCTCTCCCCGCACCCTCTCATCACAGCCCTCGGACATCTCGGCCCTCAGCTGTGCCTCCTTCCTGCCTACTTCCTGTCTCACAACCCCTCCTCTCCAGATATCGAGTTTCACAAATGCGATCACGACCCAGAACGCCCACGCGAGGCCCTCCCTCTAACAAACACAAACAAATCTAAACTCTATCTGAGAAAGATAACTTAAATAAATGCTTCTGACACAATGTGCAATCAGACAAAACATTTATGATATGTTATATATATATATATAAAGGGATTTCCGGAATCGGGGACTAGGATATTGATATATGAGTGAGTGCGAGAGAGAGAGCTCTTGTGCCAGCTGGATAATTGGAGCCAGTTTACGGTTCCGCTAATCCAGCAGTGATGCGGCGTCGCTGACGGCTACGGTGGGTGACGTGGTCACGGTTTGTGACAAACCACATCCTGTGAGAGGACACCTGGAGCCCCACGCTGTGAGAGGACACCTGGAGCCCAGATCACCAAACACACCAGAGCACCACTTCAAGCAGAGCTGCAAGCGCACCTGGGCGGGAGAGACGACAAGCTCGAGCCAGGAAGGGGACTGGGAAGGGATGAATGAACATGAAGGATACTACAGAGGGGATGTGAATTATGAGAGACTGAATGAGGGAGAGAGAGAGAACTGAAAATAGAGGGTGGTATTTCTAACTGGAGCAGGAGGCATTACAGCCTCTTTGGCTAACGAGACCACTTCAATCAGTCATAACTCCGACTTCCTCTGACTGCATGACTGCAGCTCTCCCCTGTCAGGCTGCCGTGTTTCGTGGCCAAGGCTTTTCGGAGGCATGGTGGCAAGGGTGTGGCACCACACACACACACACGCTTCCTTACGGAATAGTTTCTTTCCAAATGCTCGAGTAGGTAGTTCTGAATGTGAACCCTTCCAAGCTGCTGTGTGTGGTACTTCCAGAAGAACAGGGAGCAGGGAGAGGAAGCACCTCGAGCTGCTGAACCCAAGTGAACACAGCAGGAAACAGGAGGATATTTATAGCTTCAGTCTTTTTTTTCAAGCTATTTCTTTTTTTCTTTTTTATGATTACTTTAACAGGACAGGGAGGAAAACTCATCAGTTTACAGGTGGCGTGTGAGGACACAGAGAGAGAGAGAGAGAGAGAGAGAGAGAGAGAGGGAGAGAGAGAGAGAGAGAGAATGAGTAGGTGAATGAGTGGGTGGGTGGGGGATCGGTTGAGTAAGTGGGCGAGGGAGTGGGTCAATGAGCGAGTAAGTGAGTGATGGAGTGGGTGAACGAGCAAGTGAGTGTGTAAGTGACTTGAGTGAGCGGGCGAGAATGAGGGAGGGAGGACGGGGCGGGGTAGGGGCAGTCACCTGTGGGTCCTCTGTCTCTGGTTGAGAGAGGCGGTGCGTCCCGGGCTGTGCTGGCTGCCCAGGCGGGCCGGGCTCGTCATGTAGTCGTTGGGCACTGTGGGCGGCTTCACCGGCTCCAGGGTCTTATAGGGCGTGTTGCGGCTATCACGAGAGACACAAAAAGAGATTAGGGCTCGACAAGGGGAATACAATGCTAAATGGGGAGTTAACAAGGAGATACAACATGAAACGGATAGTTAGTACAAAACCGAAATGAATAGTTGAATCAACTCCCACCACATCCATGAACGTGGTTTCGAGCTACAGCATCAGGATGTAATTTAACGAAGCTCAAACCGCCGGTCTGTCAAGCGAGCGTTCCAAATCCTATCAATGTATCCTGCTGGGGTGGTTTTCCAAACCGATGAGATTTGCGCAAAAGGGCTGAAAAGCGAGTGCAGCCGAGCTAAAGCCGGTATCACCGTGTGATTACTGTCTCAGCCGTGTCGGCGTCAGCACCGGAATCATGCTCGGCTCAGCGTGCTGGTGCAGGGAGACGAGCCACGGCAACCGTGCATCCCAAACCAAGAAACACGGCTGCACATTCAGACACAACATTTGGAGGCGTGTGTCATGCTTTATTGGACCGTTTTTTAAGTGGAGTGTGACAGGAAAGGTAGGTAGAGAGAGAGAGAGGTAGAGAAAGAGAGAGAGAGGTAGAGGAGAAAGAGACATGCAGAAAATGTCCAAGTCTGGAATCGAACCCAGGCTCCTTACCCAAGCGTGCCACGCCCCGACATGGGCGGGCTCGGAGGCTTCTGCGTGGGCGGATTGGTCCGTGATAACGTCCCTCCTCCTCCTCCTCCTCCTGCCCTGATTGACTGGTTGTTTCCGTGCTGCTGCTAGGGGGGGGGGAACAGAAAGGCAGTCAGGCAGCTTGTCAGATCAGAGGGTGTGGTGTGGTTAGAGTGCTGTCATGGGTTTCCCAGACGTGACACGGCCCAGGTTACAACACCCATGGTTGATCTGCTAAAGCCAGGAGACTGCAGCTCTTGCATCATCGGACGGGGGTGGCTGGAACGTCAACAAGGTTCTGAGATAAGAGTGTATTTGTTCTCTTCTTGTATCGCCGAGCACGCAACCAATCAAGCACACGTGGCCAAGGCAAGGCGGCAGTTAAATATTTACACTTTTAGTAAAAAGTGCTATAAATATTGTAAAGACATCAGCGGGCATGTTGCGACTGGGAAACCCCCCAGCTGAGAAGATGTTCACAGGGAAGACAGGGGCTGGAATGGTTAACTTATTCATTCATGATAGAGGGTGTTACAGAGGACTATGAACGACGTACGAGTCTAAAGGGACTACAGGTTACTATGGTAACGACGAAGACTACAACGACCAACTAAACAGGGAGTCTCTGGGGAATATGGGGGGGGGAGGGCTGAAGAAGCAGCCTATCAATAATGGACTACGACAGGGCGGGTCACATGACAAACAGGACTTACCTTGGCTTTTAGCCACTTAACGTGGGCGGAAGGAGGGAAGAGAAAAAAAGAGAGAAAGAGAGAGAACAGGCATGTCAAAATGGCGGTGTTAACTGTTCAGTAGTGCAGGGGAGGGTTCACCAGGGTATTTACACAGAGCAAACATTACGAAAGAGCCGGGGCGGCGCGCTGGTTAGGTGTGATCCAACACGAGGGTCACCGGCTTGTTTTCTGCTCCTGTCTGATTCCTATCTCTCTCTCCGCCCACACCCCCGCCCCGGCCGGCCGCCCGGCCCACAGCCCTCCGCAGGCCCATTGTCAACTCAAACCGGTATTGCAACACCTCGCCTGAGAATGACAAACGACACAAGCTCTCTTCGATTGTATCGGCCGGTGTTAAATAAAAGGCTAATAAACAATCTAAACGTCTCATGTCGTTTTACTCTACCATTGATTTTATGATTGTATAGTGATAAATCGAATGAAACGTTTGATGGTGCTTGAGAGAGCTGGCCAGTGGGTCCGAGGAGGAGCCTGGAGAGTCGTGCCGTTCATTCAGAATCAAGCACCGAGTCAAGGGCCTCGTCAATTATTCAGGTTCCCAGAGGGCCGTGCTGCGGCCATCACATCAGCCCGCAGGACAGGAGACCGCATCCAGCAGAGCTGAGGAGGGTCCACAGCACAGCCAGCAAGCTGAGGAGGGTCCACAGCACAGCCAGCAAGCTGAGGAGGGTCCACAGCACAGCCAGCAGAGCTGAGGAGGGTCCACAGCACAGCCAGCAGAGCTGAGGAGGGTCCACAGCACAGCCAGCAGAGCTGAGGAGGGTCCACAGCACAGCCAGCAGAGCTGAGGAGGGTCCACAGCACAGCCAGCAAGCTGAGGAGGGTCCACAGCACAGCCAGCAAGCTGAGGAGGGTCCACAGCACAGCCAGCAGAGCTGAGGAGGGTCCACAGCACAGCCAGCAGAGCTGAGGAGGGTCCACAGCACAGCCAGCAGAGCTGAGGAGGGTCCACAGCACAGCCAGCAGAGCTGAGGAGGGTCCACAGCACAGCCAGCAGAGCTGAGGAGGGTCCACAGCACAGCCAGCAGAGCTGAGGAGGGTCCACAGCACAGCCAGCAGAGCTGAGGAGGGTCCACAGCACAGCCAGCAGAGCTGAGGAGGGTCCACAGCACAGCCAGCAGAGCTGAGGAGGGTCCACAGCACAGCCAGCAGAGCTGAGGAGGGTCCACAGCACAGCCAGCAGAGCTGAGGAGGGTCCACAGCACAGCCAGCAGCTGAGGAGGGTCCACAGCACAGCCAGCAGAGCTGAGGAGGGTCCACAGCACAGCCAGCAGAGCTGAGGAGGGTCCACAGCACAGCCAGCTCTGGGCAGCCACGCCATGTTGCAACGCCAACGCAAAATGGCCGTTGGGGTTGTTCAGTCGCGATATCAGGAATGTGGGTTAGAACATTCAGGGACTGTAACGGTGGCCTGGATAACAAACGTTTAGGATGATTTCTGACATATAGGTCAGTTAATCATGCTGACACCCGTCTCCTACAACTTCTGGGTTTAGGGCGTCAGGCTTTGCCCTAAACCCAAGCATCCTAACAGATCTATCAATCTTTACTAACTCAATTCACTGTTGATCCCAGCAGATCTGCATGAGGTGTACAGATCAGTCGGATCAGATGGGCCTTTAGACGCTCTGGCCTGTAAAGATGGCAGCAGTGAGGCGGGCCACAGGCCAGAGATTATACAGAGATGTGCTGACTTCAGGACTCTGGGAGGAAACCAGCAGGGTCATCAGATAATCAACAAGTCCAGTCACCTTCATACCCAGGCCAGAGAGAGCACAATCCTGCTCACTTCAGACCTCAAACACAAGAACAATTCCTATCCTTTAGCTGTTTCAGTCAATTATTTACAAGAACACAAACCCTTTTTTTGATACTTTAAAAAAAAATCTTGACCAGGGTTTTAAAATGTTGTTACCAGCTACTTAGCCTCCATCCTTCTCTGAGACCATCTGAGCTCCTCGTGCATCAGACAGGTCGTTCTGAGTAGCTTCGGCAACGTGGCAGCGACGTCAACTCCAAAACAACATCTGACACGGGCCCTGCATTCCTGACAGCGCTTGACTAGATTATCAGTCAGCTGACCACGGAAAATAAATCTTTTTTTTGCAATAACGGTGAAAAACACCCCGTCAGTTGAGAGAGAGAGAGAGAGAGAGGAGAGAGGAGAGAGAGAGAGAGAGAGAGAGGGAGAATAACCCATACAGAAACAGAGATAAGAGAGAGCACCTTCTAATCCTGCAGTCAGATGACTCCGTTTATATGGCAGCTTACACCGTCAATATAAAGTCACCAGGCTCTGAATCTCATTAGGAGTTCAACCTCTCCTGTCCCTCCTCTCTGCACCTGGTGCCTTGGTGCAGAATATCTCATAGCATGTCAATAAGGGAAGCTGCAACTAATGTCCATTCAACAGTGTGTGTGGTGTGTGGTGTGTGGTGTGTGGTTAAACTGGCATTTTAGAATCGACCCACGGTCGGTTAGTAAACCGGGGCTGGATATTCTACAGGGCCCAATAACTGTCAGCTTTCCCATCGGTTACTGTAGACGTCAGATGAATTCAAGCTTGGTATTGACGCTAAATATTGATTAGCGCTGCAGGCTTTGACACACAAAAACAAGTGTGTGTGTGCTCCAATTCCTTTCATTCACCACATCTACAGTTTCCCTCCCCCTATCCCTCGTTATCATGGACGTACCTCCAAAAAGGGATATGAGGGTAAAAGAAGTATGACCATCAAGCATGTTCCTGCATTCATACATATGAGATCTCCTGCTGTCCCCGCGGGGCTCTCGGGGCAAGTGACAGACCTGAACGACGACAGGCGGTATCAAGACATAATAGACCGCAGCATCTCTTCTCAATAAGGACATTACGGACGTTATGATCGATATCGACCTCGTTTAAAACCCTTTCAGGCCACACACACACCCTTTCAATGCGACATGTGGGTCCCTGTGTGATTTCAGGCCTGGGAAATTGAGACGGGCAGCGTGGCTTTTATCCCATCCTATCGCGGCACATCGTTTTACTGGAAGACAATGGTGGCTGCTAATCTAATCTGCCTGACAGCAGCCATTGATTGGCTGATTAATGGGGGCTCTAGAGAGAGGTGGACATCTCTGAATGGATCAACCAACTAGGGTTGTTATGTCATTAGGCCCGCTGTCATGGCGACCACCTCTGACCCCTAAAGTAGAGCTGAATGTCGACCATTGAGAACACAGCAGTGTGTAGGCCTGCACAGTAGTCAGTATACCTTTCAGAACTTGGAAAGAAAGGGTTGCAAGTATAATGGGTTATGACAGATGTTGCTCAAGCACTAAGAGCTCTCACAAGACTTACCAGTTTGATATCGGACGTGCGAGAACACGATTATAAGGGGAGAGGGAGTCTAAAGTGCTTTCCGAACATCTCATAAATTCATCAGAGCTCACCCTGCACATCCTTCACAAGGCTCCTAGAATAGCACATGGAAAAGCTATCCAACAGTGTAATCATTCTTGTCAATCACCCACACTGGATTGTCCGTCTGCAGGGCCAGCAGAGGGGACGCAAAGACGAACAGGTGAGAGGCAGACAGACAGACCGAGGCGGAGGAAGAGAGAGGGGGGGGGGTACAGGAGGAGAGAGGAGAGGAAGATCCATCTTAACCTGCCCAACGAATGACAGACCGAGGAGAATGTAAAGGAGGGGTATGGGAGAGAATACAGAACACAACACAGGGCACTCCTTCAGATGTTCCACTGTAGGAGAGAGAGCAGCAGGAGGAAGGAGAAGTAAGAGGGGGGAGAGACAAATGTGAGGGGGGGTGAGTCACACAGAGAGAGACAGAGACAAACAGACGGCCCTCACCTTGACCCCGTGGCCCACATCGTCCAGGACGTTGTAGTCGATGGGTTTCCTGATGTACCTCACGGGACGCTCCATGTTGGCCGGGGCGACGATCTTGTGGGTCCGCGCATTGTTCTTATTGGTCGTCAGGATCCCGATCTCCCGCCGGGCCACCTTCTCTTTGTGGATGTCCACCGTCTGAACACGGCCCAGGAGGAGAGAGAAGAGCGCGTTACCAGACACGATGAGAGACAGTTACAGAGAGCCATTACACCCAGACGAGGATTGGATTTCCAGCTTCTCCTACGGCAACTAGGGCTACTTTAATTGAATCACGTTGCCGTTTTCACTGTGAGGCTCGTAATGCCACATACGTTTATTACAGCTCACAATAGTGGTTGGACCGTGCTATGACTGTGGATAGTGTGTTTGGTTCCTGATCTGATGACTGGAAATGACTGAATGTATGCTCAGGTAAAGGGTTGCCTGACTAAGAACACCTTGCCAATGCCATTATTAGAGCATCTGACTTTTTTTTCCTTTTTTTACCTAGGGGCATTTAGTGCCATTTAAAATGAAAATGCAGGATACTTTAGGCAGGATTCCATAAGGAAATTAAATCTACTGTGCTCTACATTACATATTTATAAGGTTTTTGTCTAAAGCCATTAAAGCTGCCTGCTCTCTGTGAGGAGGGTAATAAAGAACTGCAGCCTTCGGCACAAAGGGAGATGAATTAGGGGAGAGAATGGAGTGTTTGGCTTCTGAAATCGCCACTGTTTGAATAATGGCCTTGATCTCTTTGTACAAACTAATTGCCTCCACCTTTCATAATTGTGCTATAACTGACCATTTTGGTGCAGATACACAGACCTGTAAATATGAGTGTGTGTGTGTAGGTGTGTGTGTGTGAGGGGGAGGAAGAAAATAGGCAGAGGAAATATGTGCAGTTGGGGACAGTTCTTGAAACTTCTGTCTACACAATCAATTTATCTTGGAATTGAACACTCATAACATTTGTCCGCTATGAAAGAAGGAAACTGCTAGAATCAGGTGCAGTGATGTCCCCTTAAAAAGTCAATCACATGCATCTGAAATGTCATCCCCTAATCCAGTCATCCCTCTCCCAGACCATCAGACCAGTCCCTACATCCCCTCCCCCCATGTCCCCTCCTCCTCCTCTCCCCCCCCCCTTCCTCAGCTGCTGTTCCTCTGAGAGATGAAAGGCCGTGTCTGCTGAGGGTCCGGACAGTCAGAGGCCTCTCTCAAGGGAGGCCGCTGGGGCCACGGCCAACAGAGGAGTCCTTTCATACGGAGGGGATCTGGAGGTAGCAAGCTAGCTAGCTAAAGGAGCCATCTCTTTTCTATGTCTCTGGCCATCCTCTTGTCTTCGCTGAGGGCATTTGTTTTACGAGTTGCCCCCCCCGCCCCGCCCCATGAATGTCTCCTTATTCAAGTACGAATGAGTCACTCTGGATGAGTTATGAAGAGCTCGATAAGATCTATACACAGTCTCACAAAGTCTTAACACCATCAATCAGATCGCCACGTGTGTTTCACAGGAAGTAGACAGATGAAATGGGGTACGTCGATGTGGCGGGGGAGTGCCCCATGTCGCTCAGAGCAAGTCATCAGGGAAGACCAAGCCTACAGGTTATCAAACACAACAGGTGATGGCTGAGCACTTAGGCTGAGTGGATTGCATTGGACTCCCTTGACAACGCGTACAGGAAGCTCTCCAAGGAAATGGAAGAAATGGACTGAAATCAGCAGAACTGAATCCATTCGGAGAGGCGAGAGGCTTGAGGGGAGTGGCCAGACGGCGGGGAGAGCAGAGAAGTGAGCTTAGTCCGACTGAAGTCTTGGAGTTAAGTACTCCTGGCTTGGCTCCAACAGACTAATCGTGACCTCGCCTTACCCCTCCCGCCTCCCCCAACACAGCCAGCTGGCTACTTATGAAGACGACTCCAATGGATTCTGTCAGACAGCTACCAGTACATGCTTGGGGCAAACTGACTGATGTAGGAGTCACTGGAGTCCATATTGACCACGTGGCTAGACGGTCTAGTCGAGAGCAGTACACCATCCGAAGCGTTTACAATGAATAGATGACTGATGACGTAGTAAGAGTTACAGTTGTTGATAAACGACATGGCGGCTTAACGACAAAAGTGCTTATTGCTTATCTCGGAAAGTTCCGTCAGGGTACACGACAGCCAAGACAAACAACGGAGCAGCTGGCACAAAGAGGAAGTGAGAAAGCGAGCTTCATCTCCTTCCTGTTGGCTGAGAAAATAGCCGGGCCGAAAAACACTTGTGACAAATGTTGCACAAGGGTTGGTAAGGGAAATGAATGTGAGGGCTTTGTACGATAACTTTGCAATGAAACACAGTTGTACGGAATGGTATGTTGTGGACGGTACAAGGAAGTAACTGGTCCATTTATTCCTGACTGGTGTTCAGAGTGATCTTTGAGTAGTCCTGCTATAGCAGAGTACAACAAGAAAACGAGAATGACTTCCAAGTACACAGAATTTAGCACTGCTACAAAAACTCCTCCAAGATTCTCCTGCCCAGTTCCGTCTCTGCAGGTGTATACCATTCAGTAGGATTCCAAACTTTAATCGTGTGCTTCAGGCTTGTCTGGTGATGCTAAACAGGCCCTGGCAAACTGAGGTTGATTCACATGCTCTCTGGCCCTGTCATCCCCAGACCTGGCGTCCAACACTGGGCAGCCTCCGAGCCAAAACTGAACCTCGCCCTAAAACACTGGGAACTAGGTCCATCTCCTGTCGATTTCCTTTTTTTGGGAATTCCTTTATTCCCTACTTTCCTGCTCTTAAATTCCAAATCCAACCTAACGTGGGCCTCTTTTTCTACTCCAAAACATTTCTTCTGACTGTCCTTCATAATGCTCCCCCCCATATAGTTACTCATTCTTCTCCCCCTCTCTTCTCCCAGTGAATCATCCCCCTCTTCCATGACTAAGACTGGAGGACTCTGGTCACCATTTTGTCTTGATGCCAGTCCACTCCTTCCCCACACAACACACACAAACACACACACAGAACACACACAGAACACACACAGAACACACACACAGAACACACCACACACCATCTGCTCCCAGAGGCCAAGAGATTGTTGAAAAGAGGAACTCATCCTCTCCGTTTAGGGTGTAACTGACTGGTTTCTTCTACTGTGTACTAATATGGTGGTTGTCATGAGACACAGTCCCGGTGTTGTTCCTAGCAACAGGCGTCTACACGTCAGTGGGACTGACTAGTAAGGAAGCATATCTCCGGATGTCTGCTGTAACTGGGGGGGGTCACAGTGAACCTAGTCTGGAATCACAATCAACTGAGGCGTGTACACTGATACTAGAAGCACACACACCAGCAAACCCCCTCACAGACTCCAGACCTGGGGGTTGACCAACACCGTCTTCGCATTGCGACGAATACAGGAATGAGACGGTTTTCGAGGCTTAGTGGGAAGGTGTCGTTCGTACGACTCCCTTCGTTGACCCCGGTCCGGCAACCGTTGATGTCCCTGGCTCGGACAGCCAGGGGAGAGGGGGGGGGAGTCACACAGGTCAGGGAGAAATCACACATTCCACAACGGCTCTCTGCACATCCTCGTCAGGGGGGACATGAATCTCCCGCTCACGCAGGGCAGCGAATCAAAAGACCCCGTTAGTGGAATTTCTGCAACTTGCGCAATCCTGGGCCAGACATCTGCCGCCAGACGGCATGTAAAATCAGGAGGAACAGAAATACGCAGGAAAAGAACCAACGTCTCCAGACGTTCCGCCGGTGCAGACAGCCAGTTTCACTTCGGTTTCTGACTGGGAGAAAAGTGCCCGTTTCAGCGTTTTGGTAGTGAGGCCTCTTGGATCATATCAGCAATAAAAAATATAAATAAAAAGGCCAGTTTAGCACAAATGCACGGATGGACAGAATCCCAGCGTTCCTGTAGGTGGAATACTGGGCTGGGTCCCAGTGAGGGATGGCTACATGGGGATCACTCCTACGTGAAGAAGCCCTGCATGGAACCATGAGTGCATCTGGATGTGTGGTTTAGCCAGACCCGACAAACAACGCCCCAATACTTCGCCAACTCTGACCCGGGTTGAACATTGGATTTCTGTGTTTTAACACCCATCGGCACTTTTCTTGATGCATGGCTATGTTTAGCCTGTGTTCTGCTCCTCTCTTTCACCAACCGTCTCTGGAGGAGGGGACCCCTCACTGAATTGCTCCTTCTAAGGTTTCTTCCATTTTTATTTTTCCTCGTCTTCCTTGAGGGTTTAGGTTGGTTGAGGGGCAGTTCTATGGCCGTATGTGAAACACTCTGACATTGCTTGTAAAAAGGGCTATACAAATACATTTGATACTTAATAAGCAAGCGAGTGAGGAGGGAGAACAAGAGAGAAAACAGATATATGCGCCAACTGTCGGTGTCAGCCTTGTCCTGTGTTCCTTTGTGATGGCACAAAGTCTCTCAGTTCCCTTTGAGCAAGTTGAGCATATCCAGGTGGACTTCAAAACGGAATGTTACACAGAAGGTCATGAGGACCCGCAGACAAGTCTTTATTGTCCTCCCAACTGAATGTCCTTGTTTTATGGGATAATAATAGAACATGTAACTCTTTATCTTCACGACACCAACACATTTCAACGTTCAACAGCCAAGCTGGCTTGTTGACAACCCCTTGACCTCCTCGAGAGAGTTGACAGGGAACCTGGTCAGAAGGCTTTCTGTATCTCTGTCTGTTGACTTCAGTAGAGTCCAGCTGTGGACTGAGCCAACGGCTGAAGATCCATCACAGCTAAACGCCTGGGTCTGGCTCCTGTCTGGCACACAGAACACCAGCCAGCGCATCTGAAAGCCTTCATCTGTGCACCGAGCCACAAAAGCCGTCCCAGAGCCGACTACAAGGCCAGTTTCCCAGAGCAGCCCACACGAACCAGAACACACGAACAGACGGAGAACTTCCGCATGTCGCTTGAGCCAAAAAGACCGGTCAACTATCATGGGTTAGAGGGGGTGGGTTTAGCATAAGTCTCTGAATAACTGTTTATCTAATACCGCGCAGATGGCAAATATTTCTAAGTGGCGCACGTCGCCTCAGCTGCTAGCGGCGGGTGGGGGTCGGTCACCTCGGCATGCCAGCTGGCTGCGGGAGACTGCCTCTCGGAAGCAGTCGTGGCGATGGGTGAATGCTCAGCATCTCAGTCCTCTTTCTGAGGGGAACGTCCTGAGTGTGAGAACTGGGCTACGGAGGAAGAACAGCATACAGGGAACAACAAGGGGGGGGGTTGAGAGCAAAAGAGAGGGAGAGGAACATTTCTGACAGAGGAGAGGAGGAAGTGACCACACACGGAAAATGTCTGGTGAGTCACAGGATACTGCCCTCCATTGCAGTTTTTTTTTCTTCACACTTGGGGCCTAATGATAAGTTGAAACACAAGATAAGCATTCTCGCTGACACACTGCCACACCCCTAACCAGAGACCAAATCATTTCCCCTTCCACCAAAAGCACAGAAAGATACTGCTTAGTACGAAACGAACAACTGTGCATAACAGAAGGAGAGCTATAAGCAGAGGGAAACCGATCTGACAGACATGAGGCGTGTACACACACACACACACACGCACAGACTGGGATGAGCAGGAAACACACAGTCAGTGGGGCTTCATTTCCTGTCTGGATGAAATTCATCTCTCCACCTCGAAATGCTGGAGGTCAGACTGACTTCACAGCACACACGCACCTTGAAAGGTCACATGTTGGTCACCCAATCCACGTCCCGAGCCCAGCAGGCTTTCACAGTCTATACGACTTCCTATGCGACATGTCGCTGAGCACTGTTATTGGGTGTGCTGCTTTGTGAGTCAGCTGTTTTCCGCATGAAGTACTTGATCGCCGTTAGGCCACTGGGTTCAATTAGCTAGCTGGCACACCCTAGTGCCGTGTGCCACCCCGCAAATGAAATCCAATGTGATTTATAGCTCAGTGCGGAACAGTCAGGCCTGGAGAGGTGGTTAAAACCCATGGCGTCTCGGCTTCGTGCAGCACTGTGTCGATCCGCGTTTGAGGGGCAAACGCCTAAAAGGATTACCAGGCGGAATTGAGTCGAGACAAGACGCAGCACCTATAGAAATGTGACAAAGGCCTTATTCCCTTAGACTTTGTTTGGAAAATGTTGCGATGAAATGATGTTTTGCACGACACGTTAGACCATTTCTTCCTTTGAACACAGGGTATCACAAGTGTGTGTGCGTGTGTGTGTGTGAGAGAGAGAAGCCCATGGTTCCGCTGGGCAGACAAAGCTCTCCCTGTTCACAGACTCTTAGCAGCCACTTCACACACAGCCCAAGGTAGCGGCGCTCTATAGTCTATTATCCTATCAGACGACGAGGAGACCCTGCTCTTGAATGGCAACGCTGTGACTGAAAACTGAAGAGAAATCCTTCTCACACTCTCTTTCTCAAACACACACACACACACAGACACACACTGTCGTCATCTGTCCGCTTCACAACAATCCCAGACAGCCTGGGAACATCAACAAGTCAGTGACAGAACCAAACCATGCCAGCGGGCACACACAGGCACACACACACACACCTCTCTTTTGGATCAACAGATAAAGTGATGTTGGGCATTCTAAGGGCCAGGAGGCCCCAGGACACCAGACAACGAGCACACCAGGAAGCGCCCACACAGATAGCTCCTAGTCAGCAGAGCGGACACACCCTAAGCCACTAACTAACCATAGACCATGGCTGCTAAACACTCCTGACGCCAGGCTGCAGCTCACCACAGGCAAGCCCAGTCATCAGACATCATGACACACACACAGCATCCTCTGCTTGGGGCTGGGTGGCAGGGCAGGGGGACGGGAGAATCACTGTCAGACCGCAGCTAATTTGTACGTCAGACCGCAGCTAAATGTTGCCGGACGGAATTGTTCGTCCAAAATTGCATTTTCACTCAATGTCTTTTAAAATAGCATTTTTGCATCCATTAGATCACTATTTTGTAGGATGGGTAGGAGTGACATGGCGGTGTGTGATTGTGGATCTATCCATAACACCAGATACACACTGACTCACACACACACACACACAGGGCTGAGGGCTGGGACTAGGGCTGACGGCTAGGGCAAGATTTGTAAACAAAAGTATGCAGATAAGCAATTCCATTCTTTATTGACAAGACATGACCTCATCTCACCCCTGATGGCTCTCACAGATGTTGCCATGCTTACAGACAGGATGCATCTATTCTAACGCCACACAAGAAAAGCTCATATCTCTACTGGTACCGTACAGCAAATGAAAATAGATGGTATAGAAAATAGTATTAACGCAACTAGATGAGCCATATCTGGCAGGGTGGGTTTGAATGTGGGTAGGTGTTAGGGGAAACGGCTCACTCAGAAAGCAACAGTGAGACATTGGGTGTGCTCTCCTCAGTACACACAACTGTGAGTCTCTCAGGTCCTCTCTCTCTCTCGAGTCATATTGTCGAAGGGGGCCATGAGTGTTGCCAAGGAGACGCAGACAGTTCGTGGCGCGGTTGTGATAATATTCCGTCCGTGTGCGGTTGTCCTCTCTCGCCAGACGAAACCTGAGAGACGGTGTTTGCACTTTCCCCTCCCCGCTCTATTTCTCCCTCTCTCTCCGTCCGTCGACCGTCTTCTCACGCTCTCCTCCCCCTCCTCTGTCCTCTCTGGCCCTGCCCTCCAAGGCCCCCTTCACTCTATCAATATGTACGTTTGTTTATGGTGGGAGGAAAATCTCTTTCGGAGACCCGTGACCTTCAGTTTATCTTCCAAGACATGTCAGACATTCTTTTCTTTGCTCGATTCCTTTCTGAAAACTCAGGACACCAGACGAGGGGAGGAGCTTCTCAGACATAGAAGCGCATGAGAGGGTTCTGCTGACCGTCGTCCTAATCGACACTAAAAAACCTCTCTTACCTCAGTGTGTCAGCATGTACAAGATCAACCATGACCAAAAATTGATTTCTAGGGGAGGGATGAAGTACGGTCCTCTCGTTCTATCCATCTCCCTCTCTCTTTATGACCTGCAGTGTGACTACAGTCTGGCCTCGGCTCCTTGTCCTCAATCCTCATCACAAGTCTACATGGTCAGGGTTAGTGCATTCCTCTGATCTGCAGCATGTCCCAGTCCATTGATTGATCTGATCTGAGCTCTTAATGACTTCATTGGATGAAGGTCTAGATTTACCTTTTTCACATGGCAGGGAGGCTGCATGCCAGAGAGCTACACTGGGAGCGAGTTAGTAGGGGTGAGACTAGTCATAGTGAGCGTGTGTGTGTGTGTGTGTGTGTAAATGTGTGTGTGTGCGAGAGAGGGAGAGTAAGACAGACGTCCATTCACCAGCCTATAAACGCACCACAGTGACTGGAGACAGATGCCCTACTCACAGATACAGAGAACAGAAGTGACAGTGTGAGGAAGTGAGTTTTTCAAGTTTAGCTGCCCTTCTGCAGCGTGTGTGTGTGTGTGTGTCCTCGCCTGTGGTCCTGCACAGCTGTGACGTGTGCATGCGTGTGTGTGAAAGTGTGCACGCGTGTATGCCAGTGTGTGCGTAGTGTGTGTGTGAGCGTGTGTCCTGACCTGGGAGATGTGGTTGATGGAGGACTCCATGCGTCGGAGCTGCGAGGCCTGGATGTCCAGGAGCTGCAGCACGTTGTTGGCCAGGGCGTTGATCTGGTAGGCCACGCTGGCCAGGGACTGGGTGGTGTACGCCTTGGTCTCCTCCAGGGCCTTCCTCTTGTCCTGGGCCTGTGGACACGGGGGAACAAGGGGTCACGCCAACATGCGGAGAACGGGACACGACACACAACCTCCCCCAGATATCTTCTGCTTCTTTTGTCCTCGTCTTTTGTTTGTTGATGGGATTGTTCATTTCATTTTAATCTATCATAAATGCTATACACGCCTCAACACAGTGTTTAGGTCACTTTGGATTAAAGTAAGTGTCTGCTTGGTGATTCGATGTCAACTTTACCAGGAGTCGGTCACATATGATAGTCATATATGACACGTATGACGTGACTAGGACATGATATTGATATTAGCACTGTCAGCTCTAACGAACCGTCATCAACACAGCCGTGAAGAAACAGCTCAACACAAACCCACCGGCGTGAATAAACATGTCAATGCAGCCCAGATGACATCATAATCCATCCGCTAGCGGTTTGGTTTCTCTGTCAGCGTGGAGGCGGGGCGCGGTGCTCTCTCGCGGCAGAGCGCAACTCACAGCCGCCACGTTCCATCTGAGCTTCCGTTCCAACACAACCAGTCAGAACACCAGGGTCTGAGTCCTCATCCAGCTCTCCCCAGCAGACATGAGGAGGAGGGTGGTAAAGGTGTGTGTGTAAGGGGGGGAGGGGGGGGGGAGATAAGAGGACTAGTAACAGCCCAGAGAGACCTTGGAGAAGGTGAGAATCGGTGTGACGTGGGGAAAGCGGCCGAGTGTGAGCATGAGACGGCCATGTGCCGACACAAACACATTGTGATGGTGTGTGTGTGTGTGTGTGGGGACCTCGTTATGGCTTCCCGCCACAAACAGGCTGTTCCCAGGCTGGGACTAAACGCTGCCTCTCCTCGGAGCCCTGCGCTGTGGGTGTGTTCACACCGCTGGGAGGAGGGACAGACTCACTGATGCTGTGTTTAGAGGGAGTCCAGCACCAGATGTGGAGCATGATAACAGCATCCAGGAATGAAGAGAGATTCCTCCAGAGAGAGGCCTCAGAGCAGAAGGCCATCTGTTGGAGTGGTCCGCGCACACACACACACACAGCTTTGCACTTTCTGTTTTCTGAACCGTTTACAATGCCAGTTGCTGTTTTATAAGCCCTTTAGGACTGCTTGCCTTCTTAACAGAACAGCAATACTGTTCTTTCACACACACAACACCAGTTAAGTTCATACAGTACAAATCACATTTAACCACACAAAAGCACTAACATAACAAATGAATTGGCTCAAAAAGGGGATGCTGCTACAGGGATTTGGCTTTCTGAAGATTAGTTCAGAATGAGGTTTTCTGGGTAAGACGACCCCATCTGTGTCTGTGTTCGTAGGAGGAAGTCAGAAGGCTATTAATCAGAAGGTTGCCGGTTTGATTCCCGGCCGTGAAAAACTACGTTGTGTCCTTGGGCAAGGCACTTCACCCTACTTGCCTCGGGGGAATGTCCCTTTACTGTAAGTCGCTCTGGATAAGAGTGTCTGCTAAATGACAATGTAAATGTGGTATGGGGTCAGTCAGAGGCATTGTGGTGGTTGACATATGTGTGCTCGGATTGAATTGTAAGTTCCAAACTCTCCCTCACAACTCTGCTCCAGTTACCATCCCAGTCTTTACTTTCTACCACAATGAACACAGTGCTAGATATACATAAAGTTATTCAAGAATGGCAGGTGTCACTTTCGTTACACCCGTTGTCCTGTATTTGCATTTACCCTCGACAGAAGGGTTGTAACAAATCAGAAACATTCAGCTTAATGGCCGACACCACACGGAGGTTTGAAATACTATCGGTTGACAGGGTGTCAAGTGGCAGGACGGTGGAAAGCACTGCTTTATCTGAAGGACATTCCTCCGTAGAAGAACCCAGTATTCATTTGCTGAATTCAAGGGTAAACAACAGAACAAAGGTAGAGTGAGGGTGCTCTCCCTGAGAGCGAGGTTCCCACAGCAGCGCTGCTGCAGAAACGTCCGGTACAGAGCTCATATCTATGTGCTGAGTCATGCCTCTCGGCATTGGGAAAGAGACAGGAGAATCTCCACGGAAACAGCTCAGCCGATATGCTGTACGTTTACAATAAAGTGGATCGATAAACACGTGAAATGCAGGCAATCCTACGTCTGCCTACTTTAGGAAAGGTTAAGTCGATACGGTTGAGGAAAGAAAAGACAAGTGCGTGCCCAGATTAGACATCCGATACCTTTTTTGCAACAACGTGATAAGAATAAGGAACGCTAACTGCCGTGCTCACAGGGTCGAGTCAACATTACGAGACTGGTCTGGGCCTGGAGGCGAGGAAGCCTGTGCCGGAGTGGTTCCCTCCGGGAGGTGACACGTCTAGGAGGTGACGATGTGCCCGGATGACCTCCTCCCACGTCTCCACCTCTCGCCAGTTCAGTCCCCACAGACGAACGGCTGGCGGGAGGAAGGGCGGCCCACGCCGGTCTGGGCAGGGCGTCGGGCCTGAACTGGCAGAGCTAGCGAGCGGCCTGGAGGCGGCAGGAAGGAAAGGACCAGACTTCCTCCCTGAGGGGGAGAAGCTGTGTTGCGGGGTCAGGGAAAGAAGCCCTCAGCCTGCTTCCAGGAACGGCCTCCACCCTGAGGCTCTAGTCTGGTAAGGAGCCACATGGAAACAGGCTGAACGAGTATTTGAGACTGGATCCAAGTAGCGTAATGGGAATGAGGTCTGTTTCTCAATTGTGGTGTACACGTCTTTATATCCATTTCAGGACTGTGAGGCACGGAGGAGAAACTCCTGCTGTTCAGTGTTCGCCACTTCGACGTGACAGTTTCGAATTTGGCGAGCGACGCACAGGCGAAATGACAGGGCTAGCGCTGCCGCGGTAGCTGACGTGACGACAAATATGCGACGGCAAGTCAGAACATCGCCCTCTGAAACAAGACGAGGCAGTGTCGTTCCTGCGCTGCTCATCTCCCTAGCCGACAGACGGGTCTCAGGGATGCACTTCCCCACGCAGAGGAGGGGAAAAGCTGTCCAAAACTCTTTGGAGTGGGAAAACACTTTTAAAGAGCAGAATCATTACGAAAGAAAAGAAAAGACAATATAGGCCCTACATACTGATGAGGGAGGGGTCCTGTTTCAGATCCAATGTCTTAACATTGGGAACAGACGGAGGGATATTTGATCCATCATTAGGCCACTTGCTCTGCTCTCCTCCAGAGCTTCCAGTCCGATTCCGTGACATTCAAGTCCTCCTCATCTAATGAACGGTGTCTTCTCCTGGAAGCCGAGACTGGGATCTCGGCGGGGATCTCTGGGTTTGAGAGACTGCTGAGGCAGGTAGATCAGAGCCGGTTTCAGATAAGCGATCGGCGAGGCAGTGCATGAGCAGATCTGTGTGGGTTGGAACGATGTGGACAGAGCGGTGTGAGATTGAGGAAGCGATACGGAGTCAAGGTCAGTGGAAGACAGATCAAGGCGCTTTCACTTTCTCCCGAACACTCAGTTCCCTTCTTTTCGAATCTCCAGACAGAGCGCCGTTAAACGACAACAGAAGACAACACCTTGATTTGACTGTCAGCCATGACACCCATTTAATTGGGTATTAGGCTCATCTGTAATCCAGAGACAATGGTTTACCCGTGCAAGTCTGTCTGTCTTGCAGCAGATTACATACCGATCGAGGAAGTGAGCTAGAAGTGAATTAAAAATAGTTTGAGTAAACTGTGCAAAAAGAAACGTGTTGCTCTCAAAAGACTTCTGAATCTATTGCATCATAGATGGGGAACCACACCCTGAGGGCAGAAGGGAAACTTGTAAGAATCGAAATGCCAGGCAGATGCACCTCAGCAATAACTGCCAAACCAATTGAAGCTCGGTTGAATTCTTTAGACTTAAGAGTTCAACTCTGCAGGTCGCTGCCTCTTTTAAAACTCAGCAGAGGGATAAGTGCTTTTTGAAATGTTCTCCTCCACTGGGGCCAACGGAAGCTAAATGAAAAGTCAAAGGTTGACCTGACCTTGAGGCTCTATCAGAGCACAATTAACATTTCCATCAGTAAGTCTGGAAAGTGACACAAAGGAGAACAGTCCACAAGGCAGACAAGCAGTCTGTTACTATGTGAATATGCTAATGTACAGTATGTTATTAACCACAGTGAGCTTAACTCCAGCACTTTTTGAATTAAGTTGAACTGCCAACACAGCACTAAATATAAGATCTAAAATTAACTGTATAGATACATTCTAGAACTGTTATTAAAAATAAAACATTCTAAGGTAAATCCATCTACAAAACAGACCATTGTGGTGAAATTGGAGGGGAAACAAAAGATAATTGCTTTCATTTACCCCCTTCTTTGCGCACCCCTACTTTCTGAAGTCCTATATTCCTACCAAGTATCAAATCAGCCAAGAGTGGGCCAAACCAACTCCAGCAGCAGCTAAAGGTGGGATGACAGGTGCTGGCGAGGATGAATGAGTTCGGCTGGTGGTGCTTGAGCCGCTGGGCTTTCCACGCTGTGAGAATAACCAGGTCATTCAACAGAGAGTTAGAGAGAGGGAGAGAAATATAGCAGGAGGGAGAGTAAAAGGAGTAAAGAGAAAGAGAGATAGAGAGTGAGACAGGAGAGAGAGAGAGAGAGAGAGAGAGAGAGAGAGAGAGAGAGAGAGAGAGAGAGAGAGAGAGGGAGATGGAGAGAGAAAGTGAGAGTAACGAGACAGGAGAGAGAGAAGGGAAGGGGACTCGGTAATCCTGAGAGACAAAGCCGTGAAAACGCCACATTTATCACCTCCAGGCCCGCCCTGGCTCTCTTCCAGGGGGGAACTCACATCACTCCTACTGGGATGCAGCCCGGGCACAGAGGCTATACGATCAGGACAAAAAGAGGTCAACTCATACACGCCTCGAATCGTCGACGGTAACTGATGCCATTGTCAGAGACACAGAGACAGACAGAGAGAGACAGAGAGAGACAGAGAGAGAGAGAGACAAACGCTCCCTCCAGCAGCGTCCAGGCTTTTACATGTGCCATACGTTTACTTTGTTAAATGAACTTGGTTGAATGAACTTGGTTGAAAAATGAGTTACGGACGAGAAGCCACGCTGTCCGCAACCCTCCTCGCAACCTCTAAACGTGCATCTGTTCCGCCTGCCAACATTGCCAGGTGGCCCAGAGAGAACGCGTCCCTAGTGCCCTTGTCCACCACGACGGCCCCTGTCACAGAGGTTAGAAAAACATGGGGCCGCTGACTCGCATGGCTGAAACCACCAGCCAAAAATGGAAATGAGATTTCCGATGCTTTGCTGCCATTATGTTATTGAGCGGAACCTCTACAGTCTGAGTGGGGCAGAGGATGTGGAAGGCTGCCGGCAACAGACCCTCCTAGGAGTTACTGAGAGAGACCACACGTAGTGTTGTCATAGCAGAACAACATCTGAAACAATGACGTGTTACTTGAACTGTCATGTCGCTATTGTCCGAGCGGACACAGGGAATTCTAGGGAGCGAATAGAAAGAAACATCTTTCGAGTCAGCAATGAGTAGGCGAGTTCCCCTGTCCTTCATGGTGAACAAACAAGACATGCCAGCGAATAAGCTTATTCTCAAGTATCCTTTCGTCAACCCCCTCTCTTTCACATTCGGTCTGAAACACTTGTATTCACACTCTTATTTTAACACACAGTGTAGCCCAACGTATGTGGTCAGTCGCAAATGGAGACAGTGACCGTCATTGTTTGCTAACCGCAAAGACCGACTTCAACCATGTTCTACTGAACAGTGGGGTTGCATATCTGGGGTACAAACATGGCAGTAGTCTGGTTAGGGAAGGAAGCAATAGTTACTTGCTAAAAAGTCAAGCTGAGACATGTTTGCAGAGCACATGGTTTGGTCTATAGCTCACCTGTACGTGTATTATTAGTACTGTGTGTGTGTGTGTATACACACTGACACACAAATAGTGGTGCCTTTGACAGATGAAGAGAGGGCTGATGAGAGCTTGTCTTACATGCATGCAGCCCACTAAGTTCACTTAGCAGTTAAATCGGGAAGACACAAAGTTATACCAAGAACAAAATTACAGGGAACCCTTGGGAGAATAGCTGGTGTAGACACACCCTCTCTAGTTGAAATTATGTCTTCTTCCTGTTCTACTTCCCCAAATTCTGTTTCCTGGTCTTGGCCCATAGCTTACGCATTCCTCTGATGTTCAACAAACATCTGGACTCCACTCAGAGAGAGGTGGCTATCTTCTGCTAGCTAGCTCTTCAAGGGTGCGCTCCTCAAACCAAAGAAGTTGCACTTGAATCCCACCGAATGAGATGAAAAATGGGACCGGTATAATGTTCATTTAATCCATATGCTTGGCTATACCGGATTTCAAGGCTCACATTGGAAATAGAATAGCTTATCAAAGAGTGAAGCGCAATAGCCTATATTCGTGAGTAGTTTGTAATTGAGTTATGTATCCATATATAGGCCTATATGCAAGTTCAACAATTGCAATAGTAAGCTATATTCTGGGTACATGGGAACACTACATTTTGCCCTGATCGATAAATATGGTCTGACGTCTAGTTAATCTCAAACAGTCCAAGCAGTCTGTTTTAAAATGCCATAAAAAGAATCAGAAATCGTATTTTGATGTAACTCGCTTTCCAAACTTGAAACGCAGACGAAAAATTGCTAACAATTGAACATAATTCACTTAACATTACAGTGCTACTGATGCAGATAGATAAAAGCTTATAGTGCCTAACACTGACCCTGACAGTTGGAGCAGCACAGTAGCTACAAAACAACTCTTAAAAGCGATGTAAAAACAAAATGAAACGTTAACTTTCAGAAAAATCACATGAGATTGTTAGCTATTCTATGTTTGATTCAGAGTTCACCATATTGCCGTGAAGTCAGAGATAACTTTTGTCTACATCAGACACACCCTCTGTGTAAACGAACTATATCAGAACAGTGAACATAAGTCCGATGAATGGAGGCTGTATACGTCCAACATGTTCATTTAATAACGATAAAGAAATTATGATCTGAAAAAGTCGAGCTTCTAAGCGCCATTACTGTCTGGCAATCAATTTGGATCCTTGACTTTAGTTTCTTATCCACATTTCCTGCCTGCTGCTTCCCATCAACGACAAAGGATTTTAAGATTGCTATCGTTGTTCATGTGTTTGTATTACTTACCTGAACATAATTGTTTTCACAGTAGTCTGCAACTCTGGTGAGATTCTGGTAACTCTCGACAAGGGCTCTTTTGCCGGCTGGAATTTCTTCCTCTAACAACATTTGTAGCTCTGCCATCTTACATCTCTCCGCATTGCTTCTTTGCCTTCCCTTTGATTGAGACTACCAGCTCAGCGCCGAAAACTCCTTCGCCTGGTATTGTGGAATTCCTGCCTCGCTTTCACATTGTTGCAACCTATCACCCACCCAAATAGAAGTGGCGATTGGTTTTGTATACACTTGCCGGCACGCGGTGCAACGGAGTTTCTCGTGCTACCTTGGTAGCACACGACAGTTGTGAAGCTCCGCTCACATCAACCATGCCTTGTCATCTGAATAAACCAAACCGAGGTAACCTAAAAATACGTACAACAACACGTTGGTAACAGTGGAGCACTCTGGGAGACGTAGTTTTATTTTGTATCGTTGCCTTGTGCTTTGACAAATATTGTTACATACTATAAGGTAACTCGTACAAATTGTGTTACAATACAATGCTTTTTCATATATGTATTTTATCATGTTTTGTTTTAATGACTCTGCTTTACGAAGCTAAGAAAATAAATCAAAGGTTTACACTTCACCCCCAAACTGACTGTAAGATATTCAAACTACATTTCCAGTGAGCTCCCTCTATGTGGGGTGAATTTTGGATCTTGTAGGAACTTCTGTTTTGCACGTAGGGTAAAAGCTGCCATAGTGATAGCCTTTTACACAATAGAAAACTACATTTCCCATCATGTATTTCGCCTTTCTCCTCTGCAATGTAGACTATGGCGTCTGGTGGCAAGCGTTAGAGAGGTCGCTTCTCACGTCAGGTAGATCATCAAATGGTGAGTTGCAAAGTATGTCATCCTCAGATGAACTCTATATACTTTTTCGCTGTGCTTAAAACTACTGCCAGCTGTATATTGAATGTTGGGTGTAATTAAGTACATGTGCATAGCTATGGTGATCTAAATATCTCAGACGACACAATGTTTATCTGGTTGGTTATGCCCCTATCGGTTTATACTTAACACAGTTGAAAACTATCAAGACGTCATATTCGTTTAGATAGTCGTTCGTCGTCTGCCTATTTGATATAAGTAATTGTGTTGTGTAGAACCAGGGTGGTAACATTCATTTAATCAACGGTTTCATGTCAATATAATCCCCAGGTTTGAAGATCTCACCATCCCAATTCCCATTCTGTGTCATGATGGAGTGTGTCAGTGTAAAGGATGACAGACCTTTGCACGAGCTGAGGTTTGACGCTGCTGTCAAAGTGATACAAAGTTTACCCCCCGACGGTGATGTTTGTCTCCTACATTCTAGTCTATATATGTGTGCTTAAAGCAGTGCTCATAGTATTGGCAGAACGAGTCCCAGAGGACATTATTGCTATCTAGCTGTATCACTTGACTTATGTATTGTAATGTCTACCAGAATCGATTATTATTCAGATGTAAATTACTGATCTACTGAACAGCATGGTTGGCCACTTACAACACGCTTATATAAGGCTTAACCTAATTACCACACAAGCTAGTTTTGCAAAAGGAGATTTGCTCCACCAAAGCACAGAGCATACTGCATTCTCAAACAGAACATCTATGCATGTGTCATGGAAAAAAGCAAGCATTCTGAATAATCAAATCTGAAAATGTCCTTTTTAGGTTCCTTTCAACCCTCCAATGACATGATGCTCAAATTTTATAGTTATTACAAACAAGCCACAATGGGACCTTGCAAAATACCCCGCCCTGGGTTCTGGGACCCTGTGGGCAAAGCTAAATGGTAATGAAATCTGTATTCCTACTGTCTTTTTTTGGTTTAGCTAATACAGCAATGGAATGTAATGGTCAATCCTCCCATTTCTGCCAATGTCTGAAGTTGATCTCTGGACTTGTTGTGCTCGGGAGAACAGATATGACATTTTACCTTTTGCCCACTAAGGGGGGGTGGATGACATTGCTTCTGGCTCAACAGCATTTGTAGATCTCTGAACAGTTTGATAGACTGAGGGCACAGATAGGAATGGCATTAAAGCTCTGCTATCTGTTGATGGTTCAGATTAGGCGGATCACTACTTTTCTGAATCTACTTGGCAATGTCGTCACTCACTTCTTAACTATGTGAATCTGGGTCACAACGAGGATAGCGCTGATAACAAATTCAACTGTGACCTAAATCAAAATGGGCCGATGGCCGCTGTTGAATAGTTAAGTATGTGTCCAAACAAAAACCCAAAGTGCAAAAACAGATAGGGTTCCAAAAAGCATCAAGATAATCTCATATTTGGACAGTTGTTGACCATGCTGGCAGTGGATGACCCCTTGTTATCTATCTCTCTGTAGGGATGCATGGAATTCCCTTGAAGAGATGAGCAAGGAAGAAGCAATGAAAGGTTATGTGGATGAAATGAAACTTGTAAGTATTCCACCATAAACCAGGAATGACAGTGGTAGAGGCCACATATCCCCTACCTCAGACACACCCTGTACATCACTGTAAATGAATACACACGGTACCCTTAACTGGTATTTCTAGACCTGCGCATGTTTGTCTCATTATCAACAAGTAGCTGACGCAGTAGAATCATGTATTTGCAAAGTTCCAGGGTTCTTGGTGTCTTTCCTCAGATCCTGGAGGGCATGCCCATCACGAATGAGGTGGAGCAGCTCCTGCAGGTAATGGGCCCGTTCTACGAGCTGGTGGACGAGAAGAAAAAGATCAGTCAGGTGTCAGACCTGACCTCAGGTACAGTCACCGACCTGCCTCGTTTGCGTTGCCGACACAAGCTGTGCAAAAATGTCCATGTGTCGAACGAGTATGACTAATTCATTTACCTCTATTTCCATTTCACCTCTGTTTTACGCATAGCCCGTTTGACAAAGTTTGTTAGACAACTTGAAGGCAAGTGTGTAGTAGTCACCCTCAATGTACTTATCCATTAGTAATGTCTTGTGTTGTAGTTCAGTACAAATAACAGCTCCAGTCCCCTTTGAATTTATATGGATCACCTGATCCAGCTGTAGAGAGAGTTGAAACCCCTGTCTTTGTGTTGTGAAATCCCAAACCCTCCATAATTATGTGCTTCATGTTCATGTGGTTCATATCCCAAATAGCGCGGTTGGATTGTGCTATAGCACCATATTTTGCTCAGACGTTTTGATTGGATGGACTATTCATACATGGCACTTTACAAATGAACTACTACCATCACTCAGGTATGGATTTAATGACTGAGGATGGCTGTGTGTTTTGTTTCCGTCTCAGGATTTGGGACGACGCTAGGTTCCATGCCCTCTAAGAGCGTCAAAATGAGCATCATCAGGACCCTGGAGATGAACGGTACTTTGGAGACCCAACCAGCCAGGCTAGCTCCTCCAAACCATAACAACGTCTTGGAGATCGAGCAAAAAGCAGAGGAAATACAGGAAGACGACGATGATATCGATGAAGAGGACGAAGAGGAAAACGTTGAGATAAGGGAGTCGAAACAAGGTATGACAGTCGCACATATGAACATCCCCAACATCACAGTGTTAGTAAATGCATTATAAAAAACAAGCAAGAAATGACCCTCAAATGTCCGGGAAATGTGTTTTCAGACCAGAAAACTGCAGTCTCCCAGCCAAAGAAGAAGGGCTCCGCCAGGAAACCCAAAGTGTCTGGGTCAAATGGTAGGGTGGGGAACGGACTGGCCCACCAGACCAATGGCACGCACTCCTCCAAGTCTGCGCTAAACAGCGACGACTCTGAGGAGGGCTTCATCAGCGCCTCCCAGCTCCCTGAGCTGCAGGTTAACGGGCACCACACAGGTGAGGAACACCTGGGGGATGTCGCCCCGGTGAAGACGATGATGTAGTCGAACTCCTGTTAGTTTACAGCTACACATTTCACTCAGGCATCCAGTACAGTGGATATCAGCAAAATACCAACTTTTCTGAATCATTTGCCCCTTTGCCTGGATCCTCATCCCCCTACCGAGATAAATTACCATTTTGAATCGTGTTCATGTACATGATTCAAAATGGATCCTGAAGGGAGTCTGTGGAGATTAGGACTTTGCCCACAGTGGCTTGGCGTTCTTGGGTATCCTTAGACATGTGATCCGATAAGCTGCTCAGCTTTATTCTCAGAGCCATGCCAACTCATCGTTTCCCTTGGAATGGCCATAGAATCCCGTTACTTACAATATACCTTAAAAGTTTTGTCACTGGCCCTCTTGGCCCTCTTGAATGGTTCTCTTCGTACAAAAAAAGACTGTGTCCACTGTCCATTTAGTATCCTGTACACTTGTTGTAACAGTGGCTATGGAAAAGGAAACCGTTTTGTGACCGTGCGTTTGTCGTCTCAGTGATACATTTAGTATTTGATCGTTTAGCCTTTGAATGCATTGATGTGTGTGTCCCTGTCCGTAGATCCATGTGAAGATGTGTCTGGTCCCCATCACCTGGCGAGTGACTCCGACAGTGAGGTGTACTGTGACTCGATGGACCAGTTTGGTCTAGAAGAGGTAACACACACACACACAAGAACACTTTTAACTGATGTGTGACTGTGTATGTGTGTAGCATTTAAACTATGCTCTTCCAATGATTTGCTCCCAGGGCTCAGACGAGCAGTTGAACTGCTCTCTGGATCTGGATGAGGGGGAGGAGGAGGAGGGGGAGAGCCACAGCCCTCTGTCCTCTCAGGAGGAGCCCCAGGCAGGGCTTGGGGCCCCCGGGGACGAGCAGGACCTGCCAGAGGGCATGCAGTGTGGAGGGGAGGAACCGCAGACGGGTGGAGCTGCATCTCAGAGACAGAGACAAAGCACAGAGAGGCCTGATAGCTCCCTAGTCAGGAGAGGCAGGGGTGAGGAAAGCCTACTGTCTAAGTGTTTTTTCTAGAGATCCAGTGTTCTGTGTATAGAGCATCATGCATCTCATCTGTGGTTTGATTGGTTTGAATGGCTCGTGTAGATTTATTTCCTGTTCCAAACGTGTGTTTACGTCTCTGCTTACGTTCGGTTTATCAGGTTCCAGGTCGTCAAGCCAAGGACCCGGGGACCAGGGCCCCACGCAGGGCAGCGGAGGGGATGGGGACCACTGGGGGGGCCGCTGGGCCTCCTGGGGGAAGCCTGAACGAGCAGATAGTGGTGGCCCTGGCCAGACTTCAGGAGGACATGCAGAGTGTTCTAGAGAGACTGCACACTCTAGAGGCGCTCACCGCCTCCCAGGTCAGTGTTTGGGGTTTTTCAAACACAAGATAAAAGGCTAAATGTAGTATTTTTTTTTAATCGGTTATTGTAATATTAATCATTAGTTAACACGGTAAAGTATGTTTGGTGGGAGTTTTCCACATGTATTTGTTGTATTCATAACTGAAGGAGTGTTCACTCATAATTCATCTGGTTTTATCTCATAAAAGTAACTGTTTGATCTGTTCCTTAGGCAAGGTCATTGGCTTTACCGCCCAATTACACATCAACACCAGCAAAAAAGAGCAGAAAGGTACTGGAGAATTACACAATAATCTGACCGAAACAAGATACGGTATCTATTTTGTTACAATGCATTTCTATAAACAAGCTGTATTGTTTCAAAGTCTTGTTTCAAATACATGTAGATTTGAGTTAAATCACATGGGATTGGGAGTATATCATTGTGCAGTTAAAAACCCTTAATAGTTCTCTATTGCCAGGTTCTTTCATGAAATCTCTTGTTTCTCAGAAACCTTCCTGGTGGCCTTTCGATGTGTCTCCAAGCACAGTGGCCTTCGCAGTGTTATGGCCATTTGTGGTGCAGTGGCTTATCCGTGTATACTTTCAACGTAGAAGAAGGTAATGCATGATTACTATCACTAACACAGTAAAAAAACATTAAATATCAACATGATGAAAGTGGTGTCACCAATATATATATATATATAACATCGTTTTGAACATTCTGAAATCACCTACAGACGAATCAACTGAGAAGTTTACTGGCCGAAACAGACAAGGGCGGAGGGATAGGAGATCTCTGATTGGCTAACGGCCATAGCCCCCTTCTGCTCCACCCCTCAGCTCAGTAACTCCAGCTTTTGCACTATAAAGATGGCACTAGGAGGAATGAGTGAGAAAGCTTTTGGCACTAGAAAGTGAAATCAAAGAAAAATGTGAATGTATTGGATTGCATCTTACATAGTCATACAGGCTTTTAGAGACAATACTAGTACCTTACCACGTTAGTCATTTCTTGGTTTGTGGGTGGATGTTTTTCGGAAAGGGAGATTTGTCCATTGGAATGTGGCAGTGTTTATTTGTTGCTATCAGTCGCGTGTCTTTTTCTGTGATGTCCGTTGGTGAGATCTGACTGGAACTCTGCATCTGTACTGTGAGAGGCCGAAGGCAGTTTCCTACCATGTCCTGCAAACGCTAGCAACTGACAAACCTTAACCCTATCCATAATACTTGCTTTAGCAATGCTGCTGAGATATTGTACAAACTGTAGTATACAGTGAAATGTAATGGTATAATGTGCGAGAGATGTTAGTTAATTTAAAAAAAAACTGTTGATTTTTCTATAAAGTTGGTTGTCATATAACAACTTGATAATTATATGAAGACGAGTTTTATTACGTTTGGGAAGATCAGTTGAACAGAAGAAAACAAACTAATCAGTCGAAACGTAAAAAAAAGATTCACTAATATTTCAAATCTGGATACATGTTTATTCTGCAGTCTGGAATACTTTTTCAGAACGGTTATTGGTCTAGAACAGATAGTAGGTCTGTGTGGGATGTGGTTCAGGGACAGGTCGGTTTGAGTTACACTTCAGTTCAGATCCGAGTGAAACACCACAGACTTTACTTTACGGACACAAATCAAATGCAACCAAAAGGATGAAAAATTAACATTTGGATTGTTGTCACATATCGCCATTATTAGCTATTTCCTATCTGTTCAAATATATTTTTTTTATGTTTAAAAGTAGCAATGTCATTCAGTTTGTGTAAAATGACTCTCGATCTGCATATTTTGTCTGACTGAAATCATATCTTCCTTGTTTGTGTTTTTCATTAATTGTATAATAATGATAGCTGTACAGTAATGAGATGTGAATTATAACTAAAATGCAATATTTTAATTGCATTATCCTGTATTAATGTAGTATATTACTAAAGAAGGAAATTAATATATGTAACAAAGTATGCATCGGCAATAGCACTGAATCTTTACAGAGCCTTTCATTTGTTTAATAGATCAATTCACCTTTTTACACAAATCAAAGCTATCAAATTATTTGCCTATGGGTGGACAGCTCTTTGCATGTAATTCAAGCCACAAATAAAGTTTTCATTAATGGTTTCAGGTGTAAATTCCCATGTATTATAGACATTTATCAGAGGATGTTTATGTTGTTTGAATAGGGCGGTCTGCGGCTAAACAGCCCAGGGGGGTATTCCAGGGGCCTGTACTACGAAGCAAGATTTGGCGTTAGCGAGGTAACTTCAGGTTCAACCCAGGGTTTTCTGTACTACGAAGGTGGATCACTTGTTATCGGGGTAGATCGCCATGGTAACATATGCTGAACGGCTAACCTGGTCGGGAGCAGGTTATAGTTGGAGATCAGAGATCAACCGGTATAAAAGCCCCGCCCACTAACTCATTTTCGAGGATAATGGCGTTACCGTTCATAGAAGATGTGGAGCTTGGTGCGCGGATATTGAGAGGTGCGCTCAGAACAGCCAGAACATCAGTTTCAGAAAGGGTTTTAATCGCCATGAAAGTTTGCACAGACAAGAAATTTGCTTTGGCAGGAAGGTGCGTCGTTAAACATATAGGAATCCTAAAAAAATAATATGAGATCTAACTATAGGAAATGTACATAGACTAGCAATGCTTAGAATGTGCATAGGCTACGCAATGCATAGCGTTGCGTTATTTCGCTACGGGTACTTTTATGTAGTGTCATGTTGATATGTTATTCCTATTCAATGGGGTGTCTCCCCTTAACCCCTTCTGCTGTCCTTGGGTTGCTTTGACCCACTTTCTAATTATTTCCATATCAAAATGTTGGGTTTCTTTCAACCAAAACATTTAAAATCAAAAAGAACAATGTGTATACGTAGCCTACAATGATCATTTCACTACCCACAAAAGACTCAAAAGACACAGCAAAAAAGCCACAAAAAGGTATAAAAACATCAAAACTTTAAAGTTTAACAAATACATCCTCATGTGTTCTCCCTTTCCTAGGAACACAGAAATATAATGTCAGTGTAACTAAGTTTAGTGTCATTCAGTCATGTACTATCTCTTCTCATATTCAAGTTTTCTATCTCCTCCTAATTAAAAGCCTCTTATAGGCCTACTCTATATCAAGCTCAAGGGTTCTTTTATACAGGACCCTCACATTGTCTGCTCCAACCTGAAACAAATAAAGAACATTGTCCCTTTGTAAGGCACACTTGGAGAAAGTTGAAGGTGTCCATTTGACTACTGTGTTTCAAGGTTCATTGCTTATACCTTGTGTCTTTGTCTTGGCCTTGAGGTGGAGGCCCTATGCTCAGGGGGAGGAACAAGTTCCTCTTCCTGCTGAGTTTAACACCATAGCAATTTAATCAATTGATTTATATTTGAAATGAGCACTTTAAGGACTTATGTCTCATGTTATGTTCAGACCACCACCATTAGTAAGTCATTACAGACACTTCAATCACAGCCACACGTTCACACACTCTCACCATCTATGTTGCAAGTGGTAAAACAAAATCAAAAGTGTACCCCCAAAATGCTCTCTGAGCAGGCAGGCACAGTTTCCTGATCATCTAGGACCTCCACTTGAGAAAGTAAATAGCATATTTGATCAATATTCAACAACCACATATGGCATACGTACCGGCGTATGACTATTAGTTTCATGGTTACCTCTATATGGCACAGTGGGACGACAGTGGATGGTGGCAGCAACACCACTATATTTCCTGTCACTGCAGAGGACAGTAATACATTCCACTTAGTATTGCTAGTTTACTTACCCTTAGTATAGATAGTCCACATATTTACATTTAAGGTTCCTATGTGTTTATTGTATGCACCTTCCTGCCAAAGCAAATTCCTTGTCTGTGCAAACTTTCATGAATAAATCCCTTTCTGATTCTACATTTCACTTCTACAATATTTATAAATAATTGTTGAATGCACATGGTCACATATATCACTTGAAACATACATATGCCTGGGTTTCCGAGCTGCTGCCACCAGTGTCTGAAGAAATGCCCCCTTCCACTCCTTCCATCATGGGGCGACTCTGATATCTTGAGAGGGCCAGCTCCTCAGCAAGAGTGAAGTCCTGTGGAGGAGGGCCCCCCCAGTTGTCTTTGACTAATTTTTCTTCCTGTTGGCTGCAAGCAATTTCATTGCTCTATGGGCCCTTTGTAGCTCTACCAATATCCTACAAAAGGTAGGCTACTGGCAATTAAGTCAGTAAGTATTGCCTACTGCTACTTAACGTTTTGAATTCTGTTTTAATTTAATTTTTTTTATTTGCTCCCACGATCGTTTGCCACTTTCAGGGTTGCAACTCAAATAATACAGCAACAAAAGTTTAACGTTATGGAATGCACACGTGTAATTATGGTCACATCTTGTGCCTGGGACAGTGATATCAATAAGTCATGTACCTTACGCATTTACAGCGTCTGCTATTTTCTACCAATTTAGCAGCAGAGAATTCGTTGATTTTTGCCTGTATCATGTCTGTATTCCTGATATGTTTGTGTAACAATATTTCACGCAGGAGGAGTAGACAAAGTTTGTAAGATTATTGTCCGGAATGTCCGCTCCTCTTCCGTGACATGCGGCTCTTGTTTTGTCCGTGTTTGCGATTGGATATACGGTGCAAACACCGCCCCTTTATGTGAACGCGCACATCTCTAGATTAGAAAGATCTGGTTTGAGTTAAAGAGTTGATAACCGTCGTCGTGATACCGTTTATCGTGATTGCGATTGTCTCGCTTTGTGTAGCCGGGTAACTGAGAGTAATCCAGAGCATGTTGATCTTGATTCGTAGTACAGGCCCCAGGTAGCCGGTTTTGTGAAAACTCTGAGTTGTTTAACCCTGAAAACAGGCAAACTCCGAGGTTTCCGTTCCAGAAAGAGAGGTAACGAAACCTTTTGGTAAGTTGCCATGGTAACTTACGCTGTGAAACTAACCTGGGGCCTGTACTACGAATCAAGATCAACATGCTCTGGATTACTCTCAATTACCCGGCTACACAAAGCGAGACAATCGCAATCACGATTAACGGTATCACGACGGCGGTTATCAACTCTCTAACTCAACCCAGATCTTTCTAATCTAGAGATGTGCGCGTTCACATAAAGGGGCGGTGTTTGCACCGTATATCCAATCGCAAACACGGACAAAACAAGAGACGCATATGTCACGGAAGAGGAGCGGACATTCCGGACAATAATCTTACAAACTTTGTCTACTCCTCCTGCGTGAAATATTGTTACACAAACATATCAGGAATACAGACATATAATACAGGCAAAAATCAACGAATTCGCTGCTGCTAAACTGGTAGAAAATAGCAGACGCTGTCAATGCGTAAACTACGTATGACTTATTGATATCACTGTCCCAGGCACAAGATGTGACCATAATTACACGTGTGCATTCCATAACGTTAAACTTTTGTTGCTGTATTATTTTAGTTGCAACCCTGAAAGTGGCAAACGATCGTGGGAGCAAATACAAAATTTAAATTAAAACAGAATTCAAAACGTTAAGTAGCAGTAGGCAATACTTACTGGCTTAATTGCCAGTAGCCTACCTTTTGTAGGATATTGGTAGAGCTACAAAGGGCCCATAGAGCAATGAAATTGCTTGCAGCCAACAGGAAGAAAAATTAGTCAAAGACAACTGGGGGGGCCCTCCTCCACAGGACTTCACTCTTGCTGAGGAGCTGGCCCTCTCAAGATATCAGAGTCGCCCCATGATGGAAGGAGTGGAAGGGGGCATTTCTTCAGACACTGGTGGCAGCAGCTCGGAAACCCAGGCATATGTATGTTTCAAGTGATATATGTGACCATGTGCATTCAACAATTATTTATAAATATTGTAGAAGTGAAATGTAGAATCAGAAAGGGATTTATTCATGAAAGTTTGCACAGACAAGGAATTTGCTTTGGCAGGAAGGTGCATACAATAAACACATAGGAACCTTAAATGTAAATATGTGGACTATCTATACTAAGGGTAAGTAAACTAGCAATACTAAGTGGAATGTATTACTGTCCTCTGCAGTGACAGGAAATATAGTGGTGTTGCTGCCACCATCCACTGTCGTCCCACTGTGCCATATAGAGGTAACCATGAAACTAATAGTCATACGCCGGTACGTATGCCATATGTGGTTGTTGAATATTGATCAAATATGCTATTTACTTTCTCAAGTGGAGGTCCTAGATGATCAGGAAACTGTGCCTGCCTGCTCAGAGAGCATTTTGGGGGTACACTTTTGATTTTGTTTTACCACTTGCAACATAGATGGTGAGAGTGTGTGAACGTGTGGCTGTGATTGAAGTGTCTGTAATGACTTACTAATGGTGGTGGTCTGAACATAACATGAGACATAAGTCCTTAAAGTGCTCATTTCAAATATAAATCAATTGATTAAATTGCTATGGTGTTAAACTCAGCAGGAAGAGGAACTTGTTCCTCCCCCTGAGCATAGGGCCTCCACCTCAAGGCCAAGACAAAGACACAAGGTATAAGCAATGAACCTTGAAACACAGTAGTCAAATGGACACCTTCAACTTTCTCCAAGTGTGCCTTACAAAGGGACAATGTTCTTTATTTGTTTCAGGTTGGAGCAGACAATGTGAGGGCCCTGTATAAAAGAACCCTCGAGCTTGATATAGAGTAGGCCTATAAGAGGCTTTTAATTAGGAGGATAGAAAACTTGAATATGAGAAGAGATAGTACATGACTGAATGACACTAAACTTAGTTACACTGACATTATATTTCTGTGTTCCTAGGAAAGGGAGAACACATGAGGATGTATTTGTTAAACTTTAAAGTTTTGATGTTTTTATACCTTTTTGTGGCTTTTTTGCTGTGTCTTTTGAGTCTTTTGTGGGTAGTGAAATGATCATTGTAGGCTACGTATACACATTGTTCTTTTTGATTTTAAATGTTTTGGTTGAAAGAAACCCAACATTTTGATATGGAAATAATTAGAAAGTGGGTCAAAGCAACCCAAGGACAGCAGAAGGGGTTAAGGGGAGACACCCCATTGAATAGGAATAACATATCAACATGACACTACATAAAAGTACCCGTAGCGAAATAACGCAACGCTATGCATTGCGTAGCCTATGCACATTCTAAGCATTGCTAGTCTATGTACTTTTCCTATAGTTAGATCTCATATTATTTTTTTAGGATTCCTATATGTTTAACGACGCACCTTCCTGCCAAAGCAAATTTATTGTCTGTGCAAACTTTCATGTAGATTAAAACCCTTTCTGAAACTGATGTTCTGGCTGTTCTGAGCGCACCTCTCAATATCCGCGCACCAAGCTCCACATCTTCTATGAACGGTAACGCCATTATCCTCGAAAATGAGTTAGTGGGCGGGGCTTTTATACCGGTTGATCTCTGATCTCCAACTATAACCTGCTCCCGACCAGGTTAGCCGTTCAGCATATGTTACCATGGCGATCTACCCCGATAACAAGTGATCCACCTTCGTAGTACAGAAAACCCTGGGTTGAACCTGAAGTTACCTCGCTAACGCCAAATCTTGCTTCGTAGTACAGGCCCCTGGTCGCGAGCAGGTTAGTTCCATGCCAAACTCTGAGTTTTATCTATCCCCTCCCACTTTCTGAGTTTGATAGCGTTGGAAGACATGGGATATCGTTTCCTGGTTCAGCCGAGCGATCTCGAACAAAATTAAATTCGCTTAGTTATACGCCAGGAGACGATTTTAAGACTGCGATTTGATGTGCTTTAATTCCCTGATGAATGCCTAAGTTAACGTTACCGTTTCCCGTCACAATCTGTAATTTATTTGAGCAACATTCTCAGCCCTTGGGTCTTCATCGCTAGTGTTATACGTGGACGTGCACACAGAATTGACCAAAAGCTTTTTGGCACTGAAATAAAGAAAAATCATTGAAATTGTAGGATTTGGTCTTCTTCATTGCCTACAAATAGAAATCTAACAATAGCCTTGGTTTGAAGGAAGATGGGAAACTGAACAGTAGGTCTATTAACATTAACCAAATAATGCCAATAGCCTACCAATTGCAGTTATTTGACTCTTTGGGTTAAATCAAAGCAAGAATGGTCAAATTAAAGTGAAATAATATAATCATGTAATCATATTGCAAATGAATGAAATCAATGAAAGTTAACTAGGCCTACTCTACCATGACAGGGCCTATTGTAAACCAGAGATACAAAGCCAGAGCTGAGGAGAAGGTCTCAGGAGATCAATCATCCACAGAAAAATGCTTCACAATTCCTTTTAATACCCAAGAACAACTACAATCACACCACAATCTTGACTATGCTACAGTAAGTTACACAATGAGATGTGAGAGCCATCAAGTTGAGACTCCATCCAGTAACTCCATACTTTACCATATGAGAGGTGGGGGCAGGTTGATAGCCTTACAAGGTCAGCCTCTATTCTTCTGCCCTAAGTCCTACACCATCTCTTGGTCAAAATAGAAATTCAGCAAATTCAATAATTAATATTCATAGCCTATAGGTTATTGTTCCTACAATTAACATCACTTTTGACCATGCATTCTCCCGTAACTGGAGTTCCAGTAAATCGTTTTCGAGATTAGTCTTTATTCGTCTACCCTAAGTAGGCCTACACCATCTCTTGGTCAGTTTTTGGCACTTTCTTCATGAGGTACAGTTTGTACAACTCATTTATTTGTAACTATATAGGAATACATGAGATTACATTAGCTACATTTCACAGTTCCACATGCAAAATACACCTGCCATTAAATGAACATCTCACTGTAGCATCCATGCTCTGTTCAACAGGATTAGAATGTGCAAATCGTTTTTATACGATGTAAATAATAGTAAGCTACATGGGGAGAGAACTACCAGCTACCACATAATTCTCTGCATCCATTTCTACGGCAGCAGTCAATGTCTTTTCGTCATCATCATCTTTTGATGAAAAGCATTCTGTTGGGGGAAACTGCTTGAAATAGGCACCAATTGATATTTACTTAGTATCATGTCGAATATGATTAAAACCAAGGTGACGTCGAGGCTACAATCACAAGCGTATAGCCTAAGCAAACTATGCATTACCTGCGTAGTATGTTTTTATATTTAATAAAACATTGAACCTGCTATTTTATTAAGGCCACCACTTTTTCTCCTGTAACATTAACGGACAGTTGGGTTAAATGTTCAATGTATGGACTGGCTATTATATTCAAATGTATGCTCGGCAGCAATTGTCTTCCACGCCACTTGCATACGCTGCTACAGCCGTGTTGCTTTTTTCCGGAAAATGTACTCGACCATAAACACGAAATGAAACTTGAATCTGAAGTTTGGTGACGTAGGACAACGTTTTTTGTCGCCGGGTGGCATGGTGGATCCTAGTATCGGAGCTCCATTGATGTTGGCTTTCAATAGTTCTCATGCCCGCGCTTAACTCTGAGTTGACGTACTCCGAGTTGAGTTAACTAATTCATATCAGCTTTTCTGGAACCGAATTCTCAGAGTTTCCAATGTTAGAGTAACTCAACTCAGAGTTCAGGGTTAATCTCAGAGTTTGTTAAACCCGCTACCTGGAATACCCCCCAGATATACCAAATGTGAATTGATAGTTTTCCACCTCTCCGTATTGCTATCCTCACATGAACATCATATACTGCCCTCACCTGGGGGGGTATTCCAGGTAGCCGGTTTTGTGAAAACTCTGAGTTGTTTAACCCTGAAAACAGGCAAACTCCTAGGTTTCCGTTCCAGAAAGAGAGGTAACGAAACCTTTTGGTAAGTAGCCATGGTAACTTACGCTGTGAAACTAACCTGGTCGCGAGCAGGTTAGTTCCATGCCAAACTCTGAGTTTTACCTATCCCCTCCCACTTTCTGAGTTTGATAGCGTTGGAAGACATGGGATATCGTTTCCTGGTTCAGCCGAGCGATCTCGAACAAAATTAAATTCGCTTAGTTATACGCCAGGAGACGATTTTAAGACTGCGATTTGATGTGCTTTAATTCCCTGATGAATACCTAAGTTAACGTTACCGTTTCCCGTCACGATCTGTAATTTATTTGAGCAACATTCTCAGCCCTTGGGTCTTCATCGCTAGTGTTATACGCCGTGGACGTGCACACAGAATTGACCAAAAGCTTTTTGGCACTGAAATAAAGAAAAATCATTTAAATTGTAGGATTTGGTCTTCTTCATTGCCTACAAATAGAAATCTAACAATGAGTAGCCTTCGTTTGAAGGAAGATGGGAAACTGAACAGTAGGCCTATTAACATTAACCGAATAATGCCAATAGCCTACCAATTGCAGTCATTTGAATCTTTGGGTTAAATCAAAGCAAGAATGGTCAAATTAAGGTGAAATAATATAATCATGTAATCATATTGCAAATGAATGAAATCAATGAAAGTTAACTAGGCCTACTCTACCATGACTAGGCCTATTGTAAACCAGAGATACAAAGCCAGAGCTGAGGAGAAGGTCTCAGGAGATCAATCATCCACAGAAAAATGCTTCACAATTCCTTTTAATACCCAAGAACAACTACAATCACACCACAATCTTGACCCTTTCTTATCAACGTGACTATGGTACAGTAAGTTACACAATGAGATGTGAGAGCCATCAAGTTGAGAATCCATCCAGTAACTCCATAGTTTACCATATGAGAGGTGGGGGCAGGTTGATAGCCTTACAAGGTCAGCCTTTATTCTTCTGCCCTAAGTACACCATCTCTTGGTCAAAATAGAAATTCAGCAAATTCAACAATTAATATTCATATAGGTTATTGTTCCTACAATTATTTTATTATCACCTGTGACCATGCATCCTCCCAAAACTGGAGTTCCAGTAAATCTTTTTCGAGATTAGTCTTTATTCGTCTACCCTAAGTAGGCCTACACCATCTCTTGGTCAGTTTTTGGCACTTTCTTCATGAGGTACAGTTTGTACAACTCATTTATTTGTAACTATATAGGAATACATGAGATTACATTAGCTACATTTCACAGTTCCACATGCAAAATACACCTGCCATTAAATGAACATCTCACTGTAGCATCCATGCTCTGTTCAACAGGATTAGAATGTGCAAATCGTTTTTATACGATGTAAATAATAGTAAGCTACATGGGGAGAGAACTACCAGCTACCACATAATTCTCTGCATCCATTTCTACGGCAGAAGTCAATGTTTTTTCGTCATCATCATCTTTTGATGAAAAGCATTCTGTTGGGGGAAACTGCTTGAAATAGGCACCAATTGATATTGAATTAGTATCATGTCGAATATGATTAAAACCAAGGTGACGTCGAGGCTACAATCACAAGCGTATAGCCTAAGCAAACTATGCATTACCTGCGTAGTATGTTTTTATATTTAATAAAACATTGAACCTGCTATTTTATTAAGGCCACCACTTTTTCTCCTGTAACATTAACGGACAGTGGGTTAAATGTTCAATGTATGGACTGGCTATTATATTCAAATGTATGCTCGGCAGCAATTGTCTCCCACGCCACTTGCATACGCTGCTACAGCCGTGTTGCTTTTTTCCGGAAAATGTACTCGACCATAAACACGAAATGAAACTTGAATCTGAAGTTTGGTGACGTAGGACAATGTTTTTTGTCGCCGGGTGGCATGGTGGATCCTAGTATCGGAGCTCCATTGATGTTGGCTTTCAATAGTTCTCATGCCCGCGCTTAACTCTGAGTTGACGTACTCGAGTTGAGTTAACTAATTCATATCAGCTTTTCTGGAACCGAATTCTCAGAGTTTCTCATGTTAGAGTAACTCAACTCAGAGTTCAGGGTTAATCTCAGAGTTTGTTAAACCCGCTACCTGGAATACCCCCCTGGAATGAGAGCAGTGTTGTCATGGCTGTGTGCTGGAGGTCACATTTATATGGGTACAATAACAGCAGTCTCAGACAGGGTTAGGGTTAGAAAGGGAGGGCCGTAGTGTCTTACAGATCTCCAGTCCCTCACCACGGAGGATGGCTACTGAAGTCTCCACTCCTCTGGTGGAATGAGCCTGAATGCTGTGAAAGGAATTCTGGGCAAATGTACAAATGTATGTGTTTTATAAGTGTTTATCTGTAAGCTACTTTGTTCATTGATAAGGACAGCCAGTGACTAGTTTAAGTAAAGTCAAGAAGGTGTAGAATCTTACCTTTTATCGTGTAGGAATCAAGTCTGATTGTCTTAAGGTATTTATGACCTGAGAGGTTGAAAGGGTTGATTGAAGATATACAGTGAAGTAGCTGTTTGAACTTTTGCCATATCCTGTTGCCTTGTTTGTATTTGATGAACTCTTGTTTAAAATGACCACAAGGGACAGCTGGCCATTTGAGATGGTCAGCTCCTGTAGCTTTATGACCTCCTGGTCTGGAGAGTGATGCAACATCTAAGAACTTTGGGACACCAGGTCTTGAGGCTCGATTGTTTCAACTGTCGCTGAATAGTGTTAGCCAATCAGAGACAGCTACATTGATTGATCGATACAGCATGACCAAATATGATCAGAATCATGTTTATTGGCCAGTACATTTTCACATGAGACATTTTTCCTGAGTTTGGTTGCTCTCAATGTACTTAAACTGAAAAATATAGAGTATAACACAACAGTTTAGGATAAAATAAATACATATAATATATCATATAATAATAAAATATAATAACTGTTCATTAGTGACGGCAAGGGGGACAAACTGTTCCTGTGTCTGGTGGTTGTGGTGTACAGTGATCTGTAGCCAGAGGGGAGGAGTTGGAACAGATGATGTCCAGGGTATGAGGGCTCTGCAATCAATTCAATTCAATTCAATTAACTTTATTCTTCCGTTAGGAACTTCATATGTGGAGGAGCATCAGGGTACAACAGTACATACAATATACAAACACGCGCGCGCGCGCTCACACACTCACACTCACACTCACACTCACACTCACACTCACACTCACACTCACACTCACACTCACACTCACACTCACACTCACACTCACACTCACACTCACACTCACACTCACACTCACACTCACACTCACACTCACACTCACACTCACACTCACACTCACACTCACACTCACACTCACACTCACACACACACCACACACACACACACCACACACACACACACACACACACACACAGCATCAGCCCGTACTCGACATATGGCAGATAAAAACAATCTTTGCTTAGCCTATAGTGAATAAATAGTACCTCCATAGAGGAGGAGTAATAAATATGTTAAAAACGTTATAAAAAATAGTGCAGAAAAAATAAATAAAAAGAAAATAGAGAGAGGAGACAGTTCAAAAAGGGTTTTAGCCATTCAAAAGTCTAATGGATGCCGGGACAAAGCTTGACAGGGCTCGATTTGTTCTCACTGTAGGGGCTCTGTATCTGCAGCCTGAGGGTAAGAGGCAATACTGGCTGTGTAGAGTGTTTGTGATGTCCAAGGTGATTAGTGTTGCTTTTTGCTTAGTCCTTTTGTTGTAAATGCTGGTGAGTGATTCCTGCTGTTGTCCAATTATTTTGCTGCTCAGTTTGATGATTCTGTTGAGTGGGTTCCTATGGATATTGGACAGTGCTCCAAACCAGGAAGTGATGTTAAAGGTGATTATGGATTCAATGAAGGATCTGTAGAATGCTGTCAGAACGGATTGATGGACCTGGAGTTTGCGGAGTTTCCGAAGGAAAAAGAGACGCTGCTGACATTTGGAGTGGATGGTATCAGTATTTGTTTTGAAGTTTAGTTTGTGGTCGATTATTGTCCCAAGGTACCTATATGTGTCAACCCTCTCTATCGGCTGGTTGTTAACAGTCAGAGTGGGGAAGGTGGAGGGGGCCTTACGGAAGTCTATTATCAGTTCTTTTGTTTTGGTGATGTTGAGATCAAGGCAGTTCTGCCTGCACCAGTCTGAAAACGTGGCCAGTTCAGACTGTAACTGATCAGATGAATTGGTGGAGTCCATGATGATTTTCCCTGCCCGTTTCCTGGCTCTTACATTTAAATGTATCCATTTAGCAGACGCTTTTATCCAAAGCGACTTCCAAGAGAGAGCTTTACAAAAGTGCATAGGTCACTGATCATCACAACAAGATATCCCCAACATTGCAAGTAGTCAAACATGAATCGTACATTGTGAAAAAAACTAAAATAAGTGCCAAAGGGAAGAATCATAACAGCATGAAGTTAAACAAGTTACAATTGAACAACATGAACCTTAAAAGTGCACGGGTGTACCTGTGGAAGAGCAAACAACAGTAAACTACCTCACCGCGAGTACAATAATTTTAAATCAGTTACAGCTAACCAACAAGAGCAGCAGGTCTCTAAGTAAGAGTCATTGTGATCCTGGAAGAAACTAACATCATGTCAAGCACCTTTCCTAGGTACCGTTGTATTCCCTGAACAAGTGTGTCTTGAGCCTTTTCTTGAAGGTGGGGAGACAGTCAGTATATCTGATGGAGGTGGGGAGTTGATTCCACCACTGGGGGGCCAGACAGGGGAAGAGCTTGTGTTGGGACCGGGCGGTCTTGAGCGGTGGGACCACCAGACGGTTGTCAGAAGAGGACCGTAGGTGGCAGGTGGGGGTGTAAGGCTGGAGGAGAGACTTGATGTAGTCGGGTGCAGTCCCATTCACCGCTCGGAAGGTCAGTACCAGGGTCTTGAATCTGATACGGGCCGTGACGGGCAGCCAGTGAAGGGAGACGAGGAGCGGGGTAACATGGGAGCGTCTGGGTAGGTTAACCTTCCTGGTTCTACGTTTATATAAGGCAGTGTGTATGTGATGTTCTCCACCACTCTCTCAAACGACTCTGTTAGTTGCCCTTCGTTATGACAGGTCACATAGTGCTCTGTATGCTAATGTACTGAACTAACTCTAATTGTATTAAGCCGCCATCTTGACTATTCAAAGCACAAAGTATCGTCCAAACTTCCACCACAATGCCAGGTGACACAGGACATCCCACACCCTCATCCATGATACTGAGAGCATTGTGGAGCCAGTGAGAGAGTCTTTGTGGAGACAAAGTATCCCAACTCTTGATCCACCACAGCAGATCAGTAACTGAGGGGAAGATCTGATAGATGCACAGCATGTCAAGTAGTGTAGGGGGTTAATATTGGACAAACACCCAAAACAAATTCCCCTGTTTGATCAAAGATGGGAAACTGAACAGTGTTTTAACATTGACCATATAATGCCAATACCAATATCATTACAGTTATTTGACTCTAGGTTAAATCAAAGCAAGAATGGTCAAAGTAAGGTTAAAATAAAATAGATATTTGATAACATTGCAAATGCATGAAATAAATTAAAAGGCAAACATGTTACAAAATGAAGGCTTTAAATCATACTACTCTACTATGATTATTGTAATTAAGAGAGGAAGCAAGAGGTGAGGAAGGAGAAGGAGTAGGACAAGCCAGAGCTGAGGAGAAGGTCTCAGGAGATGAAGAATCCACAGAACAAGGGAAAGGAAGGGGCAGGGTGACACCCAGCCTTACGGTAGCATGAGAGAGGAGGGGGCAGGGTGACACCCAGCCTTACAGTAGCATGAGAGAGTGCCTACTGGACATAAACAAAACTATGTTTAGTTCTCCCCGCTGTGTGGAGGGGGGGAAAATGATCTCAGCTGGCAGCTCTGTACCCTGAACATACGACTGGTGACCTTGGGCACAAAGCCTGAGTTAGGTCACACCACTGTGCTTGTCTGGTCACCTGAGATGATCAGACAGTCTGCGTGTGTGGACAAGGCACACAAGTCACTCACTGGCTTAGCCGTAGTCAGAGCGAGGAGGAAGCTGGTGAGATAAACGAAGCGCAGGCTGTTGATTGGTTCAAACAAAGGCTTCCATAACTAGACCCTTGTCTCTGAGGCTTTAATCCATTTCACTTTCTGAACCTTCTGACATTCCCCAGACAGCTGCTCTCTGCTGATTCAGCAGCACTGGAATGAGATCCATGTTGTCATGGTTATGTGCTGGAATTCACGTGGTCCCACCGTGGTGCTGAGGCTCTCTGAGGGGGTCTGAGCCTGTACGTACCAGACAGGAAACGTTTAACCAACAGGTGGCTGAACACAGTCGTCCTGGCAACACCTTCATGACAAGCTGAGACGGCTGTTGCATAAACCCTGACACTACCCGCAGTCTCCTGTCAGACAGTGATTGTAAAAAGCACAAGAACGTTTTGATCCGGTACCAGACTGTGTCAACGTTTGTCCTTCACACCACCGAGAGAAAGTCTGCCAGCGTGTCACATGACCCCTCACAGTGGATCACATGACCCCTCACAGTGGATCACATGTCCCCTCACAGTGGATCACATGACCCCTCACAGTGGATCACATGACCCCTCATAGTGGATCACATGACCCCTCACAGTGGATCACATGACCCATCACAGTGGATCACATGACCCCTCACAGTGGATCACACTGGGTGGGGGGAGAGAGTAGAGAGGGAGGGTGGGGGGAGAGAGTAGGGAGGGTGGTGGGGGGGAGAGAGTAGGGAGGGAGGGTGGGGGGGAGAGAGTAGGGAGGGAGGGTGGGGGGGGGAGAAAGTAGGGAGAGTGGTGGGGGAGAGAGGAGGGAGGGTGAGGGGGAGAGAGTAGGGAGGGAGGGTGGGTGGAGAGAGTAGGGAGGGAGGGAGGGTGGGTGGGTGGGTGGGTGGAGAGAGAGTATGGAGGGAGAGTAGGGAGGGAGGAGAGAGTAGAGAGGGAGGGTGGGGGGAGAGAGTAGGGAGGGAGGGAGGGTGGGGGGAGAGAGTAGGGAGGGAGGGTGGGGGGGAGAGAGTCGGGATGGAGGTAGGGTGGGGGGAGAGAGTAGGGAGGGAGGGTAGGGGGAGAGAGTAGGGATTGAGGTAGGGTGGGGGGAGAGAGTAGGGAGGGAGGATCACACTAGACACACAGACAGTGTATATTCGAGTGGGTAATACTGTCATATTACTGGTCCTAAATGTAATGTTTCCAGTGTGTGTGTGTACATATGTGTGTGTGTGTCTACAGGGCCACTGGGTCACCAACAAACACACAGCATGTCTTCTATCATCCTGTATAAAACATCTTTATTTCTCCTTATTTAGTCAGTTAGACGACACTATTTAGTTCATCACATTCAGTGGAACTGAGATCCAAGGAGGAGGGAGGGAGGAGGGGAGAAGGGAGGGGACATAGCACACACAGACGTAAACACAGTATTGATGTGTGTAATTGTGATAAATTACTGCTTCTAAAAGTAGTGTTTACAGTGTGTGTTTTTGTCCATTTGTGACAGTGTCCAAGACACTTACGGTATTGTCCCTTGTATGAACTTGTGTACTAGAAGCAAGTAGCAGTCAATACTCACATTTCCTAAGGTTAGGTTTGATCCTGCACTCTCCACCATGATCCACACTGTAGGGATAAGCAGAGGAATGATGAAAATACACTTGTTGATAAGTGACTTAGCAACTGACTTTCTAAGTAAATATGTTGTTTCTCTCTTATCGACAGAGGTGTATTCCAGAAAGCAGGTTTGACAAACTCTGAGCCTAACCCTGAACTCTGACTTGATGAACCCTGAGATGGGAAGTTCAGAGTTATCACTTCCAGAACCGCTGATCTGAGTTATGTGGCGTCATGAGACTAGCCGACCAGGGCAGGCAATAGTGAGGCAGTGCAACAGGGCGGGAAGGACAACTCCAACACTGGTTTCTCAAGAGGATGGCACTTTATTTGCTTCAGCAGATCCCAAAAACACAAAGTCCACAAAAAGTTCAACATAAAAACCTTCTCCTTTAAGGCCGTCCTTTTCTCACCCAACGGGCTTGGGATTTAATCTGCTCCTCTCTGGTTCCGCTTTCTCTCCCATGTGCTCTCTCCTCTCCTGGCTTTTTCCTCCTCTGCTCTTTCCCCTCCCCCTTAATTAGGTGGCTGACACACCTACACCTGTCCCCTTGGTGTGGGCTTCTGGGGGATGTGGTGTGGGCCGCGGCCACCAGGTTGGGGTGTTGCCACCTCTCTTGGTTGGGAATATACCGTCCCTCCACCACCTGTCCCCTGGTGATGCCACACATCCCTCCACCCAGGCCTGACGTCCTCGGCAGGGTAAACGAGGCCCAGAAGGCATCACGGCGGGACAGGGCATCTGCGTTTCCATGGCGCCTCCCGGGTCTGTGAACAACAGAGAAGTTAAAAGGCTGGAGGCTTAGGAACCATCTAGTTACCCTGCTGTTGGTTTCCTTGTTCTTAGCCATCCACTGCAATGGCGAATGATCGGTCACCAGAGTGAACCTCCTTCCTAGCAGGTAGTATTTCAGGGTTTCCAGGGCCCATTTAATGGCTAGGCACTCCTTCTCTACCGTGGCATAGTTCTTCTCCCTTGGTAGCAACTTCCGATTCAGGTACAGAATGGGGTGTTCCTCACCTTCATGGATCTGAGCCAGCACCGCACCCAGACCCACCTCAGAGGCGTCTGCCTGGACCACAAACTCCTTATTGATGTCGGGGGCCGTAAGGACTGGTTGTGAGCACAAGGCCCTCTTTAGACTGCCGAACGCTTCCTCTGCAGCCGGGTTCCACTTCATAATCCGGCTGTGTTTCTTCATAGTCAGTTCCGTGAGCGGGGCAGCTACGGTAGCAAAGGCAGGGATAAATCGCCTGTAATAACTCGCCAGGCCCAAAAATGACCTCACCTGTTTCTTGGTCAATGGTTGGGGCCAGTTCTGTATGGCCCCAAGTTTAGCTTCCTGAGGCTTGACGAGGCCCCGCCCGATGGTGTATCCCAAGTAATTGGTCTCACAGAATGCCAGCTTGCATTTCTTGGGATTTGCTGTCAAGCCAGCCTGTCTTAGGGACTCCAGGACCTTTTGCACCCGAGGTAGGTGGCTTTCCCAGTCTGGACTCTGAATCACCACGTCGTCTAGATAGGCCGAGGCAAAGTACTGATGGGGTTCTAGCACCTGATCCATCAACCGCTGGAAGGTGGCCGGAGCTCCAAACAAACCAAATGGCATCATGCGGTACTGCCAAAGGCCTCCAGGGGTGGCAAAGGCAGTCTTCTCCTTCGAATCGGCAGACAAGGGAACCTGCCAATATCCCTTGGTGAGATCAAGGGTGGTTATGAACCGGGCCTGGCCCAGGCTTTCGATCAGTTCGTCGACTCGACGCATGGGGTAAGCATCAAAGTCCGACACTTCATTCACTTTTCTAAAATCGTTACAGAATCGTACGGTGTTGTCAGGCTTGCCTGTTAGGACGATGGGACTAGACCAGGCACTCTTAGACTTCTCAATCACATTCAGCTCCCACATCTTTCTTACCTCCTCCTCAATCAGTTTCTTGCGGGCCTCCGGCACCCGATACGGCTTTAGGTGGACCGTTTTTCCTGGAGGGGTGTGTATTTCGTGTTCCACCAGGTGGGTGCAACCCGGGAGGGCTGAAAAGACATCCTGATTGCCATCCACTAGCTCTTTTGCTTGTTGCAGTTGGTGAGGGGAGAGGTCTGGACCCCACTGCACTTCCTCCCTGGCCCGTTCCTTTGACTCCTGGGGGCCAAGACACAACAACGCCTCCCGAGCATGCCATTTCTTTAGGAGGTTCACATGGTAGATTTGCTCCGCTTTTCTCTTTCCCGGTTGTCGTACTTTGTAGTTGACTTCCCCCACTTTTTCGATTACTTCAAATGGGCCCTGCCATGTTGCCAAAAACTTACATTCCACCGTGGGAACCAGAACCAGGACTCTCCTGGGTTGAATTCTCTGGGTTGAGCGGTTCGGTCATAGGCCGCCCTCTGGTCCCTCTGAGCTTTCTCCATGTGTTCCTTCACCAGGGGGATCACCGCGGCCATCCGTTCCCGCATCGCTCCTACATGTTCAATCATGGTGCGATGAGGACAGGGTTGCTCCTCCCAAGTCTCCTTGGCGATGTCTAGAAGACCCCTGGGTTTGTGTGAGTACAACAAGTCAAAGGGTGAGAAGCCGGTAGAAGACTGCGGAACTTCCCTTACAGCAAAAAGGAGGTAGGGGAGAAGCTGGTCCCAGTTTCTTCCGTCTTTGTCGATGGCCTTTCTCAACATGGCTTTGAGAGTCTTATTAAATCGCTCCACCAACCCGTCCGTCTGGGGGTGGTACACCGAGGTCCGCACCTGTTTTACTTGCAAAAGAGTACACATCTCCCTGGTTACTCTAGACATAAAGGGGGTCCCTTGGTCAGTGAGAATCTCCTTTGGAATCCCTACCCGACTGCAGAAAAGGAATAGCTCCTTGGCTATCTGTTTCGCATTCGCCTTTCTCAAGGGCACGGCTTCCGGATATCGGGTAGCGTAGTCCACTATGACCAAGATGTATTGGTGTCCACGAGCACTCTTGGGTAGGGGTCCCACAATATCCATCCCCACCCTTTCAAAGGGTGTTGCTATGATGGGTAACGGTACCAGGGGATTCCTGTAAGTCTGCTTTGGCGCCTTCACCTGGCAATCTGGACAGCTGCGACAGTAGTTTTCTACCTCTTTGTGAACGCCCGGCCAAAAGAACCTCTGTAATACTCTTTCCTTAGTCTTCTCCACCCCCAAGTGGGCCCCGAGCACGTGAGTATGGGCTAAATGAAGGACTGTGGGTCGATGAGGTTGTGGCACTAGGAGCTGCTCAATAACTTTCTCATTACTTTTTATGGCCTGGTACAAGAGGCCATTTTTTATTAAGTGAGGGTAGGAAGGAGTTAATCTGGTTCCCACTAAAGTTCCTTCTAGTACCTGAACATTTCTTAAGGCATTGCTCAGGGTAGGATCCTGTAGCTGGGCGGTTCCGTACTGACCTTGGAGCTGTGGCAGGATTCTAGAGGCCCCGCCGTCCTCTTCCATGGGCCCCGATTCTGGCTCTGAGTTACCCGAGTCATCCCTTGCCGATTCTGCGTCACTTGATTCCACTGCAAAGGCTTCAGCTAAAACAGGGGCAGCAGAGCGGGGTTTAGCCAGATTAACCCAGGTTGTATTCCCTTTACATTTGATTTTCTCCTTACGTTTTCGGGGTTCCCGACTGAGTTTCCTTTGGGATTCCTCCCATAGCAGTGAGAAGGCTGGGCAGTCTCGTCCGATTAGGACTGAAACGGGCAGGTTCTTGATAACCCCCACCTCCACCGTAAACGTTCCTTTAGTGGTGGTTAGCTTTACCACGGTACTTGGACACTCGTGGGTGTCTCCATGGACACAAACGAGGGGAATTGGTTCTCCCCGAGCCGGGGGAGAGGCCTCCAACACCGACTCATGGATCAGGGTCCTGGCACTTCTAGAGTCCAGCAATCCTTCTAGGTTCTGTTTATTTACTGTTACTGGGCATGTCGGTCTGCGGTCTTTACTTTCTCCCAGGAGGGCCGCAAAGTGTACATGGCTGCTGCTGGTGGCCTCGGCGGAGGGCATTGGCTCGTCCGGCTTTCCACACTGCCAGGAAATATGGCCAAACTCGCCACATCGAAAGCACTGGCGAGGCTCTGGGTTCCAGGACCCCCATGGCTGCGTTGAATAACCACCTCTGTTCAGGGGGCTAGGCTGAGAGCTGACTGGTTTGGCTCGTTTTTGTCGCGCCCCGCTGGGCGGATCGGGAACTGCAGCTACCCGCTCTTTAGGGGTTGGGCGGAGCAATTCTGAGGCAGCCTGGAACTGCTCTACGGCTTCCACTAGCTCCATAGGGGCTGTTAACCGTTGGGAACTCACTATCCGTTTGGCCTCATAAGGCAGGGCTCTCAGGTAACGATCCATCACTAGTGTCTCTATAATGGCGGCCGGACCTCTCCTGTCTGGTTCCAGCCACTTTTTAGTAGTTCGAATCAAGTCATGCATTTGGGCACGAGGGGTTATCCCATTCTGGAAGGTCCAGTCTGCTCTTTCCCCTCCCCCCTTAATTAGGTGGCTGACACACCTACACCTGTCCCCTTGGTGTGGGCTTCTGGGGGATGTGGTGTGGGCCGCGGCCACCAGGTTGGGGTGTTGCCACCTCTCTTGGTTGGGAATATACCGTCCCTCCACCACCTGTCCCCTGGTGATGCCACAGTTAGTTCAATTCTAATTCACTGGAATGAGAAACTCTCATGCGTGCAGGCGAGTATGAAGACATTTTCAGAAAGCAGAAAAACAACTTCAACAGCAAAAGAGGCAATTATTCTTTCAGTACATTTCAAAGCATTATATTAATTTGACATTTAACCACACGTCTTACTACAGGTGAAGAAGAAGTGTAACAATCCTATGTGCAAACAACTGGCCCACTCTTCTCCTTTTGAATGACTGGGCATTACGAGGAGGAGGGTCCATCAACCTCCACAGCACAGATTAACAGTGAGATGTTCAGTAAATGCCAGGTTAGCGCTGCATGGAAAACTGTAGAATGTCATGTCATCCGTATGTGTTATATGGCTTCAACAACAACCAGGTTGATGAGGAAAGGACACCCCATGTCTGACAGTTGCTTCAGGCTCAGCATGAGGGAGGGGAGAGGGAGAAACTCAGAAAAGCTGCCAGCAAGCAGGTGAGGTTCAGTTCTCTCTCTCACTACTGACCCGTCTGTGAATAGCCCCTCTCTCCATGCATTCTCTGAATCAATGCACGGGACAAACAGCTTTTTCCCCTCAGAGAAGACAACAGGACAATCAATCCTGAGTTTACGAATGGTTAGGCCCAATCCCGATGTCCACCCTCACAGACTCACAGAGTTTGAGGCACGTTCTCACTAAGTCTGAGGGTTTAGGGCTGTCCCACTGTCAAATTGTAAAGTTTGTGAGGGCTCTTTCGCAGATGTTTTATTCAACCGTAAGTCATCATTTTTACAAACTTGCCCACAATTCACAGTGTAGTGACGTGAAACACGAGGGTTATCAGGGTAAGCCTGGAAGAGAGAAAAAGATCCCGGCTAACCCTCCTCATAAGAAAAGAAAGACTGATGGTTAATATAGCCAGAATTGTGTGTAGTAGGGCTGCACAATTAATCAAATTTGAATCACAATCACGATTTTGGCTTCCCACAAACAAATTTGACTTTCACCTTGATATTTTTGCGCGGATGTATACTTAGCCGAATTGCACGCCGCCACCGCTTACCAAGCCTGCAGTAATGGATGCCTGATCAAATTATACTTTTCAATATAAGTGTAGGTGAGGAACTAAGATAGGGTGTATGTGCAGCTGGTTCATGCGTTGTGTTCGCTCCCGGTGTGTCTGTCAGAACACAACTCTTCAAACGGCTTTCTTTTTGCTGATTTATTGCTATACTAGTGGAGTTTACATGACAGTGAAATGAGAGTGGTGCTGAAACAACACAAAACGTAAACAATTACCTTCATGCTCCTGACACAGCATATAACAGAATATAAAGACTAGTGCGTTACCTTTTATAATTAAACAAATATCATAGTCTATTGACATTATATCAATGAATTCCAATCGCTGTTGAAAACTAAACATTCCACATACAATGATCCGACTCACCGAGACTATTTATAAACTATACAGATTGAAATATGTTTAAACAATCAGAGGACAACAAACAAACAACAAAACAAATCGGCCCTAATACGCCGTCGTAGAAGTTTACCTCAGTTAAATACGTAAAAAATATATTATGTTTTTTTCACTCTCCATTACAAACATTCTCTTGCGCAATTAACGTAATTAAGTGTTAAGCAACATTACATAAAGAGATATATAAAAAACATGTCCTTACTTGAGTTTCTCCAGTCTGCAGTGTGGGTCCTCCAGTCCAGCAGAGAGCATCTTCAATCCTTTTTCTCCTGGATGATTGTAGCTCAGGTCCAGTTCCCTCAGGTGGAAGGGGTTGGAACTCAGCTGACGCAAGAGAAGCACATCCTTCCTCTGTGACCTGGGGGGTATTCCAGGTAGCGAGTTTAACAAACTCTGAGATTTACCCAGAACTCTGAGTTGAGTTACTCTGAAATGGGAAACTCAGAGAATTCGGTTCCAGAAAAGCTGATATGAATTAGTTAACTCAGTGCTTCTCAAATGGTGGGGCGCGACCCCCTGGGGTTTTTTTTTAAAATTTTTATATATATATATTTTAAAGTACAGGTCCCATATTTTAAAGTACAGGTCCCAGCTTAACATTGAGCAAGAGTTAAGAGTAGCAGTATCAAGTTTGAAGCCCAGATTTGGAATGATGTGCACTGCAAAGAGGGCTCACTGCAGCCACTAAAATACAGAGCGAATTGTATTTTTGTGTATTATAAGCAGAATGTGTTCATATAAAACAGACAAATAGGGAAATAAGTTCAAAATAATTGTGAAGGTGAATTTAGTTATATTAAAAAAGCTCAAACTGATGTAGCTGCCAGTTTCAAATAGTTCAGGGTTCAAGGCTTTTTTAATGTCTTGTGTTATGTTCAGGGAAAGTATGCAAATTGTACATTAAATATTGTTGCAAATGTTGCACACAAAGAGTAATGTTTATTTTTAAGTCATATATATTTTTGAAAGGGAATAAGCTGATGAAGCTGACTGACAAGTGACCAATGTTTACTGTTTAAAAATGTTATTAATTAAATGAAAACCGCAGAGAATCATTTGCTCTTGTTTCTGTGTTTTGAGATTCACACAGACTGAACGGTCTTGTTTAAATGTTACAAATTGAGTTAATAAACTTGGAAATTATTTTAAGATGTTGCAGATGTCAGCAAATGTTATTAATCTATTTTAATAATAAGGTGATTGTAGGAGGTCACGTGACGCAGGTGATGTAGATGGCTGCTTGAAAGACATGCTCCGCCTGCCCTGACGGTGAAACTTTTAAATACACTGCGAAAGTCAGATTTTTTCGGACCTTAGTATACTCTGTGATCGAGGAGGACAAAATGCCCAAAGGCGGCCAAAAAAAAATTAACCAGCAGTTGCTGTCGAGTTTTGCCATGGCTAGCCCGAAAGCTAACGAACAAGCTAATGAAGCCGTTGCGGACACTTCCACGCAACAGGAGCCAGCAGCTAGCAACACTCCCACTGCCACCGATAGGATAGTGGCGCGAGAGCTTGCCAACATGTCCAGGCTTATCAAAGATACCTCCGAAGCACAAGACAAGAAACTGGAAGATATTAAAAGGTCCACATTTGCAGTAGAAAACAAGCTTACAGAGATCTCCGAGCGTCTTAATCACGTCGAGGCCCGGCTAACCTTCCTCGAGGAAGCTAATCAGGAGCTACAAGAGAATCCCCCCGCTACCAGAGAGGAGGTCGAGCTGCTTAGACAAAAACTCGATAACATTGAGAACAGGGAAAGGAGGAATAACCTACGTTTTGTCGGCTTCCCGGAGGAGTGCGAGGGCGGCGATGCACGGGCTTTCCTCTGTGATAATATTCCAAAAACATGGAACATCGATTTCGCTGAGAGGCTGGAGATCGACCGAGCACACAGGATAGGAGCAAGGCGTCAGTCGGAACCGGGCCAGACACCGAGACCGAGGGCCCTTATTGCCAGATTCTTGAGATTCCAGGAAAGAGAGCGCATCGTGGAAGCAGCCCGTAAAGGGAAGGTTACCTGGAAAGGGGCATTACGTAATGGTATTTCCCGATTACTCCAAGATCGTCACTGACAAACGCCTGCGCTTCAACGAATGCAAGAAACTGCTCCATGACCGACGGATGAAGTTCTCCTTGGTATTCCCGGCTTTGCTCGTCATCCGGGCGCCGGAGGGTCGCCGTGAATTTGATGATCCAAAGAAGGCACGCGCCTACATCCACTCCCTGGGTTAGCGCAACGCGCTCCTCTTTACGCATATGGCCAGACGGCCGTGAAGTTGCCATCGGATTGTGGCGTTAACAAAATGTTTTGGAATACTTTCTCGTGCAAGCTGGTTCACTCACCCTTCTTTCCTCCTGCGATCCTGCTCTCTCCCCCCAATTTAGCCTACGAAAAGGTTGGATTACTGCTTTGACTCTATTTCACCACAGACTTTTTCTATCTCCCCCTTTTTTTGTTATTTTTTATTTTGTATTACTCGTCCTGGGATTATTATTTGATGCTTGAACGTTTAAGAAGGATGTCCTTTGTCTCATCAAGAAGAGGGGAGAATACGGTTATGCTTATGGATGAGTCAGGTTTATTTTTTCCTTTTCCTTTACGTTCTCGTTTGAACTTTGTTCACAAATGGAATATTTTTTTTTCTTTTTGGGTTCGCGCAGGAGGATGGGACCTAGAACAATACTAAGTGGACGTTTTATTGCCCAATCGACGGACATATGGGGAAAAGGTTGGATTTATTTATTATTATTTTGTAGTTTTTCCTTCATGCATATAGTAATAGTCTATTCTTTGTAGTGGTGTTTGAGCCTCGCTTTTGAGACAGGTAAATGCTTAAGGCTTTGTTTTTATAATTGTTAAACATTATATGGCTTGACGCTTGCTCATTATGTTTAGTTAATCTGACTTCACTTACTTTCCCTCTCCCTGTGCTGCGTTTTTCCGTGGTGCCGAGAGAGCGGCTATGATGACGTCACCGCAGGGTGGCTCTCTGTCTGGAAAGCAGTTGTTAAGTTAAAGGGTCACGGTCCAAAGAATAATTCGTGTTTCTGGCATCATGTTCAGGAGATGCCAGCTGATGACGACAGGTCATCTGAAGTTAAATTTTTGTTTTATATATATATTTTTTTGTTTATGTGTGTTTGGTCTAATGGTAATGATGCACCTTGCCATGGAGTTGCAGCATTTAAATACGTTTAACACCCACCAAAATGATGTCAGCCAGCAATAGTGATTTAAACTTTATGACATGGAATGTTAAGGGCCTTAACCATCCAATCAAAAAGAAAAAGGTATTGAGTTTTGTCAAATCTAAAAAATGTGACATTGTCTTCTTACAGGAGACCCACTTATTAGCCCAGGAATCACAAAAACTACAGCGTGATTGGGTCGGTTTTGTTGCTGCCTCTTGTGGAAGTAAGAGTAGTAGGGGAGTGGCCATTTTAGTCAACAAACATTTGCCTTTTAAATGCCTCAAACAGTCCTCAGATGAGGGGGGAAGAATGGTTTTTATAGAAATTCAGAAATTCAGGGACATAAAGTTATACTGGCTAATGTATATGCCCCGAATACAGTTGACCCATCATTTATTGGTTTGCTGGAGAGTAAGCTCATAGATATGGGCGACTTCCCAATAATTATGGGTGGGGATTTCAATGAAGTATTGGATCCGATATTAGACCGCAGCACACCTACGCAACGTCATACAAGGACTTGTATTGCCCTGCAGGATATGTGTTAAACATATGGGTTGGTAGATATCTGGCGCATACACAACCCATCTAGCAAGGACTATACATTTTATTCCTCACCTCATAGGAGTTTCTCTAGAATAGATTTCATTTTGGTATCGAATTCTGTGATCTCCTCCTCAATATCGAGTAACATTGGAAACATTATAATATCAGACCATGCACCTGTATTTCTCCACATGGTTCCCTTTAGCAAATCACAAAGATCACCCAGATGGAGGTTTAATTCTAGCCTCTTGTTGGATCCTAGTTTTAGGGAATCTTTGAGAGCCCAAATTAACCTTTTTAAAGAGACAAATTTGCATTCTACACCATCACTGGGAGTTGCTTGGGACGCCTTAAAAGCGTTTATCAGGGGACATGTAATCCAACACGCCTCCTTTAAGAAGAAGGAACGTATGGCCAAACAGTTGGACCTAGAAAAACAAATCAAGATAGCCGACACTCAATTTAAACAAAACATGTCCCCCGGTAACTTGACAAAGCTGACTAGGTTGAAGTACAAGCTTAATACTATACTTTCTCAGAAAGCAGAATTTTCTCTTTTTAGGGCAAGACAAAAATATTTTGAGGAAGGCGATAGGGCTGGCAAACTTCTCGCAAGGTACATCAAACAGAGGGAAATGATGTGTACTATACCAGCCATCAGAGATGAGACTGGCAACTTACTTTCAAACACCAGGGAGATAAATGAAACCTTACGTTGAAATTTTACGTTGAACTCTACACCTCTGAATCACAAGCTGATACAGAAAATATAATGTCATTTCTTGCCCCCCTCAAACTTCCCTCGCTATCTGAGAACCAAATGGAAGATCTCGATCTTCCAATTACTAAAGAGGAAATACTACGGGTCATTAAACGTCTACCAGCAGGCAAGGCCCCTGGCTTAGATGGGTTTACAGCTGAGTTCTATAAGGCCTATCCGGAAGAACTAGCCCAGTTTCTTTTGGATATGTATAATGAAGCCTTGGCGAAGGGTAGGTTGCCACCAACATTATCAGAGGCGCTTATTTTGCTCATTCCGAAAAGCGGCAAAGATCCACTAGACTGTAAAAACTATAGGCCTATTAGCCTGATTTCATGCGATAGCAAAATATTATCCAAAATCCTCGCTAACAGACTGGATAGGGTCATAACGTCTTTGATTCACGCCGACCAAGTCGGGTTTATACGCTCACGCTCTTCTGCTGATAACGTTAGGCGCCTTATTGACATTATGTGGGCCCAACAGAATGCCAACTCCCCTACAGCCGCTATCTCGCTAGATGCCGAGAAGGCTTTTGATAGGGTGGAGTGGCACTATCTCTTCTCTACCCTAGAGACCTTTGGAATTGGCAGTAAGTTTATTAACTGGATCAAACTTCTATATGCCCAACCCAAAGCATCAGTTTCCACAAATGGTTTGTTTTCTCCCTCATTCGACCTCGGTAGGGGAACAAGACAGGGCTGCCCGCTGTCTCCGCTTCTTTTTGCGCTGGCTCTCGAGCCATTAGCTGAGGCCATCCGAAAGGACCCAGACTTCAAAGGCATCCAGATAGGCCAAACTGCCCAGAGGCTAATTTTATATGCAGATGACATTCTCCTGTTTGTGTCCGAGCCAGAACACTCTTTGCCCTCTTTACTCAGAATAGTTGACAGTTTTTCAGGAATATCTGGATATAAGGTTAATTGGCTTAAATCAGAAGCACTCCCCCTGACAGCATATTGCCCTAAATCTCTCTTCCACTCTTGCAATTTCTCCTGGCCAGAAAAAGGCTTAACATACCTAGGGATAACATTTCCTCCAAATCTGTCTGATTTAGTCAAGAGTAATTTTGAACCTCTATTGGCAAACTTTCGGACTGACACGGAGCGCTGGGCTCCACTTTTTCTATCTCTGTGGGGCAAAGCCAATGTGATAAAAATGACTTGTGCCCCTAAATTTAACTATTTGTTGCAAGCTCTCCCAGTAAAAATTCCCCAAACATACTTTAAACAATGACAGAATTTCTAGCATTTTTCTATGGAATAACAAACGGCCTTCGGTTCGGCCTCTGTGGCTCCCCCTAGTTTGGACATCTGGCATCGCATATTAGATATTTTTGGGAAGGGTCATGAGGCAGCAGCATATTATTCCATACTGCTTCTCAACTCTGAGGATGATTTGTCAGCCCTCAGACTGTCATGGGAAGCTGATCTTAATATTGCTTTCTCAGAGGAGAACTGGAGTTGATCCTTAAAAACTCAAAAAAAATGTCGAGAGAACTTAAAACAAGACTAATACAATTTAAAACATTGCATAGAGTTTATTGGACCCCGTCCAGGCTACACAGAGCAGGGTTGAGGGACGATGCCGGGTGTTGGAGGTGTACTGTCAATAATGGTACCCTGGTGCATATGCTATGGGGATGCCCAAAGGTACAATCATTCTGGTCCAGTGTCCACGATTATATTAAAACAATTACTGGCCATGATATCCCTTTCACCCCAAATTTGTATATCTTGGGGGATCCTATGGTACTACAGGATTTAACGCCATCTAACGCTGAATGGGTGCAAACAGCACTTATGCTAGGACGAAAACTCATTATAACAAATTGGAAAGCCTCTACTTTACCTGCATCGTCCCTGTGGTTCCTCCAATTGGGGAAATTAGCTGCACTGGAAATGTTGTCATTAAGGCTGATTAATAGGGTGGACAAGTACCATCAGAAGTGGGGGCTTTATCACGCCTACATGGAGGATAGAGCATCATAGTGTTTCTAAATGTGTATTGCTGCCTTTCTTGTCCTGTGCTTTTTGGTGCTTTTTAATTTGATTTAACATGACCATTACTGTTTGTCTTGTTGTTTTATTTTTATTTTGTATTACTGTTTTCTTAATACAACCGTATTTGTGTGTATGTTTCTTCCTTTACTTCTTGTATAACTTTTTCATGTATATTCTCATTGGCCACGGCTATAAGTAGGTTGTCTAGTTACATGCTATCCAGTTGTTTTGTTTGTTTTTTTGTGTATGTTTGTGCAAAATGGATGTTGAAAACTCAATAAAAATATAAATCATAGAAAAGCACATTTCGTGACTCATGAATATGAACCAAAACAAAATTGTTCTTAAGTAGCTACATGTCTAGTCATATCTAGCTAGATAGCGCGCCATGGCTAGTGTTTGGATCACGAGTGATCATCAAACGGCTTTCATAACTGTGTGTTTGATTTAGTTTCCCCTTTCCTGATAGAACGTGACTATTACGGAACTCAAAACGTGGAATATCTAATCGGAAATGTGTTTACAACGTCGGGGAAAAGATTTAATTAGGGATTGACATGGGGAGAATTTCACAGGTGGGACTAGTAAATTAGCCGATAGCTAGCATGATGCCTTCTAGATCTAGATAAGAGCTACTTATCTGAACTAACGACATGATAACGGTCACTACTGTAGATATAAAGAAAACGTTGACTTTCACTCGGTGCTATTCACTGACAGTAATTTTTTTCGTCGTTATTGTATGCACTGCTGTCCGTAGAAGGAAAACGTAAAACGTACAAAACTGGTCTTAAACACCATTTTGAGATTTCTTGAATAATATACATATCGAGTGCTTTATGTACCCATTCGTCGACAGTGGTGGTTAACCTGCTATATGGGCTTTAATGACTTCCTGCTCTAAACACATTGCTTTCTGCACTACATTACTGAATCTTGTACATTTGTATTTTTATATTGTAAATTAGGCAACTTATATTTTATTGTATATTTTATTTTAATTCTAATTCCACTTTAGTATAGATAGTCCTCATATTTAAATTTAAGGTTACTATAGGTTTATTGTATGCACCTTCCTGCCAAAGCAAATTCCTTGTCTGTGCAATCTTTCATGGCCAATAAATCCCTTTCTGATTCTGATTCTGATTTGGTAATTTCCTGTTAGTCTTAATACTTGCACATGTAGTTTTTTTACTTGCTTTTAAGAAAGCATTTTTTGGAGAACCTTTCTTCCAAGAAGGAGGAAAGGGCTTTCTCCCTTGCAGAACAAGTAACCTGTCTAGGCTGGTGTAGGTGACCCCCTTTATTTTTGGCCAGAAACTATGACACTGCACACCGTTTTGAAACCAAAAACAAGGGGCCATAGAAGTCAGTGTATGAACACTCCACTCTTCACACACACACACACACACACGATTCTGGCCTATTTGAGACATTTGAGAAAAAGGACTAAAAAAGACTATCATGACTTTGAATAAAATCACATGAAGAACAGTTTTTGCCCCCCAAAAAAAGAATTCAAAGGTTTTTAAGAGAATAAGAGAATAAGAGAATAAAATACAGCGCTTCTGATATTTCGCCTTATCGAGGCTTCTTCAGAGAAGTAATGAATTGCTTGAGGCAAACAGGAAGTTAAAAAGGAGCTGGAAGGAGGGGGCTTGTCCACTTCCTGTAGATTCTGATTGGCCACAAAGGCCCTTCCCCTCACCCTCCCAATCAAGATTCAATCATTCAATTAAGACTTAATTGATACCCACACTCCTTGTTATAGCACGAATTGCTAAGTTTTGAATTCGCCTAACAACTTTTTCTCCCATTTGTGCTCAAGCAAAACTATTTAAAAAAGAGGAATATTAACACTGAATGTGTTTTATTTTTATTAAAGAGATGTTTAAACAATCACTTAAGTAGTTGATTAATAAAGCAGATATTTCTACTTGGACTGACTTTGTTCTTCTATCACAGAATGGGATTAGAACATGCATCTCAATAGTCCTCAATATCTTTAAGGTGTAACCCATCAATTAAGGGGTTAGTTGTGTGCTATAATAGATGTAAAAGGTGTGAAGAGGAGGTAACTTTAGAATAGGGAACCTATATGGGTTAATATGTTTCAAACTACTAGTTAAATAGTAATGAGCAAGACCTCACTTTAGAATGGGGAACACATTCTTAGTTATAAATACTTAATTTAGAGCCATTAGGACACTTGTAGTTTTGTGTTTTTTATATTTGAATATACAATTAGGCCTTATTAAGGTATATTACTATTCTTGTGGTACTGTTTTCTTATAAAGCCCATACTGAGCAAAGCATATTAAGATCCTATTCATGTTTAACAATGTCCTTACCTACTATCAATAACCAGTAATTATGAGGTTAGTGAGGAAAAACCTGTAGTTAATGGCCTAGTAGTTGTAGAATATGGTCATGCATAATGTCATTAATAAGTGGTAACTAATGACTAATAACGTCTCAAGTTGCTACTAATATGCATGCTAATAAGCAACTAGTAAAGGGTGAATATGTGTACCTTAATATAAAGTGTTACCGGAGCTTCATATGTTCGTGCGTTGTGCGCGCTGTGGGAACGGAGAATCATACAGCTAATTGACGCAGTTGGATATCGATTTCATCATGGCAAAGAAGACAGGAAAGACAAAGTATTCTCTCACAGAAGTTTTGGAAGAAGTTACTGGACATGAAAGTGATTTATCAGACAATTTATCTGAGGTAAACACAGATTTTTCGGACTTTGATTCAGAAGCTGAAGATTTATTTCAGGAAGGAGATATCACCCTGGATAAGTAAGTTCCGTTTTATATTATAAAATTGTATATTCCGCACAAATAAGCTTTAGTTTGAAATCCAAAAACAAAATGTTGCTGTGTGTTTAATCATTTATTTATTTGTATTCCATGTTTCAAGATACTAATAGAGCTACTTTGGCAATGTTTTATACCATATCAATATGTAACTATTAGTATATCTTATTTAGTGAAACATGGAACAAAGAAACACACGGCAACATTTTGTTTTTTTAACTTTATTCTGCATACATATTTGTTGTTTCACTGAATCAGATAGCTCCATTTGTCATGGTATAACATTGTTTTTACAAAGCCAAAGCACCCAGTATTTCTTCTAGCACCAGAAAAACTATGTGTGTATAATAAGTTACAACAGAAGTTCATGTGTGTGTCTCTTTGTTTCAAGGTGTGAACCGAGTGTGGGGGTGTCTGTTTCAGTGTGTGTACTGCTGATGTTTGAGGCAGTAAACCTGTGAAAAGTAGAATACAGAAAATATGGGAATGGTTTGTAACTGACTGTTTATTTTGTCATTATAGGAAAACATCTGATGAGGACTACGAGCCGAAAACTCCTGCTCAAGTCAGCAAGCGGCCCCGTACAGCAGCAGGACAGGAGGACAGCAGCAGCTCATCCAGAAGCAGCTCATCAGCCTCAAACCCAGAGGGGTTTGGCCAGCAGGAGAATGCCAAGAGGAAGAGGAAGGGGCAGCAGCAGAACCAAACCTGGAGCGTCAACGAGCCCATCTGGAATGATGTTGACATTCCTGACATAACACCACCTCAGCCTACTTTCAGGCCGACGAACCCACCTGGACCCCAGATAATTCGGACAGCGATCTATACAGACCTGCAGCTTTTCCAACTTTTTTGGACAAACTCAGTTTTACAAACTATACTTCGAAACACCAATGAATTTGGCTCGACTCACCACTCCAAGTATTGTTATGGGGACGTTTCCACTGGACTCCATATATTTTAATCTCCAAATGGAGGACACCTCCTCAGAAGAAGAGGCTTCACAGGGTCCTCCACTGGGAGACACTCATCTTGCTAACAAACACCTAGCGGGAGGGTTGGATATGGAGGGGGGGAAACAAATTCACATCCCCCTACTCTCAATAATGTTGCAGTCTTCACTACAGAGAGTATAAATTCATCCCCAGCATCACAAATTCAAAATAACCACCTTCAGGCGTAGTGACACAGTCAGGACCCAGTATCTGTTGGATGCAGAGAGACAATTGGCCAACACAGATCATTACATACCATTACTACATTCAATGCAGCCCGAGACACAAAGCATGATTCGATCCGTCTTGTGTGAAATGCTTCAGGCTGACATAACATCAAAACAAATGACATACCTGTTGGGACCGGATGTTCCCAGACCAAGAGTCTTCTACCTGCTTCCAAAGATACACAAGGCCCTGGACAAATGGACTGTCCCTGGCCAGGTTCCCTGCGGCCGACCGATAGTGAGTGACTGTGGCTCAGAGTCGTCAAACATCGCAGAGTACTTGGACTTTCACATTAACCCGCTTGCACACAAACATGCCTCCTATATAAAGGACATATATGATTTTGTGGAAAAAGTTGGGGTTATTTCAGTGTCTGCCGATGCGTTTTTGTTCTCAATATACAGACACAACTTTGGGCCTACAGTCAATTAGAGCTGCTTTTAATACATTTCCTGTTGCAGGAAGACCTGATACTTACTTTGTAGAACTTTTAAAGATAAGCCTCGACAGGAATGATTTTGAGTTCAACAACAAACACCATCTCCAGATCCATGGTACAGCGACGGGCAAGAAATTCACCCCAGCCTATGCAAATTTATATTGATGTGTGGGTGGGAAGAAACTGCAATTTTTAAATGTCGCCATCTGCCGTCGCTGTATTTTAGGTACCCTGATGACATCTTTGGTATCTGGGAGGGGGATATGGATAGTTTTAAAACATTTCTAGAGGTTTTAAACTCACATCATCCGGCCATTACGATCACACTCAACATCGAGAGAAACATTAGAATTTTTAGATACACAGGTCTTCTTTACACCCAGTTTGGGAGCAAGAAAAACATTAGCCATTAAAGTTTTCTTTAAGGAAACAGACAGGCATGCCTTGCTCCATAAACGCAGTTATCATCCAGGTTTGCTCAAATCACAACTGATTACATTCTATAGAATTTGTACTCAGCTTAGCGATGTGGAGGAGGCGACATCGATCCTTTTCAAAGCCCTGAGGCCTCGGGGATATTCTCGCAGGTTCCTGAGGGGGATAAAAAGTGAGGTGACCCTTTGCCCTTGAACTGCCTCCCAGCTACCAACGGCCAAGACCCTCTACCCAATTTCAATCCTGCGACTACTCACTGTCTCTCTAGCCTCACCTCTACATTGGACATCTCATCTCCTCCTTGCCATTCAACCCTCCTCTACAAGCCTCTCCACTCCATCTCCTACCCCCCTCCCTCGTGCGCATACCCCGCCATCATGTCCTGCCATCGGGACCGCACTGAGGACTACGACTGGCCTGCCCTGGACCGTCACCAGTCCCACGGACCAGACTGCCGCCAGGACCGTGCCGGGTCCCCCCGGATGGGTGCGCCGCTCCCCCCGCCGCACAGGGGACTACAACGCCGACCGAAAGGACGACTACAGCGCCTCCCGCCGAGGGGACGACTACGCGCCGCGCTGGCGCAGGGAATCCAGCCCCTACAGGGACGCACTCCCCTGGGACCTAGACAAGGCCACGGGGGTGGTGACCCAGACTCTCGCGATCTCAGGAAACGCCACCTTGTCACCTCCCCCCCGGATCGCCAGGACGACAGGGAGTGCCGAGGACCTCCCTATTGGCACGCCAACAGAACGCGCGAGGCCGCCAGTCACGTCCGGCTCAGAACCAACTGGCCAACCAGACGCAGCGGGCGGCTAACTCACCCCAGGGATTCCCTCACCACAGGTGCACAGCCCGCCCACCCCCCCACACATACATCTCCCGTGTGGGGTCACAAGACTTCTTCAGACCAGAACCAGCTGGATTAGAAAACACAGAAAGCTGGATTCAACACAAACTGGACCAGAACAACTCCATTCAACACACGCGGGACACTGGACTAGAACCAAAGAAACCTATTGGCAAAAAACACCTGGGCCCACACCACACACCTACACACTGGACACTTCAACACACAAAGCTGGATTCAACACAACACACTACTGGACTATGACCAGACATACACACCCCGTCTGGACACAACACCTCGGAAAGCACCCCGTCTGGACACAATAGCCCTACGGGGGGCACCTCGACGGCACACACCTGGACATAGCCAACACCTTGGCTCCACGCCACACACTTGCACGCGGGACACCGGGCTATTACAACACCGATGGACTGGCACCGAGACTCCACGCCATACACCAAGACACACCAAGACACAACATCTCGGCGCCTCACAACTTGACAACCTCGACTCCAAGCCACACACTGGACACCGGGCTATTACAACACCGATGGACTGGCACCGAGGCTCCACGCCACAGCATCTCGGCACTTCCCAAAACTCCCCCGCTCAGACCCTGGGGCCAGCACACGTCTTACAGTGGAGGCGGTATCCACAGAAGGCCACGAGCGCAACAAGGTCTACAGGCCTGGGACCCCGTAAAGCAGGCATGTCCAAAGTCCGGCCCGCGGGCCATTTTTGGCACGGGCTCATATTTTCTATGGCACGCGGCTCCCCTACAAAAATTTATTATTTATGGCCCGCCAGCTGTCAAATGGAAATTATCATTTATATAATTTGAAGTTTCAATTTCTCTTTTCACCACATGGTGGCAGCACCATTCACAGGTTGGCTAATAAGCATTAGCATGGACATGTTCCTACATCATGGCTGCTGAAGCTAAACAACAAAAGGTTGACAAAGAGGACCGTCGCTTCCAGGAGCGATGGAAATTACAATATTTCTTTACTGAAAGCAGAAACAATTGCGTTTGCCTTATTTGCAAACTGAGTGTCGCCGTTGCAAAAGAATTCAATGTGAAGAGACACTATCAGACAACTCATGCTAATGCATACGACAAGTTCACAGGGAGCGACCGTGCAGAAAAAGTAAAGCAGCTTGAAGCCGGTTTAGCTTCCCAGCAGCGGCTCTTCACCCGGGCTCGGGACTCCATAGAAAACAGCACCAAAGCTAGCTATGAAGTGGCGATGCTAATTGCTAAACACGGGAAGCCTTTTACAGAGGGCGAGTTTGTCAAAGACTGTCATGACGATGGTGGATAACATTTGCCCCGATAAGCAGCAAGTTTGCTAATATGTGTCTAGCGTGCAACACCGTGGCCCGGAGAATTGAAGAAGTATCAGCGGACGTTAAAAGGCAAGTGGGTAACAGGGGAGTGAATTTTGACTTTTTTTCTTTGGCCTGTGATGAAAGCACAGACGCGTCCGACACTGCCCAGTTACTTTTTTTTTGCGAGGAGTGGATGATGAAATGAACATTACAGAAGAGCTGCTGGATCTTCAAAGTTTAAAAGGCCAGACAAGAGGAGTGGATTTATTTGACTGTCTGTTCAGCTGTTGATGACTTAAAACTGCCGTGGAGTAAAGTTAGCGGCATTGTTACCGATGGCGCACCCGCTATGGCTGGGGAACACAGGGGCTTATCAAAACTGATATGTGACAAAGTCAGCGAACAGGGAGGCAACGCTGTTAAACTACACTGCATAATTCACCAACAGGTCCTCTGCGCTAAATTTGAACATGTTATGCAACCGGTGGTAAAGACTATTAACTTCATTCGCTCCAAGGCGCTGCACCACCGTCAATTTCAGCGGTTCCTACTCGACATTGATGCAGAATATGGAGACGTTATATATCACACCGACGTGAGATGGCTCAGCCGCGGGTCAGCGCTGCAGCGCTTTTTCTCTCAGAAGGGAAATTGGAAAATTTTTGGCTGAAAATGGAAAACCGATGCAAGAACTGTCGGATCCTGTCTGGCTGGCAGATTTGGCTTTCTTAGTCGACATCACAAAGCATTTGAATGTGCTCAACATCAGTCTACAAGGGAAAGACGCAGTGGTGAGACAGCTGTTTGCACACATCAAGGCCTTTGGAAGCAAGCTCCAACTTTTCCAAAGGCACCTGTCACAGAGGGAGCCCAGCACCACACATTTCCCTGCACTGCGCGAGGTCATGGACAGTTTGCCATCGGGGAATATCGATGCACAAGCAGGGAGATATGCAGCTATCATCGCATCTCTCTCTGCAGAGTTCAGCGGGCGCTTTCGGGACTTTTATGGCATGGAAAAGGATATTTCACTGTTCTCATCTCCCTTCTCCGCGGACCCGGATACTGCCCCACATCAGCTGCAGTTGGAGTTAATTGAACTACAGTGCGATGATGAGTTGCGCGGCCGACAGCAGCAGCTCTCACTTACTGACTTTTATTGTCAGCTAGAAAAAGGCAGATTCCCAGAAATGCGAACAGTTGCAAAGCGAATGCTGAGCTTGTTCGGCTCCACTTATTTGTGCGAGCAGACATTCTCTGTAATGAACTTAAACAAGAACCGCTTGAGGTCCAGACTAACTGACGCCCACCTGCCTGACATTTTACGCATCTCAACCACTGCTGTCAAACCAGACCTGACCCGTGTCCTACAATCCAGATCTCAGTATCACCCCTCTCATTAGTATCAGTAAGTTGCCTGTTTCTCTGTCATGTAAAATGTTATGTAACCCAAATGTCCCGCTGCCTCTCTATAAACCCTGTGACTCTGCGTTGTGTTTAATTGGTGTGATGGGTAGAGAAGGACCACAGGAAAAGAAGTTCTTGATTGTGGAAGCGACTGGCAATTTATTCCCCAACAGTGGCAATCTTCATAAGCCGTCCTTGTATCAGGCCTTGTATTCAGGACATAGTAAACATTGAAACAAGATGGCGCTCGCGCACAGAACAATCCTAAACTACGGTGGCTCACACGGGGCATACCATACAAATTGTGGTAAGACAGCGCCACACAGTGGCCTTTTTAGGTAACAACCTTACAGTTACATTGAAGTTCCTGAGTGGGTAAAATGTAAGCTTCATGGACAAATATACTTCATAAGTTCACAGGATGCATTACCTGCTATTTTTGTCATTCAACAGATCTGAAAGAAACATTTAATTCATTTGTAGAAACCTATTCTCACCTAGTGGCTTACACTGCCATTTTTGAATAAATACAATAGGATATTGTTGTTTGACTGTACAGTTCATGTTACTTTGTTATGGTCAAAAAGTAGTCATTTGAAATATATGTCTTCTGAAATTAACACACTATTTCTCAATGCTTGCCTGTGTGGTGTGATCTGCAAATTGTTAGAGACCTATTGTAAGTTTATTTTTTATGCATGTGCATTTTTTATGGTCAAATTGTTGTTAGTTTCCTATTGTTGTGAGTTTTTGAAAATGAAGGAAAGATGACATGTCCAAAGATGACAGGAGAGGCATTCGGCCCTCGAGGTATTTTCATTTTTCAAATATGGCCCCCTTTGAAAAAAGTTTGGACACCCCTGCCGTAAAGGCTCCTGGAGGAGAGACACTCCCCTACTCCCGGTGAGGTAGATTCCCATGGGGGTCAATTGAGTGTGCCTTATTCCCTTACGCCTTGCAGAGTCGCCACATTTGGCCATACCTCGACGCCTGGGGGGGGCTTTCTGAGCGTTTCCAAGGCCCCAACTCAAATGTTTCAATTGTCTCCGTGTTTTGGAAAGCCTTGGTTTGCCCATCCCTACGTTAAGCTGGCTTACATTTACATTTAGTCATTTAGCAGACACTTATCCAGAGCGACTTACAGTAAGTAAAGGGACATTCCCCTGAGGAAAGTAGGGTGATGTTCCTTGCCCAAGGACACACTGCGTGGCCAGGAATCAAACCGGCAACCTTCTGATTAATAGCCCGATTACCTAACCGCTCAGCCATCTGACTCCCTTTATGTAGTCTTTATGGAACAGGCTTCTGAACCACAAAAGTGTAATTCTCCACCCCACTAAGTCACACATAACCAAAAGGAGGACACAGAGCAACCTCAAAGGTCTACCTTCCCACTGCCTATTAAGTGCTTTGTACTTGGAACAAAATATGTAGAAGATGAGTTAAAAGTAGGGATGGGACGTATGGCACTGACGCATCGATGCTTGTGTCGCAAAACCAATACGCACAGTTTCGAAAAAGTGGTTTGGAGCTTGTGTCCAATGACGATGCCACGTCATTGATGACGTTCAATGCTTCAGACGTCACAAACTGGTTCAAAGTTGTGGCGCACTTCTAAACCTTAAAAGAGGTCAAGAAACGAGTGCATGTCGTCTTAATAGGAGGCGAACACTAGATTGGCAGAAGCGCAGACAGTTATTACAAGAGTATATAGTTATTATTAGTAGACGATTAGAGAGTTATCATTAGCAGAAGAGTATAGTTCATTAGCAGAAGAGCAGAAAGTAGAAGACGAGAGTATGGATGCTACCGGAGGAAGAAACCGATCAAGAGTATGGGAACATTTTGATATGGTATCCCCCAATAAGGTAAATAGGCTATGGTGTGACTGCATATACTAATCATAATGAATCATAATGTCATGCTTTAACGTCTCTCATTATTTTCAGGTTCAGTGTTTGCTGTGCCCTCAAGAGTTGGCATACAACAATAATACCTCTTCTATGTTGAGGCACTTTCGAGCCAAACATGAGAATGTAGCTACACCGCAGGCCAATGTGACCAATCCAGGCAGCGCTGGAGTTCCTTCCAACGGTAATTAGACTATTATTAAATCAGTATTGTACTTGTATAATTCATGTAATTTAATTATTATCTGTCCATTCTATTGATAATCATGAAAATTATGATCATAAATATTATATTTGTTAGTGTCCAGAAAACTAATGCTGGATGATGCATTGGTCAACATGATTGTAAAGGATGTCCAGCCTTTTACACTGGTAGAGGACGATGGGTTCAAGGCCTTTGTCCACCTGTTGGATCCTACTTACAACATCCCTGGGAGAAAGGCATTAAAGAGAATGGTGGAGGCCAAGTACAAGGCCACTAAAGAGGAGGCCATGGCTGAGGTGAGGAAGGCCTCTGCCGTTAGCCTGACGGCTGACATGTGGACCTCCATGAACATGGACGCTTACCTGGCTGTGACATGCCACTACATCACAGACCAGGCAAAGCTGTCCACAGTTCTTTTAGGGGTAGGGAAGTTTACCCAAAGCCACACAGCAGCTCACCTTGCTGAGGTCAAACACACCCTGATGGTAGAGTGGGGAATCAGAGGAAAGGTAAGAAGCCTGGTCACAGATTGTGCAGCCAACATGATTGCCTCTGCAAACCTGCTCAGTGTGCGGCATGTGACTTGTTTTCCCCATGTACTAAATCTTGTGGTGAAAAGATCCCTATCTCAAACCCCAGAACTAGAAGAGATCCGTACTCGGGCACGCCAAATTGTGGGTCATTTTAAATCCAGCACCAAAGCTAAGGAGAAGCTGTCGGAAATGCAGGTCAATATGGGAAGAAAAGAACTGAAAATGATCCAGGAGGTGGACACTAGGTGGAACAGTGTTTTTGCCATGCTGGACAGACTCTACAACGTCAGAGAACCACTTGGTGCAGCTCTCACCACTTTGAGCACAGACTTAAGTCCCATCACTGCTGAGGACTATGAGACAATCCGACAGGGCCTTGCTGTTTTAAAACCATTCAATCAAGCCACTGTGGAGCTATCAGAAGAGAAAAGGGTGTCTGGATCTAAAGTCATCCCACTGATCAAAATGCTGAAGCACACTGTAGTGGGACAGTGTGCCCAGATAAGGCACAATGTTGGTGCCAAACTGGCAACCAATTTGAAAAACAATTTGCTAGAAAAGTTTAATCTTCTGGAGAAGATATCCACACTGTCTGTGGCAACACTGCTGGATCCCAGATTCAAAGCAGCGGGGTTCTGCAGTGCCACTTGTGCACAGGGTGCCACTGAGAGGCTGACCAGGGAATGTGCCCACTTCTTTGAGACCGATGTCTCTGAAGGTTCTGCTCCACAGGAGTCGGCAGCAACACCGGGTACCTTGGCTCAGGAAGCGGAGGACAACCTTTGGGCCCTGCTGGACTGCGAAGTGGGATCACAGCAGGTGACCAACCCAACTGCCAGTGCCACTGTGGAGGTTCAAGGGTATAGTATTTCCAATTTTATTGTTTGCTACTGAATTACAATTGGTTGAATTAAATGACAATGCTTTTTTTCTGTAGAATTAATACAAGTACATTTCCTTCTAAACAGGTATTTGAAAGAACCAAATGTGGCCTGAACGGAGGACCCTCTTGACTACTGGGTCACACGCAAGGCCCTTTACCCTCAGTTATTTAAAGTGGCCATGCAGTTTTTGTGTACACCAGCATCCTCAGTGCCTTGTGAGAGGATCTTCTCCAAGGCTGGTGAAATTGTGAGCCAGAGGAGAAGCCGCCTGAAGCACAGTGGAACAAATCCTGTTCCTAAATAAAAACTTATAAATGTATTGAAATCACATCAAACTGTTGCACAAACACATCCCCCCAAACCCTGTTATGGTACACTGTTTTCATATTGCACAAGCACATCCCCCCTGTCCCCACACGTATTCCCCTGATTCACAATACGTATCACAAATGTAAGGAATGAGACAGCTATATAAGCAGAGTGGTTGTGTAGGCTACCACTCTGTATCAGCAGTCATTTAATACTTGCATTCTACCGCCCTTAAACCGTTTGCTGAATATTACAAAGTGTGGTGTAGACTAGTTGAACATCACAGTAAAACATATTTATTGTATGAAAATGACAGTTCTCAAATACACATGTATGGTTTTAATGAATGAACACGAATATTAGACCATCACGTAGCCTTGCAAAAATGAACGACATTGAATAATTAACGAGGCGAAGTACCGCCAGAAACTACTGGTACATCGCATTCAGTTAGTTTAAACGGCTGCTATAATTTTAGCTGACCACTAGATGTCACTGTGCTCTCCAATTTCAATGCGCCAATAGTTCGGCTCTTTGGGCCGGCACAATCCGGAAGAAATCACCAAAGCTTCACAAGGCATCGTTCGCCCATCCCTAGTTAAAAGGACTCAAAAAGCTAGACTGAGTCTACTTTGAAGAAAACATATGACCAAAGTTTTTGCCCCCCATTAAAGAATAAGTATGTTTTTTAGAAGCTAAAAGGAACTTCACCTCATCAAGGCTTCCTCAGTAAAGAACTGAGCTGACTGAGCAAAACAGGAAGTTATATTGGGATTGGGAGGAAGGGGCTTGTCCACCTCCAGTGGATTGTGATTGGCCCTCCAGGCCCTTCCCCTCTCACTCCTCTGTGTTCAATTAAGGTCTAATTGAACCAAACACTCTCATCGTTTAGCACATAATCACGTTTTAAGAACAACTCACCCAGCCCATTGCTGGGTTGGAGTTGCACTGGCCCTAGATAGGCCGCAAAGTGAACCACGAAAAGTATTTTAGAAAATGATTCCCGCTCCACAGTCTGGCATCTACACAATCTTTAGCTCATAAAAAAGAATGAGTCATGCTATGCTACCAAAAAAAGTTTGTTGCTGGAATTCCAGTCGATTGTTGATGCGTCGATCAATTAGACCTTAATTGAACACAGAGGAGTGAGAGGGGAAGGGCCTGGAGGGCCAATCACAATCCACTGGAGGTGGACAAGCCCCTTCCTCCCAATCCCAATATAACTTCCTGTTTTGCTCAGTCAGCTTAGTTCTTTTCTGAGGAAGCCTTGACGAGGTGAAGTTCCTTTTAGCTTCAAAAAATGTTTTTATTCTTTGATGGGGGTAAAAACATTGGTCATATGTTTTCTTCAAAGTAGACTCAGTCTAGCTTTTTGAGTCCTTTTAACTCATCTTCTACACATTTTGAACCAAGTACAAAGCACTTTATAGGCATTGGGAAGGTAGACCTTTGAGTTTGCTCAGTGTCCTCCTTTTGGTTATGTGTGACTTAGTGGGGTGGAGAATTACACTTTTGTGGTTCAGAAGCCTGTTCCATAAAGACTACATAAAGGGAGTCAGATGGCTGAGCGGTTAGGGAATCGGGTTATTAACCAGAAGGTTGCCGGTTTGATGCCAGGCAGCGCTATATATATAAACTTTGTTACAGGCTCAAGGCCCACACGGTAAAAAAAATAAACGATACATGCAGACAATTCATTACATAGAAATATACAAGGAAAAGGGCTAAGAAAGGCACTCATGCCAGTGTTCCCAGATCTTGGAGGTGTACTTGACAGAGCTACAGCCAGGGTCTGTCATCGGGTCAATTATAAAATTTTCAGTCCACCCGACTCATGAACTTAAGTTAGATTCCTCAACAGGGCCATGAAGGTGGTTAGACCCACATTACAGAACAGCTCACTGGCTGAAGTACCCTAAGACAGTCATTATAGGGTACTTTCAATTTGCGCAAGCTCTCCTTGTAGTTCACCCAGAGTGGGGCTGTATAGAGAGGGGTGCAGTAGGCTCTAAACAAATTAATTTTAACGAGGAGTGTACAGTGGTGGAATTTTCTAACCAACATGTTAGCTTGGACATGGAGCAATCCCCTCTGTCTGAACATGTCGGCATCATCCTCCAGCGTGTCTGTAATAATGTGCCCTAAGAATTTGTTACTATTGGACACACCCAGAGTTTGCCCAGAAAGTTGAATGGCAGGGAAATTAATATTCTTATCATCCTTAGTTCTACAGACCATTACCACGCTCTTCTTGGCATTATATTGAACATCAAAATCGACCTCTTAATTAGAGCAGATGTTAAGCAGCTGTTGAAACCCGCTACTACTAGGGGATAGTAAAGCTAGGTCATCAGCATACAGGTGCTGGTCATATTATTAGAATATCATCAAAAAGTTGATTTATTTCACTAATTCCATTCAAAAAGTGAAACGTGTATATTATATTCATTCATTCATTACACACAGACTGATATATTTCAAATGTTTTTTTATTTGAATTTTGATTATTATAACTGACAACTAAGGAAAATCCCACCCCCCCCCCATCTTCCTCTTCACGATACCCCATAGATTTTCGATGGGGTTAAGGTCAGGCGAGTTTGCCAGCCAATTATGAACAGGGATACCATGGTCCTTAAACCATGTTGGCACTGTGCAGGTGCCAAGTCCTGTTGTAAATTTAAATCTGCATTATAAATTGAGAATATTCAAATGTGATCAGGCAATCACCTATCATACAACCTGTTCTGCATCCCCCCCAGCTGCTTGGAAAGGTCGTCCATATAGATATTAAAAAGGGCTGGAGATAATATACCCCCCTGCCGGACCCAGTTACTAACTTTAAAAGGAGTAGACACGATGCTCCCCCATCTTACTCTCATGCTCTGGTTCGCATACCAGTAAGCTAGGATGTGTACTAAGCTACTGGGCACACCCCTAACCTTAAGCTTATTAAATAATTTAAAGCCGGGCGCTGGCGGCGCCTGTCTGGGGATCGCTCTCTGTCGTCCTCCTGGTGTTTGTCCAGAGCCTTGTTGTGGTGTGCTGCCTGGTCTGGGGGCATCAGCCCCAGACCGTTCCGTCTTGGGTGGGTGGTGGAGGCCTCAGACGGGTGAAGGAGGAGCCTGCCCCGGGCGCATCTCTCCCGGTGTGATGGCGTGAGGTGGGGTTGTTCGCCTTTGGGGCGGGAGGCCGAGGAGCCGTTAGCACGAGGGCCGCGGTCGGAGCGAGACATAACGGGGACCGGGTGGTGGAGTGGGAAATGGAGACAGAAGGTAGCGGACACAGGCTCGAGAGGACGCGTGGTAAAATGAAGGATGCAGCGAGGTGGCAGGTGGTAGAGGAGCAATGAACAGGATTGGCAAAGTAATAGCTGGAAAGTTCATAAAGAACTGGACAGGCAAAGGTAGTGGTGATAATAAGGAGGAGAATAGTGGTCAGGAGTGTTAAAGGCGGCGAGGAATGGAAATGAATCCAAGCAAAGTGGTGATTTCAAGAGCTAACCGAAACAACGCAGGTGGCGATGAAAGTAGCTGGATCCTGGCTATTCGGGTCTCCGTTCTGCCAGGTGATTAGATTTTTCAGCCATATAACCCTATAACGTTGTGTCCTTGGGACAGGCACTTCACCCTACTTGCCTCGGGGGAATGTCCGTGTACTTACTGTAAGTCTCTCTGGATAAGGATGTCTGCTAAATGTAAATGTAAGGCAGATTAATGTAGGGATGGGCAAACCAAGGCTTTCCAAAACCCGGAGACGATTGAAACATTTGAGTTGGGGCCTTGGAAACGCTCAACCTTTACTCAACAGTGACATCAAATGGCAGCTATGACTATGGCATACACAAGTATTTTTGCTAATTCCACAATGTGATTGTAAGGGTCCTTGTGGTTGAACGGAATTATTGCTGTCCTGCAACGCAGATGGCTTGGTATTGAATATGGGAGTGATGGCTATCGTTTACCAATACCATCGGCTCAATTCATGAGTTTCGAACTGTTTGAGACAAACTCAAGTGTAAAGTTGTTACATATTAACATATATTTATCTTGAAGTACCCAACCAGAGTACGAGTAGGAGTACTCTACGCTGGGCTGCTGTGTCCAAACCCGCAGGAGTGTCGTGGTGAAGTGGGCAACGCTGGGCTGTTGTGGTGAGGCGGGTTGCTTTTCTGAGGTTCATTTGTCCAGCTGGTGTGCGTGCGTGCGTGCGTGCGTCTGGTCATAGTCCAATGGTTGTGGTTCTGCGTGTGGTCCTGTACCAGTGGCTATAGTCCAGTAGTGTTTTGGATCCATCCAGCTTAGTGTGTTGAGTTGGGTTGTTGTAGTCCAGTAGTGTGTTGTGTTGAGTCCAGCTCGTGTGTAGAATTGGGTTGTTGTAGTCCCGTAGTATGTTGTGTTGAATCCGTTTGTTGGTGTGTTGAATCTGGTTGTTGTAGTCCAGTTTTGTGTGATCTATTTATGTAGTCCATTTTGTGTCCCCGTCAATGGGTTTGGTGGTGTCAGAGTCTGCTCTGAGGAGTCCCTATTGTAGCAGAGCCCGCTCTGAGGGGTGTGCTGAAGAAGTCTTGTGTACTCACAGGGGAGGTGTGGGGGGTTTTGGTGTGGGTCCCAAGTCCCACGGCGGCGGCGGTGGTTGTTGTCGTCGTCGTGGTGATGATGATGAGAATCCCTGGCAACTGATGTGGTGGTGGTGGTGGTGGTTGTTGTTGTTCTTGCACATCTAGTTGTCCAAGTGGCCGCCGAGCCCTACTGAGTTTAGGGTCCCGGGCGGCCCCAGCTCAGAAAGAGCAGCTGCAAGAGGAGATCCAGAGTCTGAGGGTTCATATGCACAGCATGGAGGAGTCCCTGAGGAAAGCCCAGCAGGACATGAGGGCTAAGGAGGAGCAGCTCGCAAGCAACCAGCAAGAGAACACCAAACATGTGGACATGCTGCAGGAATGTGTGGCCGCTACCAAGGAGGCTCTGGAAACCAGGGTCCTCCAGGCTGAAGGGGGTCAGAAGGAGCTCGAGAGGCAGCTTGAGACGCTGCGTCTGGAGAAGGAGAGCTTGGCTGCAGCCAAACAGGCTATGGAGAAGGAGGGTCTCTCTTCTCATGCGCTGGAGGAGGTACTGCATCGAGAGATGGCTTCTCTGCGGGCGGAGAGGGATAGACTTGTGGAGATGCAGATGCAGTCTGAGGAGAGGGAGAAGCTGACGAGAGACGTGCTGGAGCAACTCTCTGCAAAGACCGAGGCGGTTGAGCACTACAAAGCACAGGTGGGCCATCCGCCTAACTGCATCCCCCACAGACATCTCTTGTCCACCTGTTGGATCCTACTTACAACATCCCTGGGAGAAAGGCATTAAAGAGAATGGTGGAGGCCAAGTACAAGGCCACTAAAGAGGAGGCCATGGCTGAGGTGAGGAAGGCCTCTGCCGTTAGCCTGACGGCTGACATGTGGACCTCCATGAACATGGACGCTTACCTGGCTGTGACATGCCACTACATCACAGACCAGGCAAAGCTGTCCACAGTTCTTTTAGGGGTAGGGAAGTTTACCCAAAGCCACACAGCAGCTCACCTTGCTGAGGTCAAACACACCCTGATGGTAGAGTGGGGAATCAGAGGAAAGGTAAGAAGCCTGGTCACAGATTGTGCAGCCAACATGATTGCCTCTGCAAACCTGCTCAGTGTGCGGCATGTGACTTGTTTTCCCCATGTACTAAATCTTGTGGTGAAAAGATCCCTATCTCAAACCCCAGAACTAGAAGAGATCCGTACTCGGGCACGCCAAATTGTGGGTCATTTTAAATCCAGCACCAAAGCTAAGGAGAAGCTGTCGGAAATGCAGGTCAATATGGGAAGAAAAGAACTGAAAATGATCCAGGAGGTGGACACTAGGTGGAACAGTGTTTTTGCCATGCTGGACAGACTCTACAACGTCAGAGAACCACTTGGTGCAGCTCTCACCACTTTGAGCACAGACTTAAGTCCCATCACTGCTGAGGACTATGAGACAATCCGACAGGGCCTTGCTGTTTTAAAACCATTCAATCAAGCCACTGTGGAGCTATCAGAAGAGAAAAGGGTGTCTGGATCTAAAGTCATCCCACTGATCAAAATGCTGAAGCACACTGTAGTGGGACAGTGTGCCCAGATAAGGCACAATGTTGGTGCCAAACTGGCAACCAATTTGAAAAACAATTTGCTAGAAAAGTTTAATCTTCTGGAGAAGATATCCACACTGTCTGTGGCAACACTGCTGGATCCCAGATTCAAAGCAGCGGGGTTCTGCAGTGCCACTTGTGCACAGGGTGCCACTGAGAGGCTGACCAGGGAATGTGCCCACTTCTTTGAGACCGATGTCTCTGAAGGTTCTGCTCCACAGGAGTCGGCAGCAACACCGGGTACCTTGGCTCAGGAAGCGGAGGACAACCTTTGGGCCCTGCTGGACTGCGAAGTGGGATCACAGCAGGTGACCAACCCAACTGCCAGTGCCACTGTGGAGGTTCAAGGGTATAGTATTTCCAATTTTATTGTTTGCTACTGAATTACAATTGGTTGAATTAAATGACAATGCTTTTTTTCTGTAGAATTAATACAAGTACATTTCCTTCTAAACAGGTATTTGAAAGAACCAAATGTGGCCTGAACGGAGGACCCTCTTGACTACTGGGTCACACGCAAGGCCCTTTACCCTCAGTTATTTAAAGTGGCCATGCAGTTTTTGTGTACACCAGCATCCTCAGTGCCTTGTGAGAGGATCTTCTCCAAGGCTGGTGAAATTGTGAGCCAGAGGAGAAGCCGCCTGAAGCACAGTGGAACAAATCCTGTTCCTAAATAAAAACTTATAAATGTATTGAAATCACATCAAACTGTTGCACAAACACATCCCCCCAAAGCCTGTTATGGTACACTGTTTTCATATTGCACAAGCACATCCCCCCTGTCCCCACACGTATTCCCCTGATTCACAATACGTATCACAAATGTAAGGAATGAGACAGCTATATAAGCAGAGTGGTTGTGTAGGCTACCACTCTGTATCAGCAGTCATTTAATACTTGCATTCTACCGCCCTTAAACCGTTTGCTGAATATTACAAAGTGTGGTGTAGACTAGTTGAACATCACAGTAAAACATATTTATTGTATGAAAATGACAGTTCTCAAATACACATGTATGGTTTTAATGAATGAACACGAATATTAGACCATCACGTAGCCTTGCAAAAATGAACGACATTGAATAATTAACGAGGCGAAGTACCGCCAGAAACTACTGGTACATCGCATTCAGTTAGTTTAAACGGCTGCTATAATTTTAGCTGACCACTAGATGTCACTGTGCTCTCCAATTTCAATGCGCCAATAGTTCGGCTCTTTGGGCCGGCACAATCCGGAAGAAATCACCAAAGCTTCACAAGGCATCGTTCGCCCATCCCTAGTTAAAAGGACTCAAAAAGCTAGACTGAGTCTACTTTGAAGAAAACATATGACCAAAGTTTTTGCCCCCCATTAAAGAATAAGTATGTTTTTTAGAAGCTAAAAGGAACTTCACCTCATCAAGGCTTCCTCAGTAAAGAACTGAGCTGACTGAGCAAAACAGGAAGTTATATTGGGATTGGGAGGAAGGGGCTTGTCCACCTCCAGTGGATTGTGATTGGCCCTCCAGGCCCTTCCCCTCTCACTCCTCTGTGTTCAATTAAGGTCTAATTGAACCAAACACTCTCATCGTTTAGCACATAATCACGTTTTAAGAACAACTCACCCAGCCCATTGCTGGGTTGGAGTTGCACTGGCCCTAGATAGGCCGCAAAGTGAACCACGAAAAGTATTTTAGAAAATGATTCCCGCTCCACAGTCTGGCATCTACACAATCTTTAGCTCATAAAAAAGAATGAGTCATGCTATGCTACCAAAAAAAGTTTGTTGCTGGAATTCCAGTCGATTGTTGATGCGTCGATCAATTAGACCTTAATTGAACACAGAGGAGTGAGAGGGGAAGGGCCTGGAGGGCCAATCACAATCCACTGGAGGTGGACAAGCCCCTTCCTCCCAATCCCAATATAACTTCCTGTTTTGCTCATTCAGCTTAGTTCTTTTCTGAGGAAGCCTTGACGAGGTGAAGTTCCTTTTAGCTTCAAAAAATGTTTTTATTCTTTGATGGGGGTAAAAACATTGGTCATATGTTTTCTTCAAAGTAGACTCAGTCTAGCTTTTTGAGTCCTTTTAACTCATCTTCTACACATTTTGAACCAAGTACAAAGCACTTTATAGGCATTGGGAAGGTAGACCTTTGAGTTTGCTCAGTGTCCTCCTTTTGGTTATGTGTGACTTAGTGGGGTGGAGAATTACACTTTTGTGGTTCAGAAGCCTGTTCCATAAAGACTACATAAAGGGAGTCAGATGGCTGAGCGGTTAGGGAATCGGGTTATTAACCAGAAGGTTGCCGGTTTGATGCCAGGCAGCGCTATATATATACACTTTGTTACAGGCTCAAGGCCCACACGGTAAAAAAAATAAACGATACATGCAGACAATTCATTACATAGAAATATACAAGGAAAAGGGCTAAGAAAGGCACTCATGCCAGTGTTCCCAGATCTTGGAGGTGTACTTGACAGAGCTACAGCCAGGGTCTGTCATCGGGTCAATTATAAAATTTTCAGTCCACCCGACTCATGAACTTAAGTTAGATTCCTCAACAGGGCCATGAAGGTGGTTAGACCCACATTACAGAACAGCTCACTGGCTGAAGTACCCTAAGACAGTCATTATAGGGTACTTTCAATTTGCGCAAGCTCTCCTTGTAGTTCACCCAGAGTGGGGCTGTATAGAGAGGGGTGCAGTAGGCTCTAAACAAATTAATTTTAACGAGGAGTGTACAGTGGTGGAATTTTCTAACCAACATGTTAGCTTGGACATGGAGCAATCCCCTCTGTCTGAACATGTCGGCATCATCCTCCAGCGTGTCTGTAATAATGTGCCCTAAGAATTTGTTACTATTGGACACACCCAGAGTTTGCCCAGAAAGTTGAATGGCAGGGAAATTAATATTCTTATCATCCTTAGTTCTACAGACCATTACCACGCTCTTCTTGGCATTATATTGAACATCAAAATCGACCTCTTAATTAGAGCAGATGTTAAGCAGCTGTTGAAACCCGCTACTACTAGGGGATAGTAAAGCTAGGTCATCAGCATACAGGTGCTGGTCATATTATTAGAATATCATCAAAAAGTTGATTTATTTCACTAATTCCATTCAAAAAGTGAAACGTGTATATTATATTCATTCATTCATTACACACAGACTGATATATTTCAAATGTTTTTTTATTTGAATTTTGATTATTATAACTGACAACTAAGGAAAATCCCACCCCCACCCCATCTTCCTCTTCACGATACCCCATAGATTTTCGATGGGGTTAAGGTCAGGCGAGTTTGCCAGCCAATTATGAACAGGGATACCATGGTCCTTAAACCATGTTGGCACTGTGCAGGTGCCAAGTCCTGTTGTAAATTTAAATCTGCATTATAAATTGAGAATATTCAAATGTGATCAGGCAATCACCTATCATACAACCTGTTCTGCATCCCCCCCCAGCTGCTTGGAAAGGTCGTCCATATAGATATTAAAAAGGGCTGGAGATAATATACCCCCCTGCCGGACCCAGTTACTAACTTTAAAAGGAGTAGACACGATGCTCCCCCATCTTACTCTCATGCTCTGGTTCGCATACCAGTAAGCTAGGATGTGTACTAAGCTACTGGGCACACCCCTAACCTTAAGCTTATTAAATAATTTAAAGCCGGGCGCTGGCGGCGCCTGTCTGGGGATCGCTCTCTGTCGTCCTCCTGGTGTTTGTCCAGAGCCTTGTTGTGGTGTGCTGCCTGGTCTGGGGGCATCAGCCCCAGACCGTTCCGTCTTGGGTGGGTGGTGGAGGCCTCAGACGGGTGAAGGAGGAGCCTGCCCCGGGCGCATCTCTCCCGGTGTGATGGCGTGAGGTGGGGTTGTTCGCCTTTGGGGCGGGAGGCCGAGGAGCCGTTAGCACGAGGGCCGCGGTCGGAGCGAGACATAACGGGGACCGGGTGGTGGAGTGGGAAATGGAGACAGAAGGTAGCGGACACAGGCTCGAGAGGACGCGTGGTAAAATGAAGGATGCAGCGAGGTGGCAGGTGGTAGAGGAGCAATGAACAGGATTGGCAAAGTAATAGCTGGAAAGTTCATAAAGAACTGGACAGGCAAAGGTAGTGGTGATAATAAGGAGGAGAATAGTGGTCAGGAGTGTTAAAGGCGGCGAGGAATGGAAATGAATCCAAGCAAAGTGGTGATTTCAAGAGCTAACCGAAACAACGCAGGTGGCGATGAAAGTAGCTGGATCCTGGCTATTCGGGTCTCCGTTCTGCCAGGTGATTAGATTTTTCAGCCATATAACCCTATAACGTTGTGTCCTTGGGACAGGCACTTCACCCTACTTGCCTCGGGGGAATGTCCGTGTACTTACTGTAAGTCTCTCTGGATAAGGATGTCTGCTAAATGTAAATGTAAGGCAGATTAATGTAGGGATGGGCAAACCAAGGCTTTCCAAAACCCGGAGACGATTGAAACATTTGAGTTGGGGCCTTGGAAACGCTCAACCTTTACTCAACAGTGACATCAAATGGCAGCTATGACTATGGCATACACAAGTATTTTTGCTAATTCCACAATGTGATTGTAAGGGTCCTTGTGGTTGAACGGAATTATTGCTGTCCTGCAACGCAGATGGCTTGGTATTGAATATGGGAGTGATGGCTATCGTTTACCAATACCATCGGCTCAATTCATGAGTTTCGAACTGTTTGAGACAAACTCAAGTGTAAAGTTGTTACATATTAACATATATTTATCTTGAAGTACCCAACCAGAGTACGAGTAGGAGTACTCTACGCTGGGCTGCTGTGTCCAAACCCGCAGGAGTGTCGTGGTGAAGTGGGCAACGCTGGGCTGTTGTGGTGAGGCGGGTTGCTTTTCTGAGGTTCATTTGTCCAGCTGGTGTGCGTGCGTGCGTGCGTGCGTCTGGTCATAGTCCAATGGTTGTGGTTCTGCGTGTGGTCCTGTACCAGTGGCTATAGTCCAGTAGTGTTTTGGATCCATCCAGCTTAGTGTGTTGAGTTGGGTTGTTGTAGTCCAGTAGTGTGTTGTGTTGAGTCCAGCTCGTGTGTAGAATTGGGTTGTTGTAGTCCCGTAGTATGTTGTGTTGAATCCGTTTGTTGGTGTGTTGAATCTGGTTGTTGTAGTCCAGTTTTGTGTGATCTATTTATGTAGTCCATTTTGTGTCCCCGTCAATGGGTTTGGTGGTGTCAGAGTCTGCTCTGAGGAGTCCCTATTGTAGCAGAGCCCGCTCTGAGGGGTGTGCTGAAGAAGTCTTGTGTACTCACAGGGGAGGTGTGGGGGGTTTTGGTGTGGGTCCCAAGTCCCACGGCGGCGGCGGTGGTTGTTGTCGTCGTCGTGGTGATGATGATGAGAATCCCTGGCAACTGATGTGGTGGTGGTGGTGGTGGTTGTTGTTGTTCTTGCACATCTAGTTGTCCAAGTGGCCGCCGAGCCCTACTGAGTTTAGGGTCCCGGGCGGCCCCAGCTCAGAAAGAGCAGCTGCAAGAGGAGATCCAGAGTCTGAGGGTTCATATGCACAGCATGGAGGAGTCCCTGAGGAAAGCCCAGCAGGACATGAGGGCTAAGGAGGAGCAGCTCGCAAGCAACCAGCAAGAGAACACCAAACATGTGGACATGCTGCAGGAATGTGTGGCCGCTACCAAGGAGGCTCTGGAAACCAGGGTCCTCCAGGCTGAAGGGGGTCAGAAGGAGCTCGAGAGGCAGCTTGAGACGCTGCGTCTGGAGAAGGAGAGCTTGGCTGCAGCCAAACAGGCTATGGAGAAGGAGGGTCTCTCTTCTCATGCGCTGGAGGAGGTACTGCATCGAGAGATGGCTTCTCTGCGGGCGGAGAGGGATAGACTTGTGGAGATGCAGATGCAGTCTGAGGAGAGGGAGAAGCTGACGAGAGACGTGCTGGAGCAACTCTCTGCAAAGACCGAGGCGGTTGAGCACTACAAAGCACAGGTGGGCCATCCGCCTAACTGCATCCCCCACAGACGCACACAGACATCTCTCTTATCTACACATTTGCACATATATATTAGGGGTGGGAATCTTTTGTTACCTCACGATTCGATGGTTGGGGTCAAGAATCGCTTTAAAATCAATTCACTATATATTTTTTACTGAAATAAGTAAAACAAATATTTATTCACATGAATTTGTGAATCAATCTGAATCGCTAGCAGACTGAATCGCGATTCAAATGTGAATAGATTTTTCTCCCCCCACACATCTATATGTATATGTATACGTACATACAAATGGCAAATGGACGGTCTTGTGGCATGACGGTTAGGGAATCGGGCTAGTAATCTGAAGGTTGCCGGTTCGATTCCCCGGCCGTGATAAAAAATGACGTTGTGTCCTTGGGCAAGGCACTTCACCCTCCTTGCCTCGAGGGAATGTCCCTGTACTTACTGTAAGTCGCTCTGGATAAAAGCGTCTGCTAAATGTAAATGTAATGACCAGGTGGAGAAGGCCAAGGCCCACTACGATGGGAAGAAGCTTCAGCTGCAGGAGAGCCAGGGTCAGCAGCAGGAGAGCCAGGGTCAGCTCCAGGAGAGCCAGGGTCAGCAGCAGGAGAGCCAGGGTCAGCTCCAGGAGAGCCAGGGTCAGCAGCAGGAGAGCCAGGGTCAGCTCCAGGAGAGCCAGGGTCAGCAGCAGGAGAGCCAGGGTCAGCTCCAGGAGAGCCAGGGTCAGCTGCAGGAACTCCAGCGCTGCCTGGAGGTCAAGAAGCTCCAGTTCAAGGCCGTCTCTCAGGAAATGATACTGCTGAATATGGACCTGGAGAAGTTACGGAGCAATGAAAAACTGCTCACTAATCAAGTCTCCAGTCTGGGAGCACAGGTACGGTATTTACAAGCTGTTGGTCATACACTAAAATGTGTGTATATGTGATGTTTTTTTTAAAATCAAGTTATTTTATTTTTCTATCAGCTGGCATTTGCGGACCGTAACCTACGTGAGCAGGGCAGGTATCGGGGGGGTCTGGAGAGCAAGGAGGCGGAGCCCCAGAAGATCCACACCCACACGCAACAAGACATAAGCAACGACAGTCTCTATTACAGCTTGGACTCTCTCGATGACTCGCTTAATACCACACAGTAATCCTTCCCGTTCACCTGCAATATACCTGAATCACTTTGTGGGATTCAACTCCCTCTAAAGACCCAGGCCAGTGTTTAACTTCAGATCTGCCCGTACAGGAAACGATCGTTTCCGGAGGAGTCCAGCACACCCATGGTCCGTAGCTCTGAGCGCCTGGCCTCGAAGCGCCGAGCCCTGCAAGGGGAATCCCTGGAGACCCTCTACTTCACCCCCATGAACTCCTGCCAGCAAAACAGGTCAGTTCGTCTCTCTGAAGGTCCATATGCAACTCTGGTTATTGCACGAGAACCTCCTCTGAATGAGACGGAAACATAATGTGTGTGTGTTGATACTAGGACCAGCACGGACCGGAGGTTTGAGGGCAGCATCACCTCTCTAGCGGAGCTGGCTCTGGATTCAGCCCGTAAACCCCCCACCTCCTCAGCCCGACGTCGAAGAACCACCCAGGTTATTAACATCACCATGAGCAAGGTAGATGGAGCATGCATCTCACACTCTAAGCTCTCTGATGTTTTCGCTAGTGGCAAGTCCTCTGACTCCCCTCCCTTCCTCTGTGACATGTAGAAAACTCCAGGCCGTGAAGAAGAAGTGTCTGACGAAGACAACGGGTCGTTCTTCACCCTGCCGGCAGCTTGCTCCCATCCAAACCTGACACACTCTCAGGCTTCTCGCCTCGTCTCCTTGGAGATCTTCAGCACGCCAGGAAAAGCAGCCTTCGGCTCCAGCGACCAGCTCCTGAGCCTCCCGGGATACAGACGAAGCACTGCCCACAGCATGCCCCCGCCAAGGAGTGAGTTGGACGCACACCCCACCAACAGAGGGCGCAGGGTTTTGGTTGATAGGGGCCCAGTTATCTAAATAATGTGCTGTGTGTGTTTGCAGGCACAAGCACGTTCTGTGTCGGGGCAGATAATGAACCTGAGCAGGCGGGTGATGACTGGATGAGGATTGCGGAGCTGCAGGCCAGAAACAAGGCCTGTCTGCCCCATCTCAAGAGCAGCTACCCCCTGGAGGTCAAGGTATGGAGTACTCAAATCAAGATGTATTTCTATAGTCCTTTTTACAAGCAATGAGTACTCGCGCACACACACACACACACACACACGTTATGTCACAGACAGACAGTTGCCGTTCTGTAAGATTGGCGTGCTGAGAGGTGGTGTAGTCTCTGTGGACATGTCTGAGAGGTGTAGTCTCTGTGGACGTGTCTGAGAGGTGGTGTAGTCTCTGTGGACATGTCTGAGAGGTGGTGTAGTCTCTGTGGACGTGTCTGAGAGGTGGTGTAGTCTCTGTGGACATGTCTCTGTGGACATGTCTGAGAGGTGGTGTAGTCTCTGTGGACATGTCTCTGTGGTGTAGTCTCTGTGGACGTGTCTGAGAGGTGGTGTAGTCTCTGTGGACGTGTCTGAAAGGTGGTGTAGTCTCTGTGGACGTGTCTCTGTGGTGTAGTCTCTGTGGACGTGTCTGAGAGGTGGTGTAGTCTCTGTGGACGTGTCTGAAAGGTGGTGTAGTCTCTGTGGACATGTCTGAGAGGTGGTGTAGTCTCTGTGGACATGTCTCTGTGGTGTAGTCTGTGGACGTGTCTGAGAGGTGGTGTAGTCTCTGTGGACGTGTCTGAGAGGTGGTGTAGTCTCTGTGGACGTGTCTGAGAGGTGGTGTAGTCTCTGTGGACGTGTCTGAGAGGTGGTGTAGTCTCTGTGGACGTGTCTGAGAGGTGGTGTAGTCTCTGTGGACGTGTCTGAGAGGTGGTGTAGTCTCTGTGGACGTGTCTGAGAGGTGGTGTAGTCTCTGTGGACGTGTCTGAGAGGTGGTGTAGTCTCTGTGGACATGTCTGAGAGGTGGTGTAGTCTCTGTGGACGTGTCTGAGAGGTGGTGTAGTCTCTGTGGACATGTCTGAGAGGTGGTGTAGTCTCTGTGGACATGTCTCTGTGGTGTAGTCTCTGTGGACGTGTCTGAGAGGTGGTGTAGTCTCTGTGGACATGTCTGAGAGGTGGTGTAGTCTCTGTGGACGTGTGAGAGGTGGTGTAGTCTCTGTGGACATGTCTGAGAGGTGGTGTAGTCTCTGTGGACATGTCTCTGTGGTGTAGTCTCTGTGGACGTGTCTGAGAGGTGGTGTAGTCTCTGTGGACATGTCTGAGGTGGTGTAGTCTCTGTGGACATGTGTCTGTGGTGTAGTCTCTGTGGACGTGTCTGAGAGGTGGTGTAGTCTCTGTGGACGTGTCTGAGAGGTGGTGTAGTCTCTGTGGACGTGTCTGAGAGGTGGTGTAGTCTCTGTGGACGTGTCTGAGAGGTGGTGTAGTTCATGGTTCAGGTTTGATTGTGTTCATCTAAACCTGGCTTATGTTCCCCCAGCCTGTTGCCACTCCAGCGTTCACCCTCACGGATGACGACCTGCGCATGGGTGACCCCACAGAGACCATCCGCAGGGCCTCTATGATGCCTGGACAGATCCTGGACTGGTCTCCTCACACCGCCTCTCCATGATGCCCAGACAGATCGGGGCGGGCGTCTCCTCACACCGCCTCTCTCTGGCCCACAAAGCCGGTGGATCCAAACGGTCGGCTGACCAGCTCCAGATCCTCTCTCCACAGGTGGGTAGAGAAGAGGGATGGAAGGGCAGCTAGAGTACACCATGTAGACATTGTGTGGTTGAAATCTTTTGTTGAAGGTCTTCCGTGATTTTCTCGTCTTTCTTTCTCAGGCTAAGCGCCAGGCCAGCTGTTTCCCTCGGCCCTTGACCCCGAAAGAAAAAAAACGGGTGGTGTCCTCCAGCACCCTCAGAAGCCAGCTGCTCAGCCCTGCGAGTCTCCCGGATCGGTCACACTTCGTTCGACTTCGTAAACGTCACTCGTCTCCTGTCCTTAAGTCCTTCCTCTCTCCACCCCCACGCAGGCTAACAGGAGACAGTCGACCATGTTCACCATTGAGAACACTCCACAGAAGGCCTCCAAGAACCTCCCGCAGCGAGGCATGAACAAGCTGCGGAGCTCGACCAGAAAGTTACAAGCTCTCCATCACGTTGTTTTATTACTTCTACATTGTGGTGATAGTCACCTTTGTTTCTGAGTTTTTCAAGCAAAGCTTTACGTTTTTTGGAGCCTTTTGAGAAACTGATTGCGCGACTTACTTCGATTTCTTTACTGTGTTTCCTTTCAAGGTGCCTGGCGATTTTAATTTGAGGCTTCTCACAATAAATGCAGTAATGTTTTTTGTCCAACTTTCTTTTTCCCCCTACTTTACTGGACTTTTTAACATACAATTTTAACTCACCAGTATCCACTGGTGTAACTGGAGATGATTTTAGTGGGGATGCATCCTCAGACAGGCTTCCCTCTTCCTCTTCCCGCTGCTTTACACCGCTGTCAGGCTTCTTTGAGGTGCTGTCAGGCTTCTTTGCGGCACTGGCAGGCTGCTTTGAGGCGCTGGTTGGCTTCTTTGCGGCACTGGCAGGCTTTGGCAGGCTGCTTTGAGGCGATGGCTGGCTTCTTCAATGGGGATGCGCACGAGTCCTCGGAAGTACTTTCATCCGGTAGATACTCACTCGCACTGCATTCTGTGTTACTTTCTGCATAATTAGGTTCCTTTAAAAAATAAAAACACAAATTGAGAACATTTCCTGAAATGCTTCTTAACCATTACATTGTGCAAGATGGTTGTTTAAAATATGTTGTGCACCACTTATTTAACATAAGGTGGTACATTAACCCTGATGCGATCCTAAAAACTGGTGCAATATCTAGTGACCTTGGTACTAAATTATTTCTGGCTAAGATTAATTGGGCATGACGTCTGGAGAGGAGGAGAGGATGGGGGGAGGGGGGGGGGTGGGGTGGGGGATGTTGTTACACGGAACGTGACACAAAAAAAGATTTTTAAATTAAATATATAGATAGGCTTACTGAACTGTCGGCAAGTGCAGCAGTACAGATCACGATATGACAGCTGTCAGTGAGAATGTAAATATTTACGTTCCGTTGCACAGTTTAGGAGGATACAACGTTTTTGTGGCAAAAAAAGTGTATTTTGTCGGCAAAGGGCAGGCTTATAGGCTACTCGGTTCTAACCAACGCGACAACGCATAACGTCACAACGTAATAAGAGACGTACGTTCTAGCACGCAAATTGGAGTTTGGATTATGAGTGATTTTTTATTTAGGTTGTAAAAGTCTTTGCCATTTGAGCGAATTTGAGCGTTCGACATGGACTGCGGCTGAATGGAACGACCGGCGAGACTAGACGCTTGCAGTCGGGGAGGAGTTGAAAACGGCTCTGTGAAGTTGGACATTCCAGCTTCTCGTGGTTTGCTGCGTTGATGTCAGTCATGGCCGATCAAGCGCTGTTTGCTTACGTTACTTTATTTATAATTAAACTTAGTCTTTCCGTTAGTAGAAGTGGTGGCCCAAAACCCTTTCTTCAACAAATGTTTTACTCAATCAAATTGTTTGGTCCGGATTTGAATCATTGGCGAAACTGAAGGTGTCAGAATAATTACAAAACAAGCGTCAAAGTTGTTGTGTGTGAGTCTGGCCAATCATGAAATAGCTGTGTCGTCATTTGAAGCCGTGCAGTTGCTCTTGAGAAAATGCGCTCGGCTACACAGCCGGCAGTTCTCGAATCGATCTCACGGTACTTTGATGGCTACGTCACAGTGACCTAGCCTCGGCGCCGTCTCAAGTCGGACAAAAAGTCTAACCAAAATTCACTGTTTCAAGTCAGCCGCCTGCAGCCAGCTGCAGCGCTGCCCGACGACCGGTCATGTCGAACGCACCTATTAGTATTTTCGTTAGGCTATTTGATAGTTCGGTCAATTCTAAACCCCCCCAAAAACAGAAGGAGGGCAATGTTATGACGATATGACTATTGTTGACTAGCCCGGGTAAATACGAATACGCATATTCGTATTGAAAACGACCTCCGTCCACACTAGCGTTTTCATAGCGTTTTACAAATGTTTGCCGTCCACACTAACACGGATAGGCTACATGACAATCGTTGTCGTGGTTACGCCACTCCTGCCCCTCCCTTCCGCCACGCGGCTCTGTTTACAACCACGCAATCATCAGCTGATACTGACACTTGTTTTGAAGTTAAAAAAACCCGGCCATACATAGAATAGAATATATTTATTTGTCATCGCACAAGTACAACGAAATTAAGGTAGAGCTGGACAATGGATTTTGGTGTTTCTAAACCCATTGGCACTTCCCTGTGTATTACTATGTTTAGCCTGTGTTCTGCTCCTCTCTTTCACCAACCGTTTCTGGAGGAGGGGATCCCTCACTGAATTGCTCCTCCCGAGGTTTCTTCCATTTTTTCTCTTGCATTGAGTTTTTCTGGGAGTTTTTCCTTGTCTTCCTTGAGGGTTTAGGTTGGTTGAGGGGGCAGTTTTTATGGGCGTATGTGAAGCCCTCTGTGACATGCTTGTGTGTAAAAAGGGCTATACAAATAAATGTTGATTTGATTTGCCTCTAGAGCCTTTTGAGCGCCTTTTCAGAAAAGCGCTAGGTGACGTCAAGATAATTCTGTAGACTTATAATTTGTCAACGTACGTCAGCTGAGCTATTAGCCCGAAAGCTAACGTTATGCTAGCAAGATTCAAAGGCAATAACATTGTGTACGGTTGACAAACAGTCAATATAATTTTACAGTGTGTTTGACAAGAAGATTTGTTAGCTAACCAGCCATGTCACAATTATTTCGGGAAGTTGTCCTCGCTCGGAGGCTTTGAGAACGGGGATTCGGTCCTCACAAAAGCCATGGCAGGGCTTGACGGTGTTCTAGGCCTCACGAGGCCATAGGAGAATCAAAGCCAGGTGGGAGGTTTACTCATATTAACCTATAAATATATATTTTCATATAACCATATTTACCTTTGCTTTTCTAACCACATTTATATTGGGCTTTGCAGCAGCACCATGTGAGCCTCCAAATCGTGGTTTAGAAAACTGTGGTGACAATTAGAGACATTTATCAAAGGAATACATTGTAACCCTGAAATGCTCTGAAATTCAATTTTGCCATCATCATATTTAATAAGTGGTTATCCATATTTGAAAGCTTGTATGACAATAATAATATTGAAATAGTCACCATGGACAAACTCATTGTGGGCCGTGCAGGTACTGGGACAAGGGCTGAGGAAGAGGCCATTCCCATTGGGGGAGGGGGTGATGCAGAGACAGAGGCCATTCCCTGTGGAGGAGGGGTAGAGGCAGAGGCAGAGGCCATTCCCTGTGGAGGAGGGGTAGAGGCAGAGGCCATTCCCAGTGGGGGAGGGGCTGATGCAGAGGCAGAGGCCAATCATAAGGTAAACAAAAGATAGTGTGTAAAGCCAGAGACCCTGAAGACCAAACTGTTGAAATAAGATGACAAGTAAAGACCTTTCGTGACCAGATGCTCCGGAAACAGCAAGGTCCTGAATACACACACATAATATAACTCAGAAGTTAAGAGTCGAGATAGCTCCGATATGGTGTTCTCTCCATCTAGGATTCCTTGTCAGTTACTGCGTGTGTGAGTTGGCTTACCTTGCGAGCACTAGAGGTTAGACTAGTGATGAGGAAAATATCATGTCACGGGGTAATTAGACTCACAGAGAAATGATTATGGATAACTATGTCTTTAAAGGAACACTGAATCACCACTATACCAAATATATGCGAGATTGTAAACCAGATGCAAAGTTGTTGAGTGATTAGGAAGGCCTCTAATTAAATAGGGAAATGAAAGCCAAGAATTGAGCGTCAGAGAGGAAAATGCATGAAGGCTTCTCCCTGGTAAGAAAACTACAAGGCCCAACAGACACAGAACTACAAATTTAGGACAGATTTACGGCCTAGGAAATTCCCCTGCCTTGCCCGGCTGTGCAGGGCCCCAGAGAAAGAATTTGTCCGAGAGACACCTAGTCTACTACACTTGGCCAACCGGAGAAAACTACATAAATGCATAGAAATGTACCAATGGTAAACTCTGAAATTAATGTAAACGAAATTATAAAAGCCAATGTTGAACGAAGGATCCTCATTCAGATCCCGGGGTCTGTCTCATTGTTTGTGAGAACTGAAAGTCATCATTGGATTTGAATAAACTCTCTCTTTGCATCAGTCTCCAAAACTCTGGTTCCGTGCCGTCTTTAACTTATCTCTGAAAGAACTCAGTGCATTACGAAAAATCTTCTTCAAAAACACCCGGCCTTACGGTAGCATGAGAGAGGAGGGGGCAGGGTGACACCCAGCCTTACGGTAGCATGAGAGGGGAGGGGGCGGGATGACGCCCAGCCTTACGGTAGCATGAGAGAGGAGGGGGCAGGGTGACACCCAGCCTTACACTAGCATGAGAGAGGGGGCGGGGTGACACCCAGCCTTACGGTAGCATGAGAGAGGAGGGGGCAGGGTGACACCCAGCCTTACGGTAGCATGAGAGGGGGCAGGGTGACACCCAGCCTTACGGTAGCATGAGAGAGGAGGGGGCGGGGTGACACCCAGCCTTACGGTAGCATGAGAGAGGGGGCAGGGTGACACCCAGCCTTACGGTAGCATGATAGGGGAGGGGGCGGGGTGACACCCAGCCTTACGGTAGCATGAGAGGGGAGGGGGCAGGGTGACACCCCGCCTTACGGTAGCATGAGAGAGGGGGCAGGGTGACACCCTGCCTTACGGTAGCATGAGAGAGAAGGGGGCGGGGTGACACCCAGCCTTACGGTAGCATGAGAGAGGAGGGGGCAGGGTGACACCCAGCCTTACACTAGCATGAGAGAGGAGGGGGCAGGGTGACACCCAGCCTTACGGTAGCATGAGAGAGGGGGCAGGGTGACACCCAGCCTTACTGTAGCATGAGAGAGGAGGGGGCAGGGTGACACCCAGCCTTACGGTAGCATGAGAGAGGAGGGGGCAGGGTGACACCCAGCCTTACGGTAGCATGAGAGAGGAGGGGGCAGGGTGACACCCAGCCTTACACTAGCATGAGAGAGGGGGCAGGGTGACAACCAGCCTTACACTAGCATGAGAGAGGAGGGGGCGGGGTGACACCCAGCCGTACGGTAGCATGAGAGAGGAGGGGGCAGGGTGTCACCCAGCCTTACACTAGCATGAGAGAGGAGGGGGCAGGGTGACACCCAGCCTTACGGTAGCATGAGAGAGGAGTGGGCGGGGTGACACCCAGCCTTACGGTAGCATGAGAGAGGGGGCAGGGTGACACCCAGCCTTACGGTAGCATGAGAGAGGAGGGGGCAGGATGACACCCAGCCTTACGGTAGCATGAGAGAGGAGGGGGCAGGGTGACACCCAGCCTTACGGTAGCATGAGAGAGGAGGGGGCAGGGTGACACCCAGCCTTACGGTAGCATGAGAGAGGGGGGAGGGAGGGTGGGGGGAGAGAGTAGGGAGGGAGGGTAGAGAGGGAGGGTGGAGGGAGAGAGTAGGGAGGGAGGGTGGGGGGAGAGAGTAGGGAGGGAGGGAGGGGGGAGAGGGGATCACACTAGATACACACACAGACAGTGTATATTCAAGTGGATAATACTGTCATATTACTGGTTCTAAATGTAATGTTTCCAGTGTGTGTGTGTGTACACAATACACAATACACTTGATAGGCTGTGCTTAAATAGCCCTGAATCTGTATTTTGGATCAGAGTGTATTGTGTCTGCTGAAGTTAACATCGTGAATCTTCTCATAGTAAGTAATTCAGACTTGTTTCATTTTTTGTCGTTTAAACTGAAACTGTGTCAGAGTAGAATTAAGTAAGAAGATAGTTGTTATAACAGGCCGTTAGGAGAGCTAGCCACTAAGCTAGAGATCGATTTAAATTGCAAGTTTCTATCTGTACTGTCGGGCTCCGCCGTGAGCGTTTCCAAGTGGGCGGGCTGTTGACATAATTAGGGCCATTGTCAGCTGCGCTTTGCATACTTAAGGCAGCTAGCACTCCAGTGGCAGCCTCGCCTGGCAGCCTCGGTCACTAAGACTCGGGCAACAAGAGGAGTCTTCCTTGGGAGTCATCCGAGGAAGGCCGACGAGGCGGATCACCTGTTCCGATAAGTATCCCCCCCTATTTTTATTATTTTCTACCTAGAACATATTTATAGCTAGCATGTGCTTCTTCAGCATTCCCGTTCACTACAACACCCGCAGACGTAGACGTAGATATGTCACGAAGTATATACGTTCCACTTCTAACTTTAGCTACCTCTCTAGATCTTCTCCACCTGCTCTCTCTCTTTCTATAGGACTCTGGAACTGCCAGTCTGCTGTGAAAAAGGCTGACTTCATTCCAGCGTTAGCATCCCATGCTTCTCTTGATGCCCTCGCGCTAACAGAGACATGGATCCTACCAGAGAACACTGCAACTCCAGCTGTTCTCTCTGTCAACCACTCGTTCTCCCACTCTCCTCGCCTAACTGGGAGAGGAGGTGGGACAGGCCTGCTTCTTTCCCCACATATTAAATGCACATCCACCCCACTCTCTTTTACTGCCAAATCATTTGAACACCACTATGTGATGCTAACTGATCCTATCAAAGCATTCTTAATTGTCCTCTATCGCCCACCAGGGCCCCTAGCTGACTTTGTGGAGGAGCTGGACATGCTCCTCAGCGCCCTCCCGGATGATGGAACACCGCTGATACTTCTTGGGGACTTCAACATCCATCTCGATGGAACGCAGGCTGTTGACTTCAAGTCTCTCCTGACCTCCTTCGACCTGACGTTGCTCAACACACCAGCAACCCACCAGGCAGGAAAACAGCTGGACCTCGTCCTGACACGTAACTGTATCACTGCCCTAACCTCTGTAACCCCACTACACATCTCTGATCACTACTTTATCCAATTCTCTATCTCTCTCCCTCCAACTCTCCCTACCTCCCCTCCCCTCGTAACTTTCAGACGCAATCTCCGCTCCCTATCCCCCTCACACTTCTCCTCCATTGTAACATCCTCCCTCCCTCCTATTAACGAGTTCATGTCCCACCCCACCGACACTGGCACTAACATGCTGTTATCCACATTAACTGAATCACTTGACACCCTCTGCCCCCTGTAAACTAGGCCTGCGCGATCTTCTCCCTCCTGTCCGTGGCTCACTGATGTTATTCGTGAAGAACGTTCCACCCTTCGAGCGGCTGAGAGGAGATGGCGCAAGTCTAACGACAGTCTAGACCTTGATAAGTATCACTCCCTCCTCAAATCCTTCTCTGCCCATATAACTGATGCTAAAACTCACTATTTATTGAACAAAATGAACTCTGCCTCAAACCCTCACAAACTTTTCTCTACCTTCTCCACCCTCCTTAACCCACCTCCCCCCACCCCCTCCCTCCACTCTGACAGCAGATGACTTCTCTTCCTTCTTTGAGAAAAAAGTTGCTGACATTAGCAGTCGATTCCCTGAACCAACCTTTCCTATTCACTCACCCTCTATGACTGACCCTACTAAATGTCTCAACTCTTTCTCGGCCCTATCTGAGGCAGAGATCTCTGACCTCATTCTCTCTCATCGCCCCACCTCCTGTCCCCTTGATCCAGTCCCCTCCCCTCTCTTTCAAACCATCTCTCCCTCCATCATAACATTCCTTCTCCATGTCCTCAACTCTTCTCTTACTTCTGGTACTTTCCCCTCTGCCTTCAAACAGGCCAGAGTTAGACCCCTACTCAAAAAACCCTCCCTTAACCCAGCTGTCCTCCAGAACTACAGACCGGTATCACTTCTACCCTTCTTTTCTAAAACAATTGAACGCGCTGTATCTAACCAACTGTCAAACTTTCTCACTCAGAACAACCTGCTTGACCCCCACCAATCGGGCTTCAAGACGGGCCACTCCACTGAAACTGCCCTCCTGTCAGTCACCACGGCCCTCCAGTCTGCCAGAGCGGCCTCGAGGTCATCCGTCATCATTCTGCTGGACCTCTCTGCAGCATTTAATACGGTTAACCATCGGATCCTGCTCGCCAGACTCTCCGAGATGGGCATCACTGGCACTGCACTTCAGTGGATCTTGTCCTACCTGTCGGGAAGATCCTACCGGGTCTCCTGGGGAGGCGATGTGTCTGACCCCCGCCAGCTCTCCACTGGTGTCCCACGGGGCTCCGTCCTTGGACCCCTCCTCTTCTCCCTGTACACCACCTCGCTTGGACCAATCATCACCTCCCATGGCTTCTCCTACCACTGCTACGCTGACGACACCCAGCTCTACCTGTCGTTCCCCCCGACCGATCCGGGGATCTCAGCCAGGATTGAGGCCTGCCTCACAGACATCTCTGCCTGGATGACCAAGCACCACCTCCAGCTGAACTCGCAAAACCGAACTCCTCATCATCCCGGCCAAACCGTCCATCTCCCATGACCTCTCAATCACCCTGGGATCGGCGACGGTGACCCCTTCGTCCTCTGCCAGGAACCTCGGGGTTACCATGGATGACGAGCTCTCCCTCACAGCCCACATCGCTGCTGTCTCCCGGTCGTGTAGATTCACCCTCTACAACATCCGGAAGATCAGGAGATACCTGTCTGAGCACTCCACCCAGCTGCTGGTCCAGGCACTTGTCCTCTCCAAGTTGAACTACTGCAACTCGCTGCTCGCCGGGCTCCCAGCATGCGCAACCCGCCCTCTCCAGAGGATTCAGAACGCAGCGGCCCGTCTGGTCTTCAACCTACCCAGACGCTCCCATGTTACCCACCACCCGCTCCTCGTCTCCCTTCACTGGCTGCCCGTCACGGCCCGTATCAGATTCAAGACCCTGGTACTGACCTTCCGAGCGGTGAATGGGACTGCACCCGACTACATCAAGTCTCTCCTCCAGCCCTACACCCCCTCCCGCCACCTTCGGTCCTCCTCTGACAACCGTCTGGTGGTCCCACCGCTCAAGACCGCCCGGTCCCAACACAAGCTCTTCCCCTGTCTGGCCCCCCAGTGGTGGAATCAACTCCCCACCTCCATCAGAGACACTGACTGTCTCCCCACCTTCAAGAATAGGCTCAAGACACACTTGTTCCGGGAATACAACGGTACCTAGGAAAGATCTGCTGGACATGATGTTAGTTTCTTAGTTTCTTCCAGGATCACAAGGACTCGGACTTAGAGAGCTGCTGCTCTTGTCGGTTAGCTGTAACTGATTAAAATTATTGTACTCGCTGTGAGGTAGTTTACTGTTGTTTGCTCGTCCACAGGTGCACTTTTAGATTCATGTTGTCCAATTGTAACTTGTTTAACTTCATGCTCTTATGATTTTTCCCTTTGGCACTTTCACAATGTATGATTCATGTTTGACTACTTGCAATGTTGGGGATATCTCGTTGTTATGATCAGTGACCTATGCACTTTTGTAAAGCTCTCTCTTGGAAGTCGCTTTGGATAAAAGCGTCTGCTAAATGAATAAATGTAAATGTATGTAAATGTACATGTGTGTGTGTGTGTACATGTGTGTGTGTGTGTGTACATGTGTGTGTGTGTACATGTGTGTGTGTGTGGGTATATGTGTGTGTGCGTACGTGTGTGCGTGTGCATACATGTGTGTGTGTGTGTGCGTACATGTGTGTGTGTGTGTGTGCGTACATGTGTGTGTGTGTGTGTGCGTACATGTGTGTGTGTGTGTGTGTGTGTGCGTGTGTGTGAGCGTACATGTGTGTACATGTGTGTGTGTGTGTGGGTACATGTGTGTGTGCCTAAGTGTGTGCGTACGTGTGTGTGTGTGTGTGTGGGTGTGGGTACATTTGTGTGTGTGTGTGTGTGTGTGTGGGTACATGTGTGTGTGCGTACGTGTGTGTGTGTGTGTGCGTGGGTACATGTGTGTGTGTGTGTGTGTGCGTACGTGTGTGTGTGTGTCTATAGAGCCACTTAGTCACCAACAAACACACAGCATGTCTTCTCTCATCCTGTATAAAACATCTTTATTTCTCCTTATTTAGTCAGTTAGACACAATTTAGTTCATCACATTCAGTGGAACTGAGATCAAAGGCAGGATTGTTCAAATCAAATCAAATCAAAATGTATTTGTATAGCCCTTTTTACACGCAAGCATGTCACAGAGGGCTTCACATACGCCCATAAAAACTGCCCCTCAACCAACCTAAACCCTCAAGGAAGACAAGGAAAAACTCCCAGAAAAACTCAATGCAAGAGAAAAATGGAAGAAACCTCGGGGGAGCAATTCAGTGAGGGATCCCCTCCTCCAGAAACGGTTGGTGAAAGAGAGGAGCAGAACACAGGCTAAACATAGTAATACACAGGGAAGTGCCAATGGGTTTAGAAACACCAAAATCCATTGTCCAGCTTGGTAGATGTAGGAAGGGATCAGGAAACTCAGGATTGTTGTTTGTCAACAATGAAAACAAAACAAACATTCTACACATCAATATTTACAAACACTCTGAGACATCAATTCCAACTGTGTACAGTTCAATCTTCAATGACCTGTATGTGAGCACAGTGTGTGAGAGTGTGTGAGTGTGTGTGTGAGTGTGTGTGGGCTATTCTACCTGACACAGGGACACTGAGGAGTCATCATAAACCCAGAACCCAGGATAGAGGGGCTCAGTGAACGTGCTGTGGAATGTGTGCAGGTGTGTCAGTGTGTCAGAGGAGACTGTGTAGAAGGACAGAGTGCCGGCCGGCCAGTCCAGATACACTCCTACTCTGCGGGAGCTGGAGGGGGGGGCAGGTATGTCAGTGCTCTTCTTATTGTGCCTGGCATAGTAACTGTTATCACCACACTCCAGACTCCAGGACTTGTTATTGTATCCAAGCATACGGTCATCACCCTCTCCTCTCCTGCTGATTCCTTTATATGTCACTGCTATATTAAACCCTCCTCCACTCCACTCTGCCTCCCAGTAACAGCGCCCAGACAGACCCTCTCTACACAGCACCTGTGGATAGAGCTCAAATCTCTCTGGGTGATCAGGATACGGCTGCTCCTCTCTCCTCCATGTCACCTTTCTGTTCTCC
>CAEFZP010001372.1:12500-18246 GCA_903064625.1 Mallotus villosus | reverse complement strand
TACACCTGCTGTGACCTCCCTGCTCTGGTCAGTACACTGTGTGACCTCCCTGCTCTGGTCAGTACACTGTGTGACCTCCCTGCTCTGGTCAGGACACTGTGTGACCTCCCTGCTCTGGTCAGTACACTGTGTGACCTCCCTGCTCTGGTCAGGACACTGTGTGACCTCCCTGCTCTGGTCAGGACACTGTGTGACCTCCCTGGTCTGGTCAGTACACCTGCTGTGACCTCCCTGCTCTGGTCAGTACACTGTGTGACCTCCTGCTCTGGTCAGTACACTGTGTGACCTCCCTGCTCTGGTCAGTACACTGTGTGACCTCCCTGCTCTGGTCAGGACACTGTGTGACCTCCCTGCTCTGGTCAGTACACTGTGTGACCTCCCTGCTCTGGTCAGGACACGAGATTTTACACACACCAAAGAATTGGACACTATTGTAGAAAAAAAATCTGAAATATTTTTTCAACCTTTCTTGCCTTCCTCCATGGTAGCTTTGTAGAGTAGCTGACGTTTGATGTGTGTGTGAACTCTGATACACACACACACACACACGTGAGTACAGGTACACACTCACACAGTCTGTGTCTCCAGAGGGACGAGGAGAGCTGCCCCCCCCCTGCCTCCTCCTGCTCCTGCACCTCCAACACACCTGGAGCCCCCGGAGACACCGGCCCCCCCGTGAGTCGCCACGGCAACAAGCATGTTCACCACAGTCTGAACCAGTCTCCGTGACAACAAGCACGTTTTGTACTTTCTGAAGGAGATCCATTACTTTTCCCCCTGTCTCCCCCCCCACATCCTCTCACCCCACCCCCCCCCATCCTCCATCCTCTCCCATCCCCCCCCCCAGGGCAGACCAGGTGTTCGAGGAGAGAAGGGTGACAGAGGGGAACAAGGTCAAAAGGTCAGTTGCCCGTTCCAGTTATGATGATGATGATGGTGATGATGATGATGATGGTGATGATGGTGATGATGATGGTGATGAAGATGATGGTGATGATGGTGGTGATGTGTGTGATGATGATGAAGATGGTGATGATGGTGATGATGGTGATGATGGTGGTGATGATGGTGATGAAGATGATGGTGATGATGGTGGTGATGTGTGTGATGATGATGAAGATGGTGATGATGGTGATGATGGTGATGATGGTGGTGATGATGGTGATGATGATGATGGTGATGATGGTGATGATGGTGATGATGGTGATGATGGTGATGATGATGATGGTGATGAAGGTGATGGTGATGATGGTGATGATGGTGATGATGGTGATGATGGTGATGGTGATGATGATGATGATGATGATGATGATGATGGTGATGATGGTGATGATGGTGATGATGATGATGGTGATGATGGTGATGATGATGATGATGGTGATGGTGATGATGATGGTGATGATGGTGATGATGGTGATGATGATGATGATGGTGATGATGGTGATGATGGTGATGGTGATGATGGTGATGTGTGTGATGATGGTGATGGTGATGATGGTGATGATGGTGATGATGGTGATGATGGTGATGATGATGATGATGATGATGATGATGATGGTGATGGTGATGGTGATGATGTGTGATGTGTTCCAGGGGGAGGTGGTGATGGTGGTGATGATGTGTGATGTGTTCCAGGGGGAGGTGGTGATGATGATGATGTGTGATGTGTTCCAGGGGGAGGTGGTGATGGTGGTGATGATGTGTGATGTGTTCCAGGGGGAGGTGGTGATGGTGGTGATGATGTGTGATGTGTTCCAGGGGGAGGTGGTGATGGTGGTGATGTGTGATGATGGTGATGATGATGATGATGTGTTCCAGGGGGAGGTGGTGATGATGATGATGATGTGTTCCAGGGGGAGGTGGTGATGATGATGATGATGATGTGTGATGTGTTCCAGGGGGAGGTGGGGCCTCCAGGGAAGGCAGGGCCGGAGGGAGAGCTGGGGCCGCTGGGGAACCACGGTCCTCGAGGGATATCAGTCCAGGGTAGAGTGGTGGGTCTCTCTCTCTCTCCTGCTCTCTCTCCCTCTCCTTTTCTCTCTCTCTGTCTCCTCCCTAAGTAATCTGTGTGTGTGTGTGTGTGTGTGTGTGTGTGTGTGTGGTGTGTGTGTGTGTGTGTGTGTGTGTGTGTGTGTGTGTGTGTGTGTGTGTGTGTGTGTGTGTGTGTAGGGCCCCCCAGGGGAGAGGGGAGAGAAGGGAGATCTTGGTAAACCAGGTGGTCAGGTGAGCAGGACCAACATGGATGTCTTAAACATCATAAATACAACAGTCTCCTCCTCTTTCCTAATCACCTCCTCTCCCCCTCCTCCTCTCTCTCTGTCTTGCTCTCCTGTCACTCTGTCTCTCCCCCATCTCTCCAGGGTCTCCCTGGCCCCCCAGGTCCTCAAGGAACTGAAGGGAATCCTGGTTCCCAGGTGAGAGTCCTCAGCCTGCCCGTGTACCAGGTCTACTCTGACTCTATCTGAGTTCTACTGACTCTGTCTGAGTTCTACTGACTGTTCTCTCACTTCCAGGGTGTCCGAGGTGTTGAAGGAAACATGGGTTCTCCAGGGACCACAGGGCCCAGGGTACTGTAACACACACTCCTTACAGGAACATACTGCAACACACACTCCTTACAGGAACATACTGCAACACACACTCCTTACAGGAACATACTGCAACACACACTCCTACAGGAACATACTGCAACACACACTCCTTACAGGAACATCCTGCAACACACACTCCTACAGGAACATACTGCAACACACACTCCTACAGGAACACCCTGCAACACACACTCCTTACAGGAACACCCTGCAACACACACTCCTTACAGGAACATACTGCAACACACACTCCTTACAGGAACATACTGCAACACACACTCCTTACAGGAACATACTGCAACACACACTCCTTACAGGAACACCCTGCAACACACACTCCTTACAGGAACATACTGCAACACACACTCCTTACAGGAACATACTGCAACACACACTCCTTACAGGAACACCCTGCAACACACACTCCTTACAGGAACATACTGCAACACACACTCCTTACAGGAACATCCTGCAACACACACTCCTTACAGGAACACCCTGCAACACACACTCCTTACAGGAACACCCTGCAACACACACTCCTACAGGAACACCCTGCAACACACACTCCTACAGGAACATACTGCAACACACACTCCTTACAGGAACACCCTGCAACACACACTCCTTACAGGAACATACTGCAACACACACTCCTTACAGGAACATACTGCAACACACACTCCTTACAGGAACACCCTGCAACACACACTCCTACAGGAACACCCTGCAACACACACTCCTACAGGAACATACTGCAACACACACTCCTTACAGGAACATCCTGCAACACACACTCCTTACAGGAACATACTGCAACACACACTCCTTACAGGAACATACTGCAACACACACTCCTTACAGGAACATACTGCAACACACACTCCTTACAGGAACATCCTGCAACACACACTCCTTACAGGAACATACTGCAACACACACTCCTTACAGGAACATACTGCAACACACACTCCTTACAGGAACACCCTGCAACACACACTCCTACAGGAACATACTGCAACACACACTCCTACAGGAACATCCTGGCTCACTGTTGAGGAATATCAATCAACTGTCTACTGATGTCTCCCCCTTCCTCTCCTCCCTCACACTGTCCCTCCCACTCACCCCCCCCCTGCCTCCCCCCTGGTCCTGCCCCCCCCCCTCCCTTCTTCCTCCAGGGGTTCCAGGGCCTGCCTGGTCACCCGGGGCCCAGTGGAGAGAGGGGCCCCCCTGGGGTCAGTGGGTCCTACGGTGAGCGCTGAGGGACAAACACAACCAGGCCCTTCACCTTGTGTCCTGTGGTGGTGTGGGATAGCGTGTAACGCAGTGTGTGTTGTCATTGGCAGGGTCTGTCTGGGAGCAAGGGGGAGAGAGGAGAGAAGGTGGGTACTCGGAAATAACTTATTTCATTTGGCAGATTTAGATTCGATTTTGACTACGTGATTTCTAATCAAAATGCCCCACTACTACAATTGCATCCTCATCTGTCACTGCATGTTCAAACCCAAAAGAACTGGTCTGGGGTCAGTAGCTGGTCTGGGGTCAGTAGCTGGTCTGGGGTCAGTAGCTGGTCAGTAGCTGGTCTGGGGTCAGTAGCTGGACTGGGGTCAGTAGCTGGTCTGGGGTCAGTAGCTGGTCTGGGGTCAGTAGCTGGTCAGTAGCTGGTCTGGGGTCAGTAGCTGGTTTGGGGTCAGTAGCTGGACTGGGGTCAGTAGCTGGTCTGGGGTCAGTAGCTGGTCTGGGGTCAGTAGCTGGTCTGGGGTCAGTAGCTGGACTGGGGTCAGTAGCTGGTCTGGGGTCAGTAGCTGGTCTGGGGTCAGTAGCTGGACTGGGGTCAGTAGCTGGTCTGGGGTCAGTAGCTGGACTGGGGTCAGTAGCTGGTCTGGGGTCAGTAGCTGGTCTGGGGTCAGTAGCTGGTCTGGCCTCAGTAGCTGGTCTGGGGTCAGTAGCTGGTCTGGCGTCAGTAGCTGGTCAGTAGCTGGACTGGGGTCAGTAGCTGGTCTGGGGTCAGTAGCTGGTTTGGGGTCAGTAGCTGGTCTGGGGTCAGTAGCTGGTCTGGCGTCAGTAGCTGGTCTGGGGTCAGTAGCTGGTCTGGGGTCAGTAGCTGGTCTGGCGTCAGTAGCTGGTCTGGGGGTCAGTAGCTGGTCTGGGGTCAGTAGCTGGTCTGGGGTCAGTAGCTGGACTGGGGTCAGTAGCTGGACTGGGGTCAGTAGCTGGTCTGGCGTCAGTAGCTGGTCAGTAGCTGGTTTGGGGTCAGTAGCTGGTCTGGGGTCAGTAGCTGGTCTGGGGTCAGTAGCTGGACTGGGGTCAGTAGCTGGTCTGGGGTCAGTAGCTGGTCTGGGGTCAGTAGCTGGTCTGGCGTCAGTAGCTGGTCAGTAGCTGGTTTGGGGTCAGTAGCTGGTCTGGGGTCAGTAGCTGGTCTGGCGTCAGTAGCTGGTCTGGGGTCAGTAGCTGGTCTGGGGTCAGTAGCTGGTCTGGGGTCAGTAGCTGGTCTGGGGTCAGTAGCTGGTCTGGGGTCAGTAGCTGGACTGGGGTCAGTAGCTGGTCTGGCGTCAGTAGCTGGTCAGTAGCTGGTTTCGGGTCAGTAGCTGGTCTGGGGTCAGTAGCTGGACTGGGGTCAGTAGCTGGTCTGGGGTCAGTTGCTGGTTTGGGGTCAGTAGCTGGTCTGGGGTCAGTAGCTGGTTTGGGGTCAGTAGCTGGTCTGGGGTCAGTAGCTGGTCTGGGGTCAGTAGCTGGTTTGGGGTCAGTAGCTGGACTGGGGTCAGTAGCTGGTCAGTAGCTGGTTTGGGGTCAGTAGCTGGTCTGGGGTCAGTAGCTGGACTGGGGTCAGTAGCTGGTCTGGGGTCAGTAGCTGGACTGGGGTCAGTAGCTGGTCTGGGGTCAGTAGCTGGTCTGGGGTCAGTAGCTGGACTGGGGTCAGTAGCTGGTCTGGCGTCAGTAGCTGGACTGGGGTCAGTAGCTGGTCTGGCGTCAGTAGCTGGTCAGTAGCTGGTTTGGGGTCAGTAGCTGGTCTGGGGTCAGTAGCTGGTCTGGCGTCAGTAGCTGGTTAGTAGCTGGTTTGGGGTCAGTAGCTGGTCTGGGGTCAGTAGCTGGTCTGGCGTCAGTAGCTGGTCTGGGGTCAGTAGCTGGTCTGGGGTCAGTAGCTGGTCTGG
>CAEFZP010001372.1:0-7500 GCA_903064625.1 Mallotus villosus | reverse complement strand
TAACCACGGAGCTTTAACCTCAACTGCCTCAAAAGCCAAAGACTTCTGTAAAAACACTGTTATTGTTTTAAAACAAATTAGAAAACTGTGAGTGTGTGTATTGATTTATATAGCTATGAATATTATCAGTTGTTAAATATAATAGTGTTTATTCTCAGTATCGTATTATAAAGTGTGTGTTGTCCAATGGAAAAGCTATGTTTACATGTTATTCTTTTGTGTTTTGCATATGAGTTTGTGACAAAGTTGTTACGCATTCTGCAATGTTATGTACCACGTAATATCACTGATCCCTCATATTGCCATAGTTGTATTTGTGTGTGAGTGTGTGTGTGAGAGAGAGAGACAGAGAGAGAGGTGTTTGACATTCTTGAGTGTTAATAAAATCCTGATACATACTGCTCTGGACTCCTTTCACATGAGTATCATCTTACGGAACCCCGAGAGTCCCTAAAGGTGATCTTTTTTAATGCACACAAGTAAATTATCTTTGTGGGAACACGTTTGTGCGCACAAGATAATTTGCAATAAATTCTGTAGCGTCTGACAAGAGATTGTCATTAGCGGGAATAATTCGCAGCGGGTACTAACAAGATAATTATCTTTCCCACAGACAAATATATGCTGCATCTTACTTTCCATAAAAAACTTGAGATACATTGAATTTAGATCATATTTCACTTATTGTCGTGGCGGGAGCGCCATCTATCGACACTGTTGTGAAGCCGGAACTCCGTTCACACCCGCACTTGTTGTAGCGGTGAATATTTTGGTGAACAGCCGCTTCCGGCTTAAAAATTAAAAATCATTCCGACCGACTAGTTCCAACATGGCAAGCCGAAGAGGTTCGCAGAAAAGCCAGGGCGATGGAAATAAGTATTCCGTCCTGTTGCCCACTTACAACGAGCGAGAGAATCTGCCTCTGATTGTTTGGCTACTAGTGAAATACTTCAGCGAAAGGTGAGTATTTACATGTATTTTCGGAAGCTTGTCGGTGAGACTTCAGGTGTGAAGGATGAGCTGTCACTAATAACATTTGCTAGCTCGCCTATTCAGCGATATTAACACGTTTGTTTATTCAATTATATTATGACCAACTTTCCCCAGCTCCAGAGGCCAATCGCTGTTGTAGATTGATGGTTTCCTTCATGCTGAAGATGTAGCTATACTTTGTAATTGCCAGTGGTTACGACTACGAGATTATCGTGATCGACGACGGAAGTCCCGATGGAACTCTGGAGGTTGCTCAGCAACTACAGCAAATCTACGGGGAGGACAAGATCGTAAGTAAACGTTCATGACATTACCGTCACCGTGTTTGTTAGCTGCGACGTTGTTACTTTGCGGTGGTGTGTCACTACTAGGCTGTTCCTTGACTCTGACAACCAGAATGTTGTAGACATACACTTCCGACCCTTCCTGTTCTCCTGAACGTGTGTGTGTGTGGTGTGTGTGTGTGTGTGTGTGTGTGTGTGTGTGTGTGTGTGTGTGTGTGTGGTGTGTGGTGTGTGTGTGTGTGTGTGTGTGTGTGGTGTGTGTGTGTCTCTGATCGTTTCTTCAGCTCCTTCGGCCACGAAAAAGTAAACTGGGACTGGGTGAGTTGTCTGTCTGGTCGCCGTCTCCCCACAAACTGGGCCCGTAAACACTCTGAACTCACACCTCAATGTCGCTTTGGATAAAGCGTTTAGATCAAAATAAAATCTGTGTAGCCTAAATGTAGGATATGCACGTTGACATCCTGTTTGTTTCTGCACACAGGAACCGCTTATATCCATGGGATCAAACACGCGACGGGGAACTTCGTCTTTATAATGGATGCTGACTTGTCTCATCACGTGCGTAGGCAAACCTGACAAATAATTCACCTTCTTTTATTAGCGGGAAACTACGGCTGCCGAAACGTCTCGTTAAAATAATCCCGTGTCTCTTCTCTCCCTCTTTCTTCTTCTCTCCTGCTATCTTATTCTCCCTATTTCTTCTTCTCTCATTCTATCTTCTTCTCTCACTCTTTCTTCTTCTCTCACTCTTCTTACAGCCGAAGTTTATCCCGGAATTTATTGAGTAAGTATGATGTAATTAATTTAATTTCAAACAGTCACGTGTGTTGTATCTACAGTATGAATATTGTGTGTGTATATACACACAGTATGTGTAGTGTCTGTAAGTCTTAGTGTATATAAAGGTTAATGTGACATCCTGTACCCAAGTATTCCTGGATGTTGCTGATGCGCTTGTTTCCTAGGAAACAGAGTCAGGGAGGATATGATGTAGTGGCCGGCACTCGCTATGGAGGGGACGGGGGAGTGTACGGCTGGGACCTGCGCAGGAAACTCATTAGGTGACACACACATATACACACACACATATACACACACAGCCTACATGTATGTATATATGTATATATATATATATATATACACCATACTCACACACACACAGTTTATGAAACGTTGGCTGTTCTTGAGATTCGGTTGTGACAAACCTCTCTCCCTTTCTGTCCATCTCTCCACTTTCTTCTCTCTCGTCTCTCCTCCCCTCTGTCGGCCAACTGCCCGTTTGCCCCCCCTTCTCTGCCCTCACCTTCATCCTCTTCCTATTTTTGCTGTCTCCCCCCCTTTAAACCTCTCACCTTTACCCCTCTCTCTCTCCCTCTGTCTCCCCCCTTTAACCCCTCACCTTTACCCCTCTCTCTCTCCCTCTGTCTCCCCCCTTTAACCCCTCACCTTTACCCCTCTCTCTCTTCCCCTCTGTCTCCCCCCTTTAAACCCCCTCAACCTTTACCCCTCTCTCTCTCCCTCTGTCTCCCCCCCCTTTAACCCCTCACCTTTACCCCTCTGTCTCCTCTCCCCCCTTTAACCCCTCACCTTTACCCCTCTCTCTCTCCCTCTGTCTCCCCCCCTTTAACACCCCTCACCTTAACCCCTCTCTCTCCCTCTGTCTCCCCCCTGCAGTCGGGAGCTAACTTCGTCACCCAGGTGCTGCTCAGACCCAGGAGCCTCAGACACTGGAACAGGCACGCCAGTTCAGGTGGGACTCTCTCTATCTCTCTCTCTCCTCTCTTCTCCTCTATCTCTCTCTCTCCACGCGCGGCAGCGCAAAGCGAAACCGCGCGAGCGCGCGAGCGGCGCGCGAGCGCGCGCGCACGCGCAGCGAACGCTACGCTCACGCGCACGCGCACGAGCACGCGCACGCGAACGCGCACGCGCACGCGCACTCGCACCGCACGACGCACGCGCACGCAACAGCAACGAGACACGCGCACGCGAACGCGCAAGCGCACGAGCACGCGCACGAGCACGCGCAACCGGGCCCCCCACGGCACGCGCACGCGCACGCGCACGCGCACGCGCACGCGCACGCGCACGCGAACGCGCACGCGCGCCACCACGCGAGAGCGCAACGCGAGCAAACGCGCGCGAACACGCGCGCGCGCACACGAGAGCGCGCACACTAGCGACCGCGGCGCACGAGAACTCGCCACGCACGACCACCTCACAGCGAGCCCAACGGCACGCGCACGCCCGCACGCGCGAGCGCGCGCGCGCACGCGCGGCGACCGGCGCGCAGGCAAGCCCGCCGCCGCGGGGCGCACGCGCACGCTACGCACGCGAACGCGACACGAGCACGCTCACGCGCACGCGCACCGCGCGCGCACACGCTCGCGCACGCGCGCGCCACGCGCGCGAGCACGAGCCGCGCGCACGCGCGCGTCCACACGCGATCGAGCACGCGCGCGCGCACACGCGCACACGCGAGCAAAAGCGCGCACAAGACTCGACACGCGGCGCGCCCGGGGAGCCAGGGCGCGCCCGCCCCGAGCTCAGGAGCACCCCCACGCTCCAGCGCACGCGCACAGAGCACAGCACGCGCACGAGAACGCGCACGCGCGCGCGCCACACGCGCGCAAGCTCGCGAGCACACGCTCTCGCACGCGCGCGCGCATCGCGCGCGAGCACGCGCGCGCGCACGAGCGCGAGCACGCGCGCGCCGCACGCGCGCGGCGCACGCGCGCGCGGCACACGCGCGCAAACGCGCCACACGGCGCGCAACGCGCGCAACACTGCGCGTCATCACAGCGCGCGCGCGGGCGCCCGGGCGCGCGGGCGCCCGCGCGCGACGGGACGTCCCGAGCACGCGCACGCGCTACGCGGCAAGCGCAAGCGCACGCGCACGCGCACTCACGCTCACGCGCACGCGAGAGCACGCGCACGCGCACGAGCCACGCGCACGCGCGCACACGAGGCACACTCTCTCACACTCTCTCTCTCGTTTATGTCTCCGGTCTCTCGTGTCTCCCTCTCTCTGTTTATACCCTCTTCCTAGGTTCTCCAGTCTCTCTCGTTTCTCCCTCTCTATCTCACTCTCACTCTCACTCGCACATATCACTCTCATTCCTCTCACTCTCTCTCAACTCTCTCTCACACTCTCTCACACTCTCTCACACGATCTCACACTCTCTCACACTCTCTCACACTGCTCTCGCTCTGTCTCCCTGGTCTCTCGTGAGACAGAGAGAGAGAAAAGGACGAAAGAGGAAAGTAGGAAAGAGAATAGGAAAGAGAAAGGGAGCAGGAAGAGAGAGATAGAGAGAGAGCGCGTGATACGGGGCCAGATCCCAGTCATGCGCAGGCGTTCGTGGTGTATTGTTTGGGATGGTGGTGTGTTGTATATAACGCCCCCTCTCCTCAGGCTGTACAAGAGGAGGTCGGAGGAGAGGAGTCTGGTGTCCTGCGTGTCTCCAAGGGTTACGTGTCCAGATGGAGCTGATCGTCGCAGCCCGCCCGCTCCAACATACACCTCGGAGAGGTACGCAGCGCACATCAAGAAGGAGGACGAGCGAGAAAGAAGAGAGAAGAAGAGAGAAGATACGAGAGAGAAGGAAGCAGCGCACGAGAGAGAAGCTAGAGAAGAAAGAAGCGAAGAAGGAAGGAAGCAAGAGCGAGAGCAGAAGCAGGCCGACAGCAGCGGACGAGAAGAAAGACAGTCAGCACAACGAACGAAGAATAACGGACGCAGACAGAGCAGAAACACAGAAGCAGACGACGAAGAATCAATCGCGCGCAAACGAAGACGTAGCTAGGAAGCGAAGGACAAGCACGCACGCTAGCAGGAGAAGCAAAGAGAATCTCGCACGATCATCATCGCCGCTGCAAGTGTCTCATACCATCGATACGCACTGACGTTCACGCGCACTCAGACGTAGAGCGAGACATAGAGATGCTCCTACGCATCTCATCGCTTCCGCTCATCTCCCTGCTCTCTCCTCCTCCTTCCTCACTCTTTGTCTTCTTCTTTTCCTCTGTTGTCTCTCTTCCTCCCTCCTCACCATCCTCATCTCTCTGCCTATCCCTCATCCATCTCCTCCTTCCTCACCCTCCTCATCTCTCTGCCTCACCTCCTCCATCTCCTTCCTCACCCTCCGCCATCGCTCTGCATCCCTCCTTCTCTCATCGGTTCCGGTTCCTGTTCTTAGCTAACAGTGATAGCAGGTGATGACTGACTGTGGTCGGATCATAAGACTGGTCTCCCCCGACGATTGCTGTCATGATAACCAGGGTGTGATCATGTGACGTGTGTATTGTATCGTATGTAGGGTAAGTTTGTTTAGAAGACCATTTTATCCAAATGGACTTACAGTACACGGGGTAATTCGAAACTGGGACTTCTTGATCTGCAGGCAAAGGCTCTTACCACTGAGCTTTACCCATGGTCACTGTAACTGGGGTGAGGGTCATACAACGCCACGGTAACCGGTTTGTGACGGCGCCTGGACGTTAGCCTGTCAACGCCGTCACAAACCGAACGTCCAGGCGCCGTCACGGTAACCGGTTTGTGACGGCGTGACAGGCTAACGTCCAGGCTAACGGCCAGGCGCTCTGCAGGTTCCCATCACGTTCGTGGACAGAGTCTACGGGGAGTCCAAACTGGGCGGGAACGAGATCGTGTCCTTCCTGAAGGGGCTGCTCACGCTGTTCGCTACGACGTGATGAAGACCTCCCTGACCTGATGAAGAGCGATGAAGACCCCCATGACCTGAAGAAGACCTCTGTTACCTGATGAATAGCGATGAAGACCCCTGTGACCTGATGAAGAGCGATGAAGACCCCCAGCTGTGGCGTCGGGCTGTTAGACTCCTCGTCACAGAGGACGTGGTGGCTGTCTAATGTGTCACACCATGGTGAGATTAGATCTATGCTGATCCGAGAGGATCTGCTTTCATGATCTCTGCTGATCCGAGAGGATCTGCTTTCATGTTCTTTCCTGAGCAGGTAGATCTGTGATTATTGTAAAAAATAAATAGTACACATGTTTCTTAAAGTTCTGAATCGTCGTCTTTTTTTTATTTAAAAAATGTCACCCCTGTTATCTGAAGCTTAGTTCTAATCTTGTGTCTCCTGTGTTTCAACATGAGGTCCAGAGACGAACATATTCAGTCTCATTTAGAGAGTACAAGAAAGGCAGAATCGTTTACAGTACAACAAATGACTCTTGATTAATTACACTTAGGGATAGTCTACCAAGAACATAGCTGATCGATCAGCACAGCACGCACCAAGACTGATGGTTGAGGTATGTTTACTTATTGATACAGAGGTCACAAGGTCAACCTAGGTTGAAGCGTCTCTCTGTGGTCACTTCCCTTAGAGGTCAAGAAACAAACAAACAGAGATGGAGAGCTGTACATCAAAGAGAAACAGCCTCGCAAGATGGAGAGCTGTACATCAAAGAAACAGCCTTGCAAGATGGAGAGCTGTACATCAGAGAAGAAACAGCTTGCAAGATAGAGAGCTGTACATCAGAGAAACAGCCTTGCCAAGATAGAGAGCTGTACATCAGAGAAACAGCCTGCAAGATAGAGAGCTGTCACATCAGAGAAACAGCCTTGCAAGATAGAGAGCTGTACATTAGAGAAACAGCCTTGCAAGATGGAGAGCTGTACATCAGAGAAACATACACACACAATCACTCATCCATTCGTTGTAGTTTGGATCAAATCACCACACACACACACACGTGCACTACTGTCAGCCAGTACCAGTGACATCAGTAACAGTGAGAGGAGAGAGACACAGCTTCACAGGCTACAGGCTCGTGGCTGCCCAGCCTGCTTCTCAGGGAAGTAGTCCCGGTGAGGTTGGTACAATGGAACGCGAGCACAACACAGCGCCACCTCCGTCGTCCTCTCCACCAGAGAGCACCTCCGAGTTGCAGAGGCAGCTGGGGTGGTAGTAGTGAGGCGCTCTGTTATACATCCACCCTCAGCAGAGGGAGGGCGCCAGATGTAGTCCACGCAACGCATGCGCTCTACAGCCAACCCAGGTCCACCGAGGGCGCCTGCTGTCGGTTTTGAATCTTGTCATTACGCCTTTGCGTTGTTACCCCGGGGTCTCGGAGAGAAACGACTAGTCTCGGGCTGTCCACTACCCGACGACTAACAGTAAAGATCGCTGGTGAATCTTTCGTTATTACAATGATACTCACTAATTAAGCCTGGAATCA
>CAEFZP010001371.1:0-29936 GCA_903064625.1 Mallotus villosus | reverse complement strand
AGAGGAGGAGAGAGAAAGAGAGAGGAAGGAGAGAGGAGGAGAGAGGAGAGAGGAGGAGACGAGAGGAGAGAGGAGGACGAGAGGAGGAGAGAGAGAGAAGGAGGAGGAATGAGGATGAGAGGGAGAGAGGAGAGGAGAGAGAGGAGAGAGAGAGACGAGAGGAGAGAGGAGAGAGGAGAGAGAGCAGAGAGGAGGGAGAGGAGATGAGAAGAGAGGGAGGAGGGAGAGAGAGAGAGAAGACGAACGTATGAGAGGATGAGAGAGGAGACAGGAGAGAAGGAGAGGAGAGGACTGGAGAAGGAGAAGAGATGAGATGAAGTAGAGAGGAGAGAGGAGAGAGGAGGAGAGGAGAGAGAGGAGAGAGGGAGAGAAGAGCGGGAGAGAAGAGAGGAGAGACGAGGAGGAGAGAGGAGGAGAGGAGAGAGGAGAGAGGAGAGAGGAGAGAGGAGGGAGAGAGAGAGAGAGGAGAGAGGAGAGAGGAGAGAGGAGAGAGGGAGAGAGGAGAGAGGAGAGAAGAGAGAGGAGAGAGGAGGAGAGAGACGTCTCCTCTCCACCTGACAGCAGGATCTCCTTTCTGTCAGAGAACAGATGCTTCTTGTCTCACCATCACTGAGGAAGGGTGTGTGTGTAGGTGTGTGAGGGAGGGTGTGTGTGTAGGTGTGTGAGGGGAGGGTGTGTGTGTAGGTGTGTGTGTAGGTGTGTGAGAATTGTGTTTGTGTGTCTGTGATTGTTGTGTAGGTGTGTGAAGGTTGTGTGGTGTAGGTGTGGTGTGAGGTCTGTTTGTATGTGTGTGTGTGGCTGCTCTCTGTGTTTAACAATAGATGTCTCTCAGCATCCATTCTGGAGTGTGACACAGGGGCGGGGTCTCCTATATGACGGACGGGTCCATCCACCAATCATCTCCCAGAACAGTGAGACAGACACAAAATCCTAAACAGTGGTGTGTGTGTGTGTCTGCCCTGTGTGTGTGTGTGTGTCTGCATGTGTGGGTGTGTGCAGTGTGTGTGTGTGTCTGCACTGTGTGTGTATGTGTCTGCTGATGTGTGTGGTGTGCTATGCATGTGTGTGTGTGTGTCTGATGTGTGTGTGTCTGCGTGTGTGTGTCTGAGCGTGTGTGTATGCATGTGTGTGTGTGTCTGCCTGTGTGTGTGTGTCTGCATGTGTGTGTGTCTGCCTGTGTGTGTGTCTGTGTGTGTGTGTTGTGTGTGTGTGTGTGTGTACTGAGTGTGTGTGTGTGTGTCTGTGTGTGTGTGTGTGTGTGTGTGTGTGTCTGTGTGTGTGTGTCTGTGTCTGTGTCTGTGTCTGTGTCTGTGTGTGTGTGTGTGTGGGTGTCTGCGGTGTGTGTGTGTGTGTGTGTGTGTGTGTGTCCAGGTGATGATCCTCTACCTGGAGCCCAGTGTGTTTCGTTGTGTTCTGGTGAGGTGGGTACGGCTGCTCGGATTCTCCACCACCTACGGGACTGTCCTCTGAAACTGTACAGGTACACACACACAGACACACAGACACACACAGACACACACAGACACACACAGACACACACACACACACCACACACACACAACACACACACACACACACACACACACACACACACACCACACACACACACCCACACACAACACCACACACACACACACACACACACACCACACACACACACACACACACACAAACACACACAACACACACACACACACACACACCCACACACACACACACACACACCACACACACACACACACAACAGACACACAGCCACACAAAGACACAGACACAGACACAGACACACAGACACACAGACACAGACACAGACACAGACACAGACACAGACACACAGACACAGACACAGACACACACACACACACACACACACACCACACACACACACACACACATAGGAGAGAGGAGAAGAGAGGGGAGGAATGGAAAGGAAGCTGGGGAGGAAATCTCTCTCTTCAACTCCCCCTCCCTCCCTCCCTCTCCTCCCTCCCCTCCTACCATCCTCCCTCCTCCAGGGTCATCAGGGTGTTCCTTCCCGTACGGCCCAGCGTAATCCCTCATGACGGGCTGGCGTGTGTGGTCTCCTGGGTCTGGTCCTCCTGGTGGTGCTCTGGTTCCTGGTGGGCTGGACGGCGGCCGTGTTCCAGCACCGTCGCCCGCCACGCGCCTCATCGACGTGGGGCTCACGCCCAGGACGACAGTTCAGCCTCTGCCTGCTGGGGCGAGGGACTACATGATGGCTGTCGGTGAGTCGGAGGGACACACACACACACACGTGTAGGACATAGATGTCCTCCCTCACACAAGCAGGGAGGGTGAGAGAGGCAGAGAGAGAAGAGAGAGAGAGACGAGTGAAGAGAGAGGAGAGCGAGTGAGGAGAGACGAGAAGAGAGAGGAGGGAGAGGGGAGAGGGAGAGGGAGAGGGAGGGAGGGAGGAGGGAGGAGGGAGGGGGAGGGGGAGGGGAGGAGGGAGGGGGAGGGAGAAGAGGGAGAGGGAGAGGGAGAGAGGGAGAGGGAGAGGGAGAGGGAGAGGAGAGGGAGAGGGAGAGGGAGAGGGAGAGGGAGAGGGAGGGAGGGAGGGGGAGGGAGGGAGGGAGGGGGAGGGGGAGGGGGAGGGGAGAGGGGAGAGGAGAGGGAGAGGGAGAGGGAGAGGGAAGAGGGAGAGGAGAGGGAGAGGGAGAGGGAGAGGGAGAGGGAGAGGGAGAGGGAGAGGAGAGGGAGAGGGAGAGGAGCGAGGAGAGGGAGAGGGAGAGGAGAGGGGAGGAGGAGGAGGATGGAGAGAGGAGGAGTGAACTGATTTTCAGGTTCATGTTCTGCAGCTTGTTAGCAAATCATAATTAGTATAAAATGATACTAGCATCTGCGGAATTTGACGTTTAAATACTTACTGTAATAATTGTGTAATTATAATTAAATCAAAATTAATAAATGTATGAAACTGTTGAAGTGATGAATAAGCAGACCCAGTCTCTTATTAATTTATCATCCACCGTCACTTGGGCACACACACACACACACACACTGGGGCACACACACACACACACGCACTGGGGCACCACACACACACACACTGGGGCACACACACACGCACACACACTGGGGCACCACACACACACACACTGGGGCACACACACCCACACACTGGGGCACACACACACACGCACACACACTGGGGCACCACAACACACACACACACACACACACACTGGGGCACACACACCACACACACACTGGGGCACACACACACACACTGGGGGCACAGCTCTGTATGAATATACTACATACCCCACACCAATCCCACCCCACACACTAATCGCTCACTAAGTAGCGTATGATAAGGAGCGATGTGGGAATATTCATGAGTGATAATCCATCTTAATCCCCAGTCAACATAATCATCTAGATTCCAGAATGATCCCCCTCAGACCGCGCTGTACTATTTATGATTTATTTTATGTTGTTTACTGTGTTGTTGTTTACAGAGTACAGTTGTTTACTGTGTTGTTGTTTACTGTGTTGTTGTTTACAGAGTATAGTTGTTTACTGTGTTGTTGTTTACTGTGTTGTTGTTTACTGTGTTGTTGTTACTGTGTTATTGTTACTGTGTTGTTGTGTTATTGTTTACTGTGTTGTGTTCTGCGTTGCCGTGTCCAGCGGAGTTCCTGTTCCTGCTGTGGGGGGTGTACCTGTGCTACGCCGTGCGGAGCGTCCTTGCAGCCTCACGAGCCACGCTACCTGGCCGCCGCCGTGTACAACGAGCTGCTGCTCTCAGCCCTGTTCCCACAGCATCAGGTACACAGCAACCCTGTTCCACAGCATCAGGTACACAGCACCCTGTTCCACAGCATCAGGTACGCTTTCAGCCCTGTTCCACAGCATCAGGTACACAGCACCCTGTTCCACAGCATCAGGTACGCTCTCAGCCCTGTTCCACAGCATCAGGTACACAGCACCCTGTTCCACAGCATCAGGTACGCTCTCAGCCCTGTTCCACAGCATCAGGGTACGCAGCACCCTGTTCCACAGCATCAGGTACGCCTCTCAGCCCTGTTCCACAGCATCAGGTACACAGCACCCTGTTCCACAGTCAGTCTCAGCCCTGTTCACACAGCATCGGTACACAGCACCCTGTTCCACAGCATCAGTACGCGCTCTCAGCCCTGTTCCACAGCATCAGGTACACTCTCAGCCTGTTCCACAGCATCAGGTACGCCTGCTCTCAGCCCTGTTCCACAGCATCAGGTACGCACTGCTCTCAGCCCTGTTCCACAGCATCAGGTACGCTGCTCTCAGCCCTGTTCCACAGCATCAGGTACGCCTGCTCTCAGCCCTGTTCCACAGCATCAGGTACACAGCACCCTGTCCACAGCATCAGGTACACTGCTGCTCTCAGCCCTGTTCCACAGCATCAGGTACGCTCTCAGCCCTGTTCCACAGCATCAGGTACGCAGCACCCTGTTCCACAGCATCAGGTACGACACAACATATACACACTAAATGACAGGAAGCCGGTGAAAAACATCTGCAGCTCTGACTCATGGACTCATGATGACTCATTCAATCCTGGCAGACGGAGAGAGAGAGAGGAGAGAGAGAGAGAGAGAGGAGAGGAGAGGGAGGGGGGGGGTGGTGGGGGAGAGAGGGGTAGGGAAGGACAGACAGAGAGAGAGGGGGAGTGGGGGGGGGGAGAGGGGGAGGGGAGGGGGAGGGGGAGGGGAGGGAAAGGACAGAGAGAGAGCTGTGTTGAGGGCACCATCAGAGCAAGCTTGCTCTGGGGACCAGAGATAAGTGTGTATGTGTGTCTGTTTGCTTTGCACGTGTAGGTCTGTGTGTGTGTGTGTGTGACGTGTGTGTGTGTGTGTGTCTCTGTGTGTGGGTGTGGGGTGTGTGTGTGTGTGTGTGTAATTAAAGACGTGACAAGTCTTTTTAGCCCTCATAGCAAAGCTGAGGTTGATTAACGAGGGTGAATCTAATTACTGAGACACGGAACAGACCGGAACACACCTGATGAACAATAACCTGAGCCAGGCTGAAATAACACACACACACACCACACACACACACACACACACAGACAGACAGACACTCAGACACAGACACACAACACACACACACAGACAGACACACACACACACACACACACACACACACACACACACAGACACACACTCAGGACACAGAACACACACACACACACAACACACGACAGACACAAACACACACACACAGACACACACACACAGAACACACACACACACAACACACAGCACAGACACACACACACACACACACACACACACACACACACACACACACACACACACAGACACACACACACACACACACACCACACACACACACACAGACAGACACTCAGACACACAGACACACACTCAGACACAGACACACACAGACACACACAGACACACACAGACACAGACACACACACACAGACACACACACATAGACACACACTCAGACACACACACACTCAGACACACACACACAACACACAGACACACACACACAGACACACACACACACACAAACACACACACACACACAGACACACACAGACACACACACACACACACACACAGGACACACACACACACACAGACAGAGACACACACACACACACACACACACAGACAGAGACACACACACACACACACAGACACACACACACACACACACTGAGGTTCAGATGATGGTTCCAGTATTTCATGGTTCTAAAATGTCTACCTGGTTCTCCCCGGTTCCACTAGGTTCTACCTGGCCCTAGCCTGCATCCTGATTGGATGCTCCTTCTGTTCTTCGCTCACACACACCTGACGGTCACCGTGACGCTAGGCCTGATACTGGTCCCAAGGTAACGTCTCCTGTGCTCCCCTCACCTGCACGGTCATGAGTGCTCTGTGGAGGTCATGTGACACTCCCTAGTTCCTGTCGTCGGGGCGCCAGGTGAGAGAGGACACAGTGACAGAGACGTACGATGAGGAGCTGGATCTGGGACGCTCGGATCCTGCCGGAACAACAGCATCACCTCAGCGTGGAGCGAACACAGCCTGGATCCTGAGGAGATACGGGTCAGAACCCACACACCTGCTCACACCTGCTTACACACACACTCACACCTGCTCACACACACACCTGCTCACACACAACCTGCTCACACAACCTGCTCACACACACACACCTGCTCACACACACTCACACCTGCTCACACTCACACCTGCTCATACACACACACCTGCTCACACACACACACCTGCTCACACACACACACACCTGCTCACACACACACACCTGCTCACACACACACACACCTGCTCACACACACACACACCTGCTATACACACACACCTGCTCATACACACACACCTGCTCACACACACACACACACCTGCTCACACACACACACACACCTGCTCACACACACACACCTGCTCACACAACACACCCACACACACACACACTCACCTGCTCACACACACACTCACCTGCTCACACACACCTGCTCACATACACACACACTGCTCACACACACACACCTGCTCACACACACACTCACCTGCTCACATACACCTGCTCACATACACACACATCTGCTCATACACACCCACCTGCTCACCCTGGAGCAAACAGCTGGACCCAGTGTAATAAGTGTGTGTGTGTGTACCTGTGTGTGTGTACCTGTGTGTGTGTCAGGAGGAGCTGAGGAGGGTGTACAGCCAGCTGGAGGTGCACAAGCACAAGAAGATGGTGACCAACAACCCTCACCTACAGAAGAAAGCGCAGCTCCAAGCGTGGCCTGGGGCGCTCGCTCATGAGACGCATCACGGAGCGTCCTGAGAGCGTGCACATCCACCGGCAGGCCAGCCGCGAGGGCCGGGAGGGCCGGGAGGGGAGGGAGGAGGGAGACGGAGACCACGGGAGCAACCGGAGCACGCTGCGACGGAACGTGATGGACGGCGCCGCCCGGTGTGGGAGGAGCCAGCAGCGAGATGACTCCCTGAAGAACAAGGTGTTTGTTTTGCTGACGTTTCTGACGTTCTGGCTGTTTGGTGTTTGTTTGGCTGTTGTTCTTGGTGTTATTGTTTGTTTGTTGTTGTTTGTCCTTCAGGTCCTGGACCTGGCCAGATCCCTCAGCTACGACCAAGTCTCCGCCCAGGGGGAGGAGCCGGGGGAGCAGGGGGAGGAGCCAGGGGAGCAAGGGGAGGAGCCAGGCCAGCAGGGGGAGGGAGGAGAGACTCGAGACAAAACGTCCGTTGTCGCCGCCGGGAACAAGACGGTCGCCCCCGGTGACGGCTCTCTCCTGGGCTCTCTGATTGGCCGAAGGCATCAGACCAGGAAGTCCCCGGAGCCCCCCAGGGCGGAGCAGACGGAGTCCGTCCCTCTGGTATGTTCCGGAAAGTCTGTCAGCGCCCACAACCTGACGGCAGACAAGAAGCTGCGGACCTCCATCATGCAGAAGTCTCTGAGCGCCATCGCCAGCGCCAAGGAGAGGATGCCCGGCCTGGCCAATCGGACGGCAGGACGGGACGGGGGCGGGTCTCTCACGGAGGTGGACGAAACTCCCGAGTGTTACCCCTCCAAGATGATCATCAGCCAATCAGTGGAGTGCAGTAAGACGGCGGGCAGGTTGAGCGTGATGAGCGGGAGTCAGCCCTCCATCCTGCACAACCTGGAGGAGGTGTGTCCCTGGGAGGTGGAGGACACCCCCGCGCCCGCAGATGGGAAGGCCCAGAAGCATGTGTCCATCGCCCCGGGAGAGACCACTGCGGCCCATCGCAGGGGGGAGCGGCTGCAGCAGGACCCAGCACAAGCAGAGAGCCTCCGGACAGTCTCCCGGCAACCGCCGGCGATCCAAGGACAAGGGAGGAGAGAGGGAGGAGGGGAGGAAACCTCGCTCGCCCCTCCCTCTCAAACCAGAAGTGTGTCCCGTGGGACTTCGAGGAGACCCTGATGTAGGCGGGGACTCTGGGTCCCTCTCTCCTGATAGGACCAGGCACAAGAAGAGCGTCACGCCCACCGACGGCAAACCCAAGGCTCTGCACTCGGACCACTCCAAGTCCACCGGCTCCCTCCTGCAGCCCCCCAGCCTCATGGTGGACATCTGCCCCTGGGACGAGGAGCCGCCCCCCTCACCCTCGCCCTCCAGCCCCACGCCACACTCCCGACGCAAGCGCAAGGGCTCCTGCTCCTCCAAGGAGCGGGGGGAGAAGGGGGAGAAGGGGGAGAAAGGGGAGAAAGGGGGGCGGGACAAGAGCAAAGAGAGGCGGAGCTCCGGCTCCTGCAAGCCCTCCGAGAGGAGGAGAGTCAGCCAATCGTCTGAGGGAGGACCCGTCGCCACGACGACGTCCGGGCGGAGGCGGAGTTCCACGAGGGATCCGGAGGGGGGAGGGGGGGAGAGCAGGAGGGCTGAGGGGGGAGGGGGGGGAGGAGGAGGGGGAGGGGGGGAGGGGGGGAGAGGAAGGGGAGAGGAGGAGAGCAGGAGGAGGAGGGGGGAGGGGGGGAGAGCAGGAGGGTGGAGGGGGGAGGGGGGGGAGAGCAGGAGGGTGGAGGGGGGAGGGGGGGAGAGCAGGAGGCGGAGGGGGGAGGGGGGAGAGGAGGCGGAGGGGGGAGGGGGGAGAGCAGGAGGGTGGAGCTTTGTCCCTGGGAGAGCCAGCCCCCTCCCTCCCCCATCGACACAACACCAGCTTCACACGCACCACTCCCCGCCACACAACGCCACACACCACTCCCTGCCACACCACACTCCCTGCCACACACACACCCCTGCCACACACACACTCCCTGCCAAACACACACTCCCCTGCCACACACACACTCCCCGCCACACACACTCCCTGCCACACACACCGCATCATCTAAGATCTCCTGACAGCACACACCCCCTCCCCAGAGAAGAGGAGAGACTCCGCCCACAACTCCATCAGCAGTCCAGTGGTCAGCACTGCCAAGATGGCCGACGTCTGTCCCTGGGACTATGACGACACAGACTCCGGGAAAGAAGGCCTGAAGGGGTGTGTTTGTTTTATCCTCCAGGACGACAGAGAGACTTGGTAAGGAGCCAGGAGAGCTTCTGAGAAAGTCACCCTGGGGTGTGTTTGTTTTTAAACTCCCAGACAGCCCAAACAGCCCTGTGAGCCGGGTTATGGGGGAAAAGGCATCTGGAGAAGAGAGGGAGATGAAAAGAGAAGAAGAAGAAGACAGGAAGTTGTTGCGATCCCCCTGATGCATTCCAAACACAGTATGTGTTGAATCATAAACTTGATGTTGTTACTCGTGTGAATATGCAACTTTGAAGTCACTTTATGGGCTGTGTGAAGGGATGTACAGTAGACACCTGCTCGCTCACACACACACTCACTCACACACACCCGCTCGCTCACACACACACACATTTCACCAACAAAACAAACTTACCCAAGCTACAATGTTGGAAACATGATGACTCGTCCAGTCAGATCACCATGACGACTCGTCCAGTCAGATCACCATGACGACTCGTCCAGTCAGATTACCATGACGACTCGTCCAGTCAGATCACCATGACGACTCGTCCAGTCGGATCACCATGACGACTCGTCCAGTCGGATCACCATGACGACTCGTCCAGTCGGATCACCATGACGACTCGTCCAGTCGGATCACCATGACGACTCGTCCAGTCAGATCACCATGACGACTCGTCCAGTTAGATCACCATGACGACTTGTCCAATCAGATCACTATGAGCACTTAGAACTGTTATGAGCATGAACAGAGAGTCGACGATGTTGATTAAACGTTTGGGATGGATGTGAGCATGTCAACTCATATCCATAGAAGTATATGATGGTTATAAGATGGTTATAAGAGGTTATAAGAGGTTATAAACTCTTATTGTGGTTATGAGTATGTAATGAATACTGATCATAAGCACATACAGGTGTGTATAAGCTCATTCAGATGATTTACAGAACATGGTTATAAGCCTTTATAGGTGTTTGTAATCAGACATGCTTTTACAGAAATACAGATGTTTACAAGATGGTTTACAGAATATCGATGGTTATCAGCATGTATGCATCACACGCACATACGTATGGCTATAAGCCTTTATAGACACTTTATGAAGGCATCATATGAGCTGCGTACAGAGACTGTGGCCCAGCAGCCACACTGCTCTATATACAGGATGAAACCATATCAAACATTCATACTGACTTAGGATGAGCCCATAAGCACAAGCTGCCATCAAATATCCATGAAGGAGGATGTACAGTAACACACATGCTAGTCTCTCTGCACAGGAATGTCTGACGAGAAGAAAAAAAACTGTTGAAAACATTTTGGTACAAGTAGAAAATTGTGGAAATATTCCAAGCTGAAACCTAAATGTTTTAGATGGGTTTTTGGGTGTTTTTTTATTTTTATAAGGGTCCGCTGCAAAGATATCTAAATGTGTGTGGCACTTTTTCTCGGGCTCTTCTCTCTTCCTCTCACTCTACACGCACACGTCTCCATCGATCTTAGCACGTCTAGAAAGCTACGAGACGTACACTCAGCTCTAGCTCTCCTCTCATCCTCTGCTCAAGTAGACTAGCTCTCTCTCCTCTCCCCTCTACTCTTCTCCTCTTCTCCTCTCTCCCATCTCCTCAATCCTATACTCCGCTCCTCTATCCTCCTCTCCTCTCCTCTCCTCCTTCTCCTTTTCTCTCTCCTCCTCTGTTGTGTTGATACTCTCTTCCTCGCTTGCTATAGTGTTGAACCTTCTTGCCGTTCACCACAAGATGTTTATTGGAAAAGAGTTCAATAACAACCACACTGAACCGCATGTGTGTGTGTGTGTGTGTGTCCTTACTGGGTATGTGTGTGTGTGTTTTACTACGCATGTGTGTGTGTGTGTGTCCTTACTGGGTATGTGTGTGTGTGTGTTTTACTACGCATGTGTGTGTGTGTTTCTACCCCCTCTGAAAGCATGTAAATCACTGCTTGCTGCCACCGATGATCTTTTCAATCAATATGTTCCCCACTCACACCCAAAACACAAATGGTATACACAAAACTACCCCCGCTAAGCAAAAACGAACACGACAAACCACACCCTGGTCTACACCCTACATCAAAACACCTCCCCCTGCTCTCACCCTCCCTCACCCCATGCTCTCCCCTCCCCCTGCTCTCCCCTCCCATCCCCACCCCTGGTCTCACCCCTCCCTCCCCCCTGCTCTCCTGTCCCTCAACCTGCTCTCCCCCTCCCTCCCCCCTGCTCTCCTGTCCCTCCACCCTGCTCTCCCCCTCCCTCCCCCCTGGTCTCCCCCTCCTCCCCTCTGCTCTCCCCCTGCTCTCCACCCTGCTCTCCCCCTCCCCCCTGCATCACACCAGAACTGGGACACTAAGCTTTTCTCCACATCGATTCCCCTCCAACAGGTTCGTCTCACCCTAACCCTTTTTACCAGTGTGTTCTCTTAAAGTTCCACGAGGTTGGAATTGACCTTTGACCTCTGTAGTGTACTGTGCACATGTTGAGTGTTACCATGACAACGTTCGGTTGTTGCTCTAGCTGTTGCATGTACATACAGACCTATAACCCTGACCTGCAATAAGAAATGTTTATATTAAATCTAACGTTGCTGTCAGACTTTCGTTTTCATTGTGGATTTCAGTTCATATTATTCTTCTGATTACTCTTTATCACATACACGGGTCTGTTGAGATTCTTGAGAGTTGTTGAGTCTTGTGTCGAAAAAATACACGTAGGCCAACGAGTTTACATTAAAGTTTATCAATGATAAATACAAATATTAAGTTGTATAATGCCAGAAAATGTGTGTTACGGTACGACCCACCCACAGTTATTAGTTGTGTAGTTCTTACACACTTAATAGTTAATCGTGGATGTCAATGAAAAGCATCTTCGTGTCACTAAGGCCAGATAAGGTGCCAAACACACGACGGCGTCGCCACCTAGTGGACAAGAAAAGGAGTTACAACATCCACTAAAGGGACTCATCATCCCTCGCCATCTCTCCTGACGTCACTGGTCTAATAATGTAGTGCATAAATGCTCATCACATCCTTCAGAATTTCTTTTTTATATAGTGAAATTTCAAGTGTACAATTCTGTTAAAAATAGATGACCCAAATAACGGATGGTAGGCCTATGTAGTTCATAACTAGGCCAAGATTAATACAAAAATAATGTTACCTTCACGTCCATCCTCCTGTATGCTCCTGTATGAACGCGCGCACATGGTGGGATACCTCCACGATGTTGGACCATGTGCGCTATCCACCATGTGCGCGCGTTCATTAACCTGTAACCCTGTAAATTCTATGGAATGAAACTTCTTTTTGAGATTGCTTACTTTGGGTACAGTACCTGCGTGTTTCTCCTTCTGCGTCCAAATCTGTGAATTCTCGAATCTGTGAAATCCGCTGAGTCTCACAGCGCCTCCTACTGGCGGCGGCGGGTATCGAACTCGGTATCTTATGGTTGCCTGTCGGTTGCTCTATCCATTGTGCCGCGACGTCCAGAATTTCAATGTCGTTTATGGTGTATTTAAAGTTCAATACGGTTTGGTTTGGTTGCTAGGTTGGTTGGGGTCTAGAATGGTTAAGTATTTAGTCCATTGTGACATCATTGGAATGTTTTTGATCAATTACTTGACTGAGTTGATATGTGTTCATTTAGCGACGCTTTTACCCAAAGCGACGTAAAAGTAGGCCCTACAGGGGGATTTGAAACTGCAATGGCTTGATCTGACTGTTCTGGGCTAGCGGCTTGATCTGAATGCTCTGGGCTAGCGGCTTGATCTGAATGCTCTGGGCTAGCGGCTTGATCTGAATGCTCTGGGCTAGCGGCTTGATCTGAATGCTCTGGGCTAGCGGCTTGATCTGAATGCTCTGGGCTAGCGGCTTGGTCTGAATGCTCTGGGCTAGCGGCTTGATCTGAATGCTCTGGGCTAGCGGCTTGATCTGAATGCTCTGGGCTAGCGGCTTGATCTGAATGCTCTGGGCTAGCGGCTTGATCTGAATGCTCTGGGCTAGCGGCTTGATCTGAATGCTCTGGGCTAGCGGCTTGATCTGAATGCTCTGGGCTAGCGGCTTGATCTGAATGCTCTGGGCTAGCGGCTTGATCTGAATGCTCTGGGCTAGCGGCTTGATCTGAATGCTCTGGGCTAGCGGCTTGATCTGAATGCTCTGGGCTAGCGGCTTGATCTGAATGCTCTGGGCTAGTGGCTTGATCTGAATGCTCTGGGCTAGCCCTGCAGTCAAACGCTCTACCACTGAGCTAACCCACACCCACGAAAAGTGAGGAAAGAAAATAAATTGTGTTTTGAAAACATTTCTAGTCCTAAGTTTTCTTGATGAAAGTTTAGTTCGCTAGTCTTTTTAAAATATCCGTGTGAAACTCAAGTTAGTTATTGTAGTCTATCCTATAGGCCTATATAAAACTCTGGGGTATAGAAAGTTGACTTACATTTCTCCAACGTCAAACAGATTGACCCAATGGAAAAAAACACTAAGGCAAATCTGCTCGCGACACCCGAGAAACTAAAGTCCAGTGACAGAAATACAAGCGGGTTTGTTTCGCGGGTTTAGTTTCTCGTGTGTCGCGAGCAGATTTGCGTGCGTCACTTCCCGCTAAGTGGGTAAGTAAAGTGTTCCAGTTTAGACAGCACTACTCAGCAACTGAGTGCACTGCAAATGTAAGTGCACTACATTGCAGTGCACTACATTGCAGTGTAGGCCTACTTCGTTGAGTGCGCGGTAGTAGACACAGCCCATGATACTAAAAGACAAATCAAAAGACAGCCGGTGTACAGCCGCTCAGAGCGGAAGATACGGAACTTCTGTCCGTTGACGGTTCACAATAGGTGCGTTCGACATGACCTCGCTTCATGCAGCGCTGCAGCTGGCTGCAGGCGGCTGACTTGAAACAGTGAATTCTGGTTAGACTTTTTGTCCGACTTGAGACGGCGCCGAGGCTAGGTCACTGTGACGTAGCCATCAAAGTACCGTGAGATCGATTCGAGAACTGCCAGCTGTGTAGCCGAGCGCATTTTCTCAAGAGCAACTGCACGGCTTCAAATGACGACACAGCTATTTCATGATTGGCCAGACTCACACACCACAACTTTGACGCTTGTTTTGTAATTATTCTGACACCTTCAGTTTCGCCAATGCTCAAATCCGGACCAAACAATTTGATTGAATACAACATTTGTTGAAGAAAGGGTTTGGGCCACCTCTTCTACTAAGGGAAAGACTAAGTTTAATTATAAATAAAGTAACGTAAGCAAACAGCGCTTGATCGGCCATGACTGACATCAACGCAGCAAACCACGAGAAGCTGGAATGTCCAACTTCACAGAGCCGTTTTCAACTCCTCCCGGACTGCAAGCGGCTACTCTCGCCGGTCGTTTCATGCAGCCGCAGTCCATGTCGAACGCACCTAATGAAGCTGTTGTATTTGACCGGAATATTAACCCTGAATCAGACTCCGTTAACGGCCTACGAGATGACAAACCCGTGTTTGATTGACATAAAAACGATTTAAAGTTATTTTATGGCGTTTCTCTCTCTTTGATGGTATTTCTATTTTTTATATATATATAGATATTTTTTTAATAGCCTAAATTTTGCTTTCGCCGGTTATTGATTAGAGGGGTGACGTCACCTATGCAGCACCGGACAGGGCCGAGTCTCATGCAAGTCTCGCGCCGTCAGCACACAGCATACTACACCCCACGCACGAGGAGTTCACACACCAGACGTTCTGACAGCGCACATTTGTTTCCAGCAGCACCTGTCTCTCTCATCATGGGCAACGTTCAAGTAAGTGCGAATTTAGGCTTATTTAAATCATTTAAATCGTGTTGATTCCCCTGTCGACAATATCTAAGCGTGTAGACATGTTAGGATGCTAAAGCAGATTCAGTAGCTTGGTGTATATATATATAAAGTTTAAAGTTCGTATGTCTGTTGTACCGCACCTAAGAAAATACATGAATGTGCCTTTAACAAGATGGTCCTAGCTGCGTCATCAGTGCTCTGCATTCGATACTGTAAAACTCATTACCAATAAAAAACATGTGATCTGTGAATTTGAAACGACTATCTATAGATAAACATATTTTAACTGATGGTCTAGACCTATAGGCTACTGTAAAATGGGTTCTGATACTTGACGTAGCCTACTTCGACGATAATAACAATCAATAGTTGACAGCCTGAAAGGGTTTGGTCCATGCATCCTCGGGAGGGGGCAGAATCCCTACGGAATGTCCAAGCTGCGCGCGACTCCCCGGGATCAATAGACCAGCTTTGTGTAACCGGAGAGTGGGCGAGTGTAGAAGCCGAACCGGCGCCGGCCAGATTTCTGTCGGTACCGAACCGCCCTCGTGACTCAGCTAACCGGGGACAGCGCCCAACTGCGGGGAGACCAACCGCAAACCCAAAGAATCCCAAAGCAACTCCGTTTCCATGGAGACAAACACCCTGACAACATCCTCTCCACGCCCTAATGTCTCGGGGAGTTTTACAGATCAATAACATTGGGTTGGTTTTGAGCCATGTCTGTTAGAGAGCGTCCACATTTTCTTCATTCAGCCAACTCGTTTATCAAAATCAAATCAAAATGTATTTGTGTAGCCCTTTTTACACGCAAGCACCTAGGTTATAGGATTACAGTATTATAGGATTCTAGGTTATAGTATTCTACTGCATTTCAGTGGTCAGTCTGTGTTATATAGCCACATCTCAGCTACCAGGGACGGTGCAACAATAATAGCTGTATCTTCTCTCTCTCTCCGCTCCCTCCCAGCCGACCATCGTCCCGTTCGAGGACTTCGACGTGCTCGCGGACATCAAGTCCCTCCGGAAGGCGTGCAAGGGGCTCGGTGAGTGACGCGGTATCTGCACAAACGCACCTTCATTATAGTTTTATAGTTTAATATTTGATTTATTTATCAGACTATTTTATCCAAAGCGAGGTAGAACTAGTGCACACGAAATTAGACTTTAGCAGAAAGTCAAGGATCAGATTGTAACGGTTTTTCGGTGGTCAGAGTTAAGGAGTTGTCTGTATTTAACATCCGTTCAGCGTTTAAAATAATCTTAAAGGGACATCTTTGAGAGAGTGTTATCAAGGAATACATTATTTTTTCTTGATGTAATAAAAGATGTTTTTCTCGCATCTCCTGTCTCAGGGACGGATGAGGAGATCATTATTGAGATCCTGGCCAATCGGAGCGCAGCTCAGCGCGTGGAGATCAAGCAAGCATACTTTGATAAGTATGACGATGTAGGTGTCTCTCAGATGTGGCTGTCTCCTATGTCCTTCAGTGTCTCCTATGTCCTTCTGTGTCTCCTATCTCCTTCAGTGTCTCCTATCTCCTTCAGTGTCTCCTATCTCCTTCAGTGTCTCCTATCTCCTTTAGTGTCTCCTATCTCCTTCTGTGTCTCCTATCTCCTTCAGTGTCTCCTATCTCCTTTAGTGTCTCCTATCTCCTTCAGTGTCTCCTATCTCCTTAGTGTCTCTTATCTCCTTCAGTGTCTTCTGTCTGCTGCAGTTCATACTAGTTCATACAGTTTTTACCTCACCCTTCCTCACCCCTACTCCCACGCCACCCCCCCTATCCCCCCCCCCTCCCCCCTGTGTTCCCCCAGGAGCTGGAGGAGGTGCTGAAGAAGGAGCTGACCGGTAGTTTTGAGAAGGCGACGGTGGCCATGTTGGATCCTCCTCCCGTTTACTTCGCCAAGGAGCTCCGCAGGGCCATGAAGGGGGCGGGGACTGACGAGGCCGTGCTGGTGGAGATCCTGTGCACCGCATCCAATCAGGTCAGAGCCTGAGGAGACCTCCAGCCAATCACCACACTCCTCCTGATCACTCATCACCTGACTTGTTCTGTCAACCACACATACACACACACACACACAACCACACACACACAAACACATTATTGTACTCGCTGTGAGGTAGTTTACTGTTGTTTGCTCGTCCACAGGTGCACTTTTAGATTCATGTTGTCCAATTGTAACTTGTTTAACTTCATGCTCTTATGATTTTTCCCTTTGGCACTTATTTTTGGGTTTTTTCACAATGTATGATTCATGTTGACTACTTGCAATGTTGGGGATATCTCGTTGTTATGATCAGTGACCTATGCACTTTTGTAAAGCTCTCTCTTGGAAGTCGCTTTGGATAAAAGCGTCTGCTAAATGAATAAATGTAAATGTAAATGTAAACACACACACACAACCACACACACACAAACACAACCACACACACAACCACACACACACACACGTTTAAATATAACCACCCAGGTGATGTGCATGTCTGAAGGTCTTGTCCTCTTGTCCTTCTCCCAACAGGACATCATGAACTACAAAGAAGCCTACGCCCAAGGTTAGTCCTCCTGTAACAGAACTCAACACACACTCTCCTGTAGGTTTCTGCTCTGTAGGAACTCACTGTGTGTGGTGTGTGTGTGTGTGTGTGTGTGTGTGTGGTGTGTGTGTGTGTGGTGTGTGTGTGTGTGTGTGTGTGTGGTGTGTGTGGTGTGTGTGTGTGTGTGGTGTGTGTGTGTGTGTGTGTGTGTGTGGTGTGTGTGTGTGTGTGTGTGTGTGTGTGTGTGCGTGTGTGTGTGTGTGGTGTGTGTGTGTGTGTGTGTGTGTGTGTGGTGTGTGTGGTGTGTGTGGTGTGTGTGGTGTGTGTGGTGTGTGTTTGGTGTGTGTGGTGTGTGTGTGTGTGCGTGTGTGCGTGTGTGGTGTGTGTGTGTGTGTGTGTGTGGTGTGTGTGGTGTGTGTGTTGTGTAGCGAACGAGCGAGACCTGGAGGAGGACATTGAGGGCGACACCAGCGGGGACGTGAAGAACCTCCTCATGGCTCTACTGCAGGTGAACACAGTGTGTGTGTGTGTGTGTGTGTGTGTACGTGTGTGCGTGTGTGTGTGTGTGTGTACGTGTGTGTACGTGTGTGTGTGTGTGTGTGTGCGTGTGTGTTTGTGTGTGTGTGTACGTGTGTGTGTGTGTGTGTGTGCGTGTGTGTTTGTGTGTGTGTGTACGTGTGTGTGTGTGTGCGTGTGTATGTGTGTGTGTGTGTGTTTGTGTGTGTGTGTGTGTGTGTGTGTGTGGTGTGTGTGTGTGTGTGTGTGTGTATGTGTGTGTATCTTCACTACTCACTAATCTCCTCCCCCTCCCTCTTTTGCTGGAGTGCCCAACCCTGGTGTACTGCCTCTCTCGCTGCCTCTCTCGCTGCCTCTCTCGCTGCCTCTCTCGCTGCCTCTCTCGCTGCCTCTCTCGCTGCCTCTCTCGCTGCCTCTCTCGCTGCCTCTCTCACTGCCTCTCTCACTGCCTCTCTGCCTGCCTCTCTCCCTGCCTCTCTCCCTGCCTCTCTCCCTGCCTCTCTCCCACTCTGGAGTGTAAAACAATCCCGCCCTCCTGACTCACATCCCAGGGGGATCAGATCAGATCTGTGATTGGCTGTCAGGAGTGGAACGTTCCAGGAAGTTCTGAATGTTCTAATCTCCCTCGTCTTCCCCTTCCTCTCCCCTCGACCACCACCTCCCCCTCCCTCCCTCCCACACACCGCCTCTCCCTCTCCTCTGCCTTGTCCCGCCTCCCCTGCGTTCTGATAGGCCTGCCGGGATGAGACTTACGATGTGGACGAGGGATTGGCTGAGCAGGATGCGACAGCTCTGTTTGAGGTGGGCTCTTCCTGTTTACTAATTATATAGGGAGGGGGGGGGGCAACGTTCAGGGGGGATTTGAACGTGCCATCTCTTGATCTGCTGTCTTATGCTCTACCTGTAGCATGTAGCATGTGGTATTTTACTTGTGTTTGTGTGTATCTTTGTGTGATCTCTATTCGTGTGTGTGTGTGATCTCTATCTCTGTGTGTGTGTGATCTCTATCTGTGTGTGTGTGTGTGTGTGATCTCTATCTGTGTGTGTGTGTGTGTGTGATCTCTATCTGTGTGTGTGTGATCTCTATCTGTGTGTGTGTGTGTGTGATCTCTCTCTGTGTGTGTGTGATCTCTGTGTGTGTGTGTGTGATCTCTATCTGTGTGTGTGTGATCTCTCTCTGTGTGTGCGTGTGTGTGATCTCTGTGTGTGTGTGTGTGTGTGTGATCTCTCTCTGTGTGTGCGTGTGTGTGTGATCTCTGTGTGTGTGTGTGTGTGTGATCTCTGTGTGTGTGTGTGTGTGTGATCTCTGTGTGTGTGTGTGTGATCTCTATCTCTGTGTGTGTGATCTCTATCTGTGTGTGTGTGATCTCTATCTGTGTGTGTGTGTGATCTCTATCTGTGTGTGTGTGATCTCTATCTGTGTGTGTGTGTGTGTGATTTCTATCTGTGTGTGTGTGATCTCTGTGTGTGTGATCTCTATCTGCGTGTGTGTGATCTCTGTGTGTGTGTGTGTGATCTCTGTGTGTGTGTGTGTGATCTCTATCTGTGTGTGTGTGTGTGTGTGTGTGTGTGATCTCTGTGTGTGTGTGTGTGTGTGTGTGATCTCTGTGTGTGTGTGTGTGGCAGGCGGGGGAGGATCGCTTCGGGACAGATGAGTCGACGTTCAGCTACATCCTGGCCCACAGGAACTACCTGCAGCTGCAAGCCACCTTCAAGATCTACGAGTCGGTAGGAACACGCGACACCGCTCACACTAAACTAACACACAATCAACACCGCTCACACCAAACTAACACACAATCAAACCTAAAGGAGATGAAATAAATCTATGAGCTGGTACGAAACCGTCACTCACAGCTGATCGTGTTCTGTGTTGTTGTTGTTGATGTTGTTGTTTTTGTTGTTGTTGATGTTGTTGTTGTTGTTTACCTCAGCTGGCGGGGACAGACATCCTGGACGCGGTGGACAACGAGGCCACAGGGACTCTGAAGGACTGTTACATTACTCTGGGTGGGTGTACAGCCGACTCAGGAACACACCTGTTAATAAGAATAACATAGAATAACATGGAATAACATGGAATAACATGGAATAACATGGAATAACATGGAATAACATAGAATAACATAGAATAACATAGAACAACATAGAATAACATAGAATAACATAGAACAACATAGAATAACATAGAATAACATAGAATAACATAGAATAACATAGAACAACATAGAACAACATAGAATAACATAGAATAACATAGAATAACATAGAATAACATAGAATAACATAGAACAACAATCTGAAGCGGTGAACGTATTTGTTGACATCTGTGATGTTTGTGTGTGTGTGTGTGTGTGTGTGTGTGTGTGTAGTGAGGTGTGCCAAAAGCCCTCAGCTGTACTTTGCTCGCCGCCTCAACGCCGCCATGAAGGGGGCGGGGACTGATGAGGACACACTGATACGCATCATCGTGGGCCGCTCTGAGGTAAGCCGGGATGTCTGGAGTGTGGCTGTGGAGGACAGTTCTGGAGTGTTGGGGTGGAGGACAGTTCTGGAGTGTTGGGGTGGAGGACAGTTCTGGAGGACAGTTCTGGAGTGTTGGGGTGGAGGACAGTTCTGAAGTGTTGGGGTGGAGGACAGTTCTGGAGGACAGTTCTGGAGTGTTGGGGTGGTGGACAGTTCTGGAGGACAGTTCTGGAGTGTTGGGGTGGAGGACAGTTCTGAAGGACAGTTCTGGAGTGTTGCGGTGGAGGACAGTTCTGGAGTGTTGGGGTGGAGGACAGTTCTGGAGGACAGTTTTACAGCTGTGTTGTGTCTGCAGGTGGACCTGGAGACGGTGAAGGACATGTACCTGGAGAAGTATGACGTCCCTCTGAAGGATGCGCTCTGCTCAGAGTGTGGAGGAGACTTCAAACGCCTGCTCCTGGAGATACTGCACTAAAGCCTTCATCCTGTCATCTCTCCCTCTCTTCCTTTCTCTCCTTCATCCTGTCATCCCTCCATCTCCCCCTCTCTCCCCCCCTCTCCTTCATCTCTCCCTCTCCTCCTCCTCCTCTCTGCAGTTCTTCTCCTTCCTCCTCTCCTCATCTAACATGCTAAGTGTGTCCTACAGCCTAGCTTCTCCAGGGCCTGCTCCTCAGAGATCTGACCTGAGGCCTGCTCCTCAGAGATCTGACCTGAGGCCTGCTCGTCAGAGATCTGACCTGAGGCCTGCTTCTCAGAGATCTGACCTGAGGCCTGCTCCTCAGAGATCTGACCTGAGGCCTGTTTGTCAGTTTAGGCCTTCATCTGCCATGTTCCAAGTTAAACCCAAAGAAACACTAGTTTGCTGCTTACTAAATAACTGTATTCACTGTATGTAATGAAACAAATATTCGTTATTTTCACAATCTCTTCTATCTTTATTTGTCTATTTATTTATTTATTAGTATCTTAATTTGAAATATGGTCCTTTCCTTCAATCGCTCCATCTTCCTCCAGTCTCCTGTAGACCGGTGGATTGATCACCGGATGGGATGACTCGGATCATCCTCAGTTTGACTCGGATGCTTCTAGAAGTTCCTATGCAAACCTTCCTTTACGCTCACTCAAGTGCCCACGAATCACATGACACGTGACATGATACATCACATGACACGTCACATGACAGTCCACTGTAGAACCAGTGTCATCCCTGGTCTGGGATTTTTAACTGTTCAGACTGTTGACCCCAGCGTCATCTTTTTAAACCACAGCATCCTGACTGCCTGGTGTCTCCCTGACTGTGTTCTAGAACCACAGCATCCAGACTGCCTAGTGTCTCTCTGACTGTGTTCTAGAACCACAGCATCCTGACTGCCTGGTGTCTCCCTGACTGTGTTCTAGAACCACAGCACCCAGACTGCCTGGTGTCTCTCTGACTGTGTTCTAGAACCTCAGCATCCAGACTGCCTGGTGTCTCCCTGACTGTGTTCTAGAACCTCAGCATCCAGACTGCCTGGTGTCTCCCTGACTGTGTTCTAGAACCACAGCATCCTGACTGCCTGGTGTCTCTCTGACTGTGTTCTAGAACCTCAGCATCCAGACTGCCTGGTGTCTCCCTGACTGTGTTCTAGAACCACAGCATCCTGACTGCCTGGTGTCTCTCTGACTGTGTTCTAGAACCACAGCATCCTGACTGCCTGGTGTCTCTCTGACTGTGTTCTAGAACCACAGCATCCTGACTGCCTAGTGTCTCCCTGACTGTGTTCTAGAACCACAGCATCCTGACTGCCTGGTGTCTCTCTGACTGTGTTCTAGAACCTCAGCATCCTGACTGCCTGGTGTCTCCCTGACTGTGTTCTAGAACCACAGCATCCTGACTGCCTGGTGTCTCTCTGACTGTGTTCTAGAACCTCAGCATCCAGACTGCCTGGTGTCTCCCTGACTGTGTTCTAGAACCTCAGCATCCTGACTGCCTGGTGTCTCTCTGACTGTGTTCTAGAACCTCAGCATCCAGACTGCCTGGTGTCTCCCTGACTGTGTTCTAGAACCTCAGCATCCTGACTGCCTGGTGTCTCCCTGACTGTGTTCTAGAACCACAGCATCCAGACTGCCTGGTGTCTCCCTGACTGTGTTCTAGAACCTCAGCATCCAGACTGCCTGGTGTCTCCCTGACTGTGTTCTAGAACCTCAGCATCCTGACTGCCTGGTGTCTCCCTGACTGTGTTCTAGAACCTCAGCATCCTGACTGCCTGGTGTCTCTCTGACTGTGTTCTAGAACCACAGCATCCTGACTGCCTGGTGTCTCTCTGACTGTGTTCTAGAACCACAGCATCCTGACTGCCTGGTGTCTCCCTGACTGTGTTCTAGAACCACAGCATCCTGACTGCCTGGTGTCTCCCTGACTGTGTTCTAGAACCACACACTCTGGTCACTGTGAGGAGGTGCTCCAGCTGAGACAGCACTAAGGACTGGTACTAACGACTGTTAGGGAACAGCGTGATGTCATTCCACAGCACTTGAACACTTCATGTTCTGCTCCAGCCTTTAATATAACTGCCTTATGATGGTCCATGTCGCAGCTTCAGATACGGTCACACGCCCGCTCTGTGGCTGCTTGGGTCTTTAATGTACCTGTCTCAGAGATTACCTGAATTACTAACCTCTTTACTCTACCCTTCTCTACTTTACCCAACCCTACGCTACCCTACTCTACTCTACCCTGCTCCACCCTACAGTACGCTACTGTACTGTACTCTACTCTACCCTGCTCCACCCTACAGTACGCTACTGTACTGTACTCTACCCTACTCTACTCTACCCTGCTCCACCCTACAGTACGACACTGTACTGTACTCTACTCTACTCTACCCTGCTCCACCCTACAGTACGCTACTGTACTGTACTCTACTCTACCCTGCTCCACCCTACAGTACGATACTGTACTGTACTCTACCCTACTCTACTATAAGAGAAGAGCATTGTAATCTAGGTCTGTGTGGAGGATAGTGGGTGTGATTATAACACAATCAAATGATCAGGTGGCTGTTGACACCAGTCAACTAATAAAGTATTTAAAAAGCATTAATAAAGTGTAGTAATAAAATAGTAATAAAGAATTGTGTAGTTTAATCTGTCGTTGTGTGTGGTGGGGGGGGTGGGGGGGCTTGGAGTTCTGGTGAGAACGAGTGAAACAGAAAGGTGCTGTGTGGATGATCAGCCTCCAGATGGCGCTCTCTGCACAGACGAGCGAGGAAAAGACGGGGAAGAGAGTGAGGAAGGCAGAGATTGTTATGGACCTGTTACGGAAAGCTCTAGAAAGACGATCCCTGTGAGCCTAACTCTCACGTAGCGCACATCCAGAAGCATGGAAGGTCCTTGGATCTCCTGCCAAGTCTGCAGGCAGCAGAAGAGGTCAGGACCAGGACGGCAGTTTGATTTATGGTTTAAGGGTTTAGATCGATTAGAGACGCTGATCTGTGGCCATCTGCGAAGCCCTCTAAGACACTGCTTGTAAAAAGAGAACCAATTTATGTGTGCTTCTCTTGTCTAGCCTGGGGTGTCAGATCAGATGGCTGAGTGGTTAGGGAATCGGGCTAGTAATCAGAAGGTTGCCGGTTCGATTCCTGACTGTGCAAATTGACGTTGTGTCCTTGGGCAAGGCACTTCACCTTACTGAGGAGCCTGAGGAGAGACGGTGAGGAGCAGAAAGAAGTGTTTGAGCGGGACTCCGTCTTACCTGATCCTCTGTTATCCTCACCGCCTGTGTACTGGAACAGGGACGTAGAAGACAGGAGTCTGGATGTGTTTGATCTGTGATAAGAACCATCTGTCTGTCTCACACACACCTGGGTTAGATTCAGGCCATAAGGAGAGAGCTGGTCTCTGTCAGGTCTCTCTCTGGTCTCTCTCAGGTCTCTCTCTGGTCTCTCTCAGGTCTCTCTCAGGTCTCTCTCAGGTCTCTCTCTTTTTTACTTTAAGAGGGGAGAGACAGGAAAGCAGGAAGAGAAAGAGAGGGAGGGAGCGAGGGAGGGAGGGAGGGGAGGGAGGGAGGGGAGGGATGGGAGTGTGAGGTGAGTGGAGGGAGTGGAGGTGGTCTTTCGATTCTGTGCTTGCTCTCTTTCGCTCTTTCTTGAGTCTTTCTTCTCTTTCTTTCTTCGTTGTCTTTCTTTCTTCTCTCTCTCTCTCTCTTCTTTCTTATCTTTCTTTCTTTCTTTGCGTTTTCCTTCTTTCTCTGTCCTTTCTTTCTTCTTTCGTTCTACTCTCTTCTCTCTGTCTCTTTTCTTTCTTTGTTCTTGTCTTTCTTTCTTTCTTTCTCTCGTTCTTCTTCTCTCTTTCTCTCTCTTTGTATCTTTCTTCTTCCGTAGTCGCATTCAGGAAATTTCTCTTGCTGGAATACAACCAACTTCTACACTCCCTCCTCCTCCCCCCCTCTCCCTCCCCCCTCACCTTCACCTCCCCCTCCTCCCCTCCCCCCCCTCTCCCTCCCCCCCCTCTGGGTGGTTCTGACAAGTCTCATTAAACAAAGAACGCAGAGTCCCCCTCTTCAGAACACAGAGTCCCCCTCTTCAGAACACAGAGCCCCCCTCCTCATCACCCGGGTCTAACGTGTTCCACATGCCCCCGTCGAGGCACCAGGCTGGTCCCCATGAAACCACAACGCTACATGCTATACGCTACATGCTACACGCTACATGCTACACGCTACATGCTACACGCTACTGCTACATGTCACAACAAGGATTATCTGTCATCTATAAACCTGCGGTGGCTTTCAACTGGCTCCATCAGAGTTCTGGGAAACACTTCTAACAGTCACATATTTCAGTTCAGAGGGTTCAGGAGTATAACCGCTTGTTTATCATCGTGATCATTAGGTATTTACACAGTACAAGAACATTTCACATTTACAAATGAAACAACTCGAAGGAATATGTAAACTAGTCGTTAACTTATTGAGTTCTTATAGCAGTAAATGCATTGTGACGTTGTGTTCACATTGTATTAAGCAATAGAGTTTATAACATCATTTAATAAGCTCAATAAAAAAGGTTTACACACTTTTGTTTGCAAACACTTATATGCTACATATAGCTACACAAATATGCTACATTGAGGAGCAGAGAATCGATACAGTTTATCATACAGTCCAACCAGGCTCTAACACAGAAGAGACAGGGGGAGAGAGTGGGAGAGTGGAGAGAGGGGGAGAGAGGGGGAGGGGTAAGAGTGAGAAGATCCTCCCTCCTCCCTCCTCTCCCCCCTCACCCTGCCCCCTCCCCCCTCCCTCACCCTGCCCCCCTCCCTCCCCCCTCCTCCCTTCCCTCACCCTGCCACCCACCATCACGGCCGCCCCGCTCCCCTCCTGGTGGCTGATGTGGTTGACTCGTCCGCGTACGCAGTCCAGCGTGAAGAACACGGCCGTGCCGTTCTGCACCGGGACCGAGGCTCTGAGCGCCAGGCTGGCCCAGCGGCTTCCCTCCGCCATCTGCCCCCCCCACCTGCTGCCCCAGGGGCGCGGCCTTGCCCCCCCCAGCCCCCCCGCCCCCCCCGGGCCCCCCTCCCCAGCAGCGTCACCCTCACCAGGCTGCAGGAGTGGATCAACTTCAGCTCCAGAGATACGCTGGCCGTCCCACGCTCCCGGAACAGGAAGTCCCTCCCCCCCTCTTCCTCCCCGCCCACCAACGTCACCTGGCCCACCGGTTGGCTGGTCTGGCGGAAGAGGAGGGGCTTGTTGCGCACGGCGCCGGAGGGCAGGGCTGCGGGGGTCAGGGAGGCGTGGAGCGTGGCGGAGAGTGAGGCGGGGACCCACAGCAGCCCGACCGCGCTGATTCCCGTCTCGTCTCCGAAGTAACGGACGTTACACTGCGCCGGCGCCAGGACCTCGAACGCCAGCGTGTCTCCCGGGCGACGGTGGCGGCGGCGGCCAGGGTGACGGACGTGTCTCGGTAGTGGACGCCCGGTCTGAAGGCGCGGCCCAGCTCCACACCGGTGGCGTTGCGGTTGAGGTAGGCGAGCACCTGGAAGCCCTCGCTCACGCACGCCACGCCCATGGAGTAGAGCGCCTGGCGGAACACGAACCTCACGCTCCCCGCCTCGGCGAAACGCACGCCACGCCCGTCGTGGGTCAACGCCACCACGTAGGGGTCGGAGGTCACCGTGCCCTGGAAGGTGGGCCGTAGCTGGTGTGGTAGTGAGCGGACGCCGTGGCCTGAGCCGTCATGGCGACGGCGCCCGTGTCGTGCGACAGCCAGAGAAGGCTGAGCGAGGTCGCGGAGGGGTCGTGGAGGCGGAGCCCGTCGCTGCTATGGTTACAGTGATGGCTGGCGCTTCGAAGGAGGAGGGAGAGGACGTGACCGGGCGCCACCTCGGCCACAGCGCTGACGCTGGCGCTCTGGAGGCCCACGCCCCTCCCTCTGCTCCAGCCTGACCCCGCTGAGGTCGCGACCTTCGACCTCCTCGCTGGCGTTGAGGCGGACGCAGAGCTGGATGAAGCTCCTGCAGCCGTGGCTGATGGCCAGGTTCCCGTCCAGCCACACCAGGCCGTGTTGCCTGAACACCAGGCCTCCATGCTCTGCTCTCACACACCCCCTCCAGAGACCCCAGGACCCCCGTGACCACGACCCAGGATCTGGAGCCTCATCCTGGGGAAGGAGCGGTCCGAACCCTGGGCGGAGGAGGAGGGGAGAGTCACGTCTCCGGACCAGGACAGGGAGAGTTTGGCCTCTGAGGGGGACGAGGAGGTGGAGGAGGAGGTGGAGGAGGAGGTGGAGGAGTGGAGAGACGTGGAGAGGATGGAGGAGGTGAGGAGTGGAGGAGGTGGAGGAGAATGGGAGGAGGAGGAGGAGGAGGACAGGGGAGGATGAAGAGGAAATGAGGGGGGGAGGAGGGGCAGATGGTGTCGGAGGTGGAGGAGCAGGGCGTGGAGGGGGGTTGGCCCTCACAGTCAGAACACGCCTGGCACTCTTCCATCTCAGCGCGCTGTAGAAGTAGGCGTGGCCACACCACGCCAGCCCCGCCCTCCCTCTCAGACATGCCCTGGCATCGAAAATCACCTGAGAGGAGACGATCAGGTCAGTCTACCCGATGAGCAGTCGACTCGTGAGACAAGAGTCGACTCGTTGACGAGTAAGAGGATCCGTAGAGTCGCGGCAGGATAGGCAGGAGGTGATCCGAGAGGAGACGACAGAGCACTATATGAATTATATTATAGGATAGGATACTATATGAGACGAGAGGAAGGAGAGAGAGTATAGAGACTAGACGATATGATATTATTACGATATTAGATTATCTGATACTCTAGTATAGTAGAAAGATTATCCTCAGGCTCGTCGCTTGCCGTCTCGTCTAGTATCGTAAATTGATCTTCAGGAGATTAAGATTATATTCTCTGATCTATCTATTCTCGTCGCGTATTCACACACTTATCGGTCCTCTCTTATTATCTTCTCTTTATCACTATTAGTAGATTAATTATATGTCCGATAGAGTCTTTTCTTTCGTTTCCATTATACTCTTCCTCTCCGCTCGATCTCTTCGCCTTCGCTTCTCTTAGCTTAGCTTCTTGTTCTTCTCTTCTCTCTCCCCCTTCTTTCTTTTCTTTTCGTTTCTTCTCTTCTCTTCTCTTCTTTCTCTTCGCTTCTCTTGCCCTTCTCTTCTCTTCTCCTCTGCTTCTCCTCTCTTCTCTCTCGCTTCTCTTCTCTCATCTCTCTTCCTCTTCTTTTCTTTTCTTTGCTCTTCGTCTTCGCTTCCGGAGCTTCGCTTCGCTTCGCTTCCTCCTTCTCGTCGCATTCTCGTCTCCGGGCTCGTCTCTTCTCTCTCTCTCATCCGTCTATATCTCTTCTGTCTCTTACTTCTCTTCTCGCGCGTCTGAGCAGCCCCCCTTGCAGACATCCCGTGCACCTGCACGCCCTTTTTTTTTAAACAGTAAGTGCTTGTTTGCTTGTTGTTGTGAGTCCTGCTCCTACCATGGGGTTGTGATGCACTTGAGTGGTCACCACACGGCTGGACATCTCCATACCTCGTCTCTGTCATACAACAAGGCCGAGGACACGGTCTGAACACTCTACACACACACTCACACACACACACGCAACACACACACACTCACACACACCACTCACACACCACACACACACAACACAGCGAGACAGTTCTCAACACTCGTATGTACTCTACTGGACTACATGGAGAGGACTGTTTCTATGCAATCACACACACACACACACACACTCACACTCCAACACTACAACAAACAACACAACACACACACACACAACACACACACACATCACAATCACACCGAGCGCACACACACGCACACACACACACACACACACTCATCACAGACACACCACACACTTCACACACTCACACACCCACACATACACACACACACACTCCCAACCTCCTCGTACCTGGCACACCCTGTCGTTGTGGCTGCTGCAGTGGGACAACAGGAAGTAACCCCGGGGGGCACACGGGGCACTCTCAAGTTCGATGCCCTTTTGTTGGCACATTCAGAATGCTCCTCCGCACAGCCTCCACAGCCCTGCAGTGGGAGAACCCACCTCCATAACACTGGCATGCATGTCCACATCACAAGAAGAAAAAACAGGGGGTTAGGAAAGGGTTGGTGGGGTAATTGTGTGTGTGGTAATGGTGTGTGTGTGTTGTGTGTGGTACATGGTGTGTGGTGTGTGTGTGTGTGTGTTTGTGTAAATGTTGTTTGTGTGTGTGGTGGTGTGTGTTGTGTGTGAGGTGGTAAATGTGTGTGTGTGTGTGTGTGTGTTTTGTGTGTGTGTTTGTTTTATGTGTGTGTTGTGTGTTGTGGTTTGTGTGTGTGTGTGTGTGTGTGTGTGTGTTGTGTGTGTAAATTGTTGTGTGTGTGTGTGTGTGTGTTTTTTTTTTGGTTTGTGTTTGTTTTGGTGTTTTTGGTCCTGGTGAGCATCGTAGCGCTTGTGGCGTGGCGGGCTGAATTTGGGTCCTCATGGATTTCCACTGGCTCTTAGATCCATGGCAGGCGAGGAAGTTCAGATGCTAACACTTCTAGCGCTGGTTGTACTGCTCCTTCACTGGGGTCAACAAAGGGGGGGGGGGGGCATCAGGGCTGGGTTCACAATCCCTTCCCCCCTCCCTCTCACTTCTTTTCCAACAGACCCACTCAATCCTCCCCAGCCCCACCACATCCTCCCCTTTATGCCTCTCCGCCCTATCGTCCCCCTCCCCAGCACAACCCCAAGCCTCCCCTATATGTCCTCTCCAGCCCTCTGTCTCCGCCCCTCCCCCAGGCCCCCCCCCCACCTCCACTCTCTCCTCCCCAGCACCCCCAGGCCACCCCTATCTCCTCCCAAGCCCCACCCAGCCTTCCCTATTCCTCCACAGTCCCGGCCCCCATCCCCGTTACACATTGAGCCTCCTACGTCCCCACCAATCGAGAAAGCACGTGCCTTTCCCCTCACAGCTCTTATGCAGCATCACCTCCTTTCAGCATACATTGGTCATCTGCTGGAACATGCGTTCTGCTGCTCCAGGATCTCCTTCTGCTGGCTGATCAGCGGCCCCCTTC